>QEPC01013438.1:2578049-2642694 GCA_003113815.1 Sphenodon punctatus | reverse complement strand
ACCAATCTAACTGGTCCCATCCCCTTCTGGAGGTGGTGCACTGAGAGACTGGCCTGGTGGAGATAATGATCTGTTCATGACAAGGGCATAGCCCTAACCTCCCCCACTACCGGACCACCCGCCTCAAGGCCAGAACTAAAGATCAGGTCGAGGGTATTGCCCCCCCCCCATGTGGGTTGGGCAGTTGACCACTTGGGACAAATCCATGGTTGCCATGGCGGCCATGAATTCTCACTCCTCTCCTACAAGGCTGGCATCGTCAGTGGACGTTGAAGTCCCCCAGGACCAAAGTCCTGGAGGAGCCCAGCGCCACCTCCAAGGCCAACTCTGCTAGAGGGATACTGCCAGACATTACCATGAGGACACTTGAGTCACCTTGCTGTTTTGTCTACTGAGTATGAACTTGCATGAAACATTGAATTTATCGAGGTCATTCATGATTTCAAAATGGAAAAGGTCAGAAAAATAAAGCTGTAAAGTGATATGGTTGTATGACCTTTTTTTTTTTTTTTTATGGATTGTGAACCACCCTGAGCCTTGTGGGAAGGGTGGCACATAAATTCAACAAATCAAACAAATAAAATAAATAAATAAATAAAATAAAGCAAATAAATAAATGGTCTATATATATGTCCATTCAGAAATAAGATAGGTATTTTCCTTCATGTCTCATGAGATGTGTGTATGGGATGGGATCATGGCGGGGGACCCATGTTACATGTTTGTACCAACCCCAGAGAAATTATGCTTGGGCCCTGTGTGCACACACCACCAGCCCAGCTCAGGTTCCCTGTCCTGTGGGCTGCCGGGGTGGGTTGCCTGTGATCAGGGCCTTAGAGGGGTGGTGCTGGCAATGTGCCATGGGACTGCTTACTCAGACTGTATGCTGCTGCTTCCCTTTCTCCCCTTGGCATTTCCTTCCCTTTCTGTATGCCTGCTCAGTACAGTAAGCGCCTTGCTTGGTACAGTGCACTTTCTGTGAGTGGCAGCTGAACTTCCCCTGGCTGGCCAGTGTTCGGCCCACTACGCAGCTCTGAGTGCTGGAGGTGATGCTCCCGTCCTCCTGGACAGGATGGGCGGACACAGCTGCCTCAGCTTCTTCTGCCTGTATTTAGCCACGGCTGTATATCTGTATTTAGCCACGGCTAGGGGTGGGATGCTGGGTGGCCTGGGGGATGGTGAATGGATCAGGGCCACCTGCCCATGTGCCTGGCTCCTTGGCCTGCCCCGTGGCATGGTAGGACTTGTGAAGGCAGTCTACCCACCTAGTTGTCCCATGGCAGGGTGGATTGTGTATCCTGTCCTCCATACCAGCCTAAAGTGTGGCAGCTGTGCCTGCCCAACACGGGCTGCACCCAGAGTCTGGGAATGAAGCAAGATGGACATCTTACAATCTTATAAAGACTAAACGGATGGCCAATTTGTCAATTTGTGTAAGTTTTACTGCAACTTCCATTTGTAATTAAACTTGAAGCAGCAAATGAAGAAAGGTGTAAAATTGTAAATGTATCTAGGTTTGAAAGGGCCTTGATGCTAACTGCCTCCACCCTTGCCCTTCCTCCCAATGGCAGGGACTATAGCTGCACCACGGAGCATGAGGCTGTATAATAGCGACTGCCTGTCCCTATTATAACTAAGCCCTTAAACTGTAGTGATCACTTTTGCTAGACAATGTAAAATAAGGGCTACAATCTTCAACACACTTCAATATATGGAGCTCTACTACAACCAGTGAGACCCAGCTGAGTCTGTCTAGGACCACAGCCAAAGTGTTAGTATGCGATTCTACCATTAGTTTGGTTATGGTGATGTAAGTTTAGCCTATCTTTCAAACACAGTAGATTTATACATCTTAATGCAAGAGGAGGTGGAAAAAGAGAAAGGGCGATGATGTGGGGAGTCCTGCATCCAAGCAATCACATCTCTTCTCCTCCCTACGCTTGCCATCGTAGCAAATATTTTGCATCAGCTGGATGGTGACCAAAGGTTTTGCGAGGAGTGGGTTCAAAAGAATCCAAACCAGTTCTTAACAATGCAATGAAATATTGCTGTCTCTTGGATAGTGGTTTCATTTTTTTAATTGCCACAGTACTTATAGCTAAACAACCCCTTTATGGTAATACTCTCCAGCTTTTTGACATTTCACTGAGTTTTCTATATTTATTCTACTTGATCTAAATGTCAAAGCAACAGGTGGGAACACAAAGGCAAGAAATTTGATACAAACATTGGTTCTGAGAAACCCGAGGATTTGTTTGAAACTGGGGAGGCGGGGGGAGACAAGAAGAAATCTTTGCATATACAAAAGCTCTCCAGACACACACAGCATTTTGGAGGTTTGTTTCAAAAGGGTATTTTATTAATTATTATTTTTTATATAATGTGAGCAATGTGCCTGGTGCTGAACAATTATGATTTTATAGGGCTAAACCTCAGTAAAGCATTACACCAATAAGCAGAGTCCTATTCACCCTTAGGAAATCAGAATTCTAGATATTTCCACCAATGAAGTCAGAAGAAGGGAGCAGGCATTTAGAGAGGAAACACATAATTTCATAATTTTGCATAATTGCAAAATTTCATCTGTCAGCTAACTGACTGGTAATTGCATACAGCAGTTATTAACCAGTTAACTGAAATACTGATTAATATCGCTTTATCGTTATCACATAACCGATTTACTTTGAAATTGGTCTTGTACCACTTTTCTGTGTTGCGTCATTTCCAGTTTACTTCCAGACCAATAGCAACGTGCATCCAGTGATTTCAACCAGGTATCCAATGGGAAACTGAATTACACTTGGAACCACAGTCTGGGAGGAGAAGGAATAAATAGGGAAGGAATTATACAGACAAATGGAACTAGCTGGTAAACATGGAGTGGATGGGAAAACAGAATGCGGCAACAACATGGTAAATCACGCGAAGTAGTTTATTTATTTATTGCATTTTTATCCCGCACTCTCCTGCTAAAAGCAGTTCAGGGCGGCTAACAAATTCATAAAACAAACAATATAAAATACAATAAGAATTTAAAAACAACAATAAAACCCCAAATGGGGCACCACAGAATATAAAAAAACCAAACAAAAAAATCTTCCTTAACCCTCAACCTCCCCACCCTACCCATCTTTCTCACCAAAAGCCTGGTGGAACAGTCAGGTCTTACACAAACGTCGGAAGGAGGAACGGTCCAGGGTCACATGGGTCTCTGCCAGGAGGGAGTTCCGCAGCTTCAGTGCAACTACTGAGAAAGCCCTCTCCATAGACAGTCCTGTAAATAGGTAGGGCCCAGGTCATATAGGGCTTTATAGGTAAGCACCAACACCTTGAATTGGGCCCGGAAGACTATAGGCAGCCAGTGCAAAGAATGGAGCACTGGTGTAATGTGCTCATGGCGACCCGTCCCCGTGAGGAGGCAAGCCACCACATTCTGCACCAGCTGCAGTCTCCAGACCGTCGCCATGGGTAGCCCCACGTAGAGTGCGCTACAATAGTCTAGTCTTGAGGTGATGAAAGCATAGATGACAGTGGCCAGGTCAGAGTCTGAGACATACAGCTGAAGCCGCCATACCAGATGTAAGTGGTGAAATGTGCTCCTCGTCACAGTCTCCAACTGGACATCCAGGCTTAATTAGCTTAATTAGTTAAACCAATTGTTAGTGGTTTGTTTACCACAACTCTGCTGCTGGTTACCAATATCGACATGGATAACCATTTAGGTCTACTAGCATTAGTGGAAGAAACTTGTCATCAAGCATCCTCAGCTGCATTGGAGAAAGAATGAACTCTCTGTTATGGACAAGTTCATGTATGCAGTGGTAACATTTGCCATGACATTTCACTTTCTCATTAGCTAAAACAATCTCACTTGGCCTCTAATCACAGATGGGTTCCAATGTGACAGATAATTATACAGATGGCCCCATCTTTACTTATCATTCTTTAGATTGTTCTTCAAGTTAATGAGAGTTTTTCCTGAATAGAAACTGAAGGATCTAATCAACATCATTTTACATGATCTGTTTCACCTATCCTCAGAAAATCCTCAACACTTTACAAAGGCCCTTTTTCCATGGATGTCGCTGCGGGCCCAGTGGGTGGAGGTGGGAGGGAGAGCACACACCCGCCAGCACCAAGCAGAGAGAGATTCATACGGACACCGCTGCGGGGAGTTGTGGGAAGTCCGGGGAGGGCCCGGCCCCCACCCACTGGGGCACCCAGGGCCCCACCGAGCACACACCCATACCGTTCACATGGACAACTCATACACTGAGTGGAGGAAAAACCACTCCCAGCCGAGTGGCATTACAATGTAGCCGAGCAAGGGCAAGCAAAGCTGCGGCACACATCACAGCCCCTACACTGCCAGACTCTGAGTGGGCAGGGAAGGGGGGAGCTGGAAGGTCAAGCGATACAAAGTAACAGCCCCAGCCAAGCCCTGAGACACAGGCTAGACAGTCAGGCTCCACAGATCCCCCAAACCCCAGACCCTGCCCACAGAACACATTCCACACAAGCACAGGGGAACCCAGCAGGGAGAAGGAGCAGGGGGCCCTAAACTGGGGGGGGGGAGGGGCTGGGACAGAGCACAGTGCCCACAACAAACAGGCGAGCCCTGTAATGGGTGGGGGACACACTAGTCCCCCCAGGCTAGGACCACTGCCCACAGCACCACCCAAACCCCGTAACAGCATACACAGAAAAGGGCTGCAGAGGTGACTCTGGCAGCCAGCAAAGCACACTGAGGAGGCAGGGTCAGAGGGCACAGAGAGGAGAGGCACTGTCCAGCAGTGACAATCTAGCTGCTATGCTGCAGCAACACACAAAGCATGGGGCTGGGATGCACAGGGCACAGGCGGACAACCAATATGCACCTGGGATGCGGGTGGTGATAGCAGTGTGATGCCTGGCTAACTCCAATTCCTCCCGGACCACCGTACAGCAGTTCAGTGGGGGGGCCTCGACCATTAACAGGTACTGCATGTCTACAATCTCATCGTGGAGCTGCTCCTTGAGTAGGTCATCCAGCTATGGGACCCGGAGGTGGTGATCCGAGGCTTTGAGGCAATGGGTTTCCCTCATTGCATAGGTGCTATTGACAGCACATACATCCTAATCTTCTGCCCTGCCCACACCAAGATAGACTACCTCAACAGGAAGTGTGTGTTCTCTATGAACCTTCAGGCTGTCGTGGACCATTGTTGTCTCATCATAGATGTGTACACAGGCCTCTCGGGGAGGAACCACGATGCTCGGACTCTGTGCTTCTTAGGGATGGGCGAACAGATCGTGGTTTGGGTTCGTCCATTCAGTTCAGCTGCGTTTGGTTCGTCCGTTCGGTTTGGCAGTTCGGTTCGACTGCATTCGGTTCGTCCGTTCGGTTTGGCAGTTCGGCTAGTTCGCCGAGTTCAGGTTCAGCTGTTCGGTTCCGTCGTCCGAGCAGGCCGTTCGGTTAGGCCGTTCGGCTGTTCGGTTTGGCCGTTCGGGAAGTGTTGTTATGGTTTTTTTTTGTTTTTTATATGGTTTTTTATTGGTTTTTATATGGTTTTCTTTTGTTTTTTATTTGATTTTTTGGTTTTTATATGGAGTTTATTTTTTTTAATCTAATATTATATATATCTGTCTACACTAAATCTAACTGCTATTAACTATTCTAAATGCTATGAACTAAATGGATTATCTAATAAGTACACAGACCTACTCCTACAAACACTAAAACTAAATCACTAACGCTATCTCTATCACTAAGCTAACTCCTACATCTATCTATCTATCTATCCCCCCATCCCATATCCATATATATATATGTATATATATATGGGATGGGGGGAATCACAAACAGAAGAGGAGTCTGTAGTGAAATACATACATTACATACTCAATGAGTCTGTACAGTGCATAACACAAGGTTTCAGTTTATGGTTTAAGTTTCATTTCATTACAAAAGCGAAATGAAACTTAAAGCAATCTAAAAATCCTACTCAACGCCTGCTGTTCAGGAACAGTGACTAGCTCGGAAGGTGTTGGGAAGGGGGGAGGCAGATAATTAGTTTCGTTTCTTGCAAGCCTCTCCACCCCTGGTGCTTGGAAGTCTGCTCCTCAGTGACTAGTACTACTGTCATGTTTGACCTTCCAGTGAACCTTTTTTTGCCACCCGAACACGATCCGAACTGACCGAACTGTTTGGCCATTTCGCCGTTTGGTGTTCGGTTTGTTTGTGTTCGGTCGTCCAAACAGGCCGAGTTCGGGCCGAACTCTGAACTGCCGAACCGCATTCGCCCATCCCTAGTGCTTCTCCCCCTTTTACGCCAGGATGTTTGATGGGGAGATAGCCCCAAATCTGTTCAGGGTTATCGAGGGAGTGTCGATGGCTCTGGGATCCCGCCTACCCCCTGACCAATGAGGGCCTATCCCGTGGCCTGCACCCCCAGTCAGGTGCTCTTCAATGAGCTCCTGGCCTCTGCGAGGTACATGGTGGAGAGGGCCTTCAGCCTGCTCAAAATGAGGTGGCACCTTCTGCTTAACCGGAACCAGTTTGATCTCCAACACGCACACCCCTCGTCCTGGCTGCCTGTGTATTTCACAACATTTGTGAGACTCATGGGGCTGTCATGGACAACAAGGCAGCCCCCCTCCGTGACAGAGAACTAGCCTTGTGCCCCTGTACCAGCACGTGCAAGGTGGGGCCTTCAGGTGGATTTCCGAGAACAGGGATGCCCTATGCAGGCGCATAGTAGCCTAACTGGCCAAGAACTGAACGTTGCCTGTCAAAGGGCCCTTTCCGACTGTCCTGTACCCCTTTATACCTTGCTTCAATACATTTTTTTCTGCCCCCCAACCTGCCTTTGTCTTGCAAGCTGTGTGTCCTGGATACCCCCCATGGTCAGTCAGTGGGTGCAGCTTCCTGTTGGCTCCTCAATCCCTCCTGTCATGGCAGCGATCCCCATTGCTGCACTCAACTACCCTGTGCTGTGCCCTTGCAGTTATGTACAACCAACTTTGTGGTTCTACCACTACTGGGCCTCAGCTGGTCCTGGTGGTGTGACTGCTCCATGACCCCATACCATATGGACATTGTGGACATAATACAGCCAGTAGAGCCCCAGGACCTGGGTCTGAGGGCACTGAGTGGTAGGTTGCTGAGACGGTAGCTGCCAGTGTCCACTGCCATGTAGTCACCTTTCCCTCACCCCACACCAGGTTATGAACGGTGATGGCTGACCCAGGTTGCTGACAGCCCTGCAATCTACCACCACTCACCTCCCTCCAAGCCAGGTCCAGGAGCTCTACAGGGTGCCATCCCATTCTGCTCCTCCATCGCATCCTGTGGCTGGCCTCCTCCTCTGTACCAATGCCCTCCTTGCTGGACCCTGCAGTCCTGGGCCACTTGTATCTGTGCCTGTGAGGTCTGTATCTTCCCGGCAGCTGAGGGGACCCCCTGTGCTTCAACCCCTCCTTGGCTGTAATGGCAGGGTAACCCTCATCCTAGGCTGCATCTCAGGTGGGCCTGTGGTCACCTGCAGCTGTCCGTCACCCCTCATACGGTGGGTGATCCATCGGACCTTTGCCTGAGTCACCTTGGCCCCTTATCCCTTCCACAGGCCTGTGCCCTCCAGGATCCTGCTGTCTGACTGGGCACGCATGTGAGCTGCCAGGCCAGCCTGCCTATCTCCTGTTTGTCACCGGATCCCTGGCATCAACCGGCGCAGCAAATGGCTTCCAGCTCCCTATCATCCCTTCGACCCCCCTGTACAGACTCCAAGACAGCCCTGTATGTTCCATTAATCATCTTTTTTCTGGGGTTATAGTTACAGGGGATGGGGGTCATGGTTTGTGGGGTCTTCCCCTCTTCACCAGGGGCTGGCTCCTTGTGGGCCTTGGCAGCCATTGCCTGCTGTGGCCTTCGGCTTCCTGAACCAGGCTCTCCTTCCTCCACCAGCTGCTCCACTGCTGGGGTCTGGTGGTTGCTCCTGTGGATGACACATGTAGCCTTAGCATTAGCTATCCATTCCCTGTGTCCCTATTTGGATGCTCCCGTATGACACCTCCCTGTGTCCGTCACCTCTTCCCATGCTACCATACTGCCCTTTCTTGTGCCTGCGTGATTTTCTTAACCTGTTCACTCCCCTCTCCCCCTGGATGGTGCCCTCCACCTAGTTCCCCATGCTTACCTGAGCATGTGAGGTGACCCACCTAGGCGGCTGGGTCGCTGGGGGTCCCGGGATGTACTGGGGACCTAGGAGGGGGGGATTGTGGAGGGTGCTGGAGTGGTGCAGGTTGCCTGGGGAGCCCCCCTTGGTGTTGGTGGGGGCTATGGGAGGGAGGGGGCCCAGCTGGTCTCAGGCAGGGTAGGGTTGTTGCTGGGGAAACCAAAGGTGGCAGATGAGCTGGGGAGGGGGAACGGGCACCTGTGGGAGGGCACTGTGGCGTTGTGGTGCTGCCAGCCCACCTACCCTGACAAGAGGGCCCCTGTCATGCTGGGGGAGACACTGCAAAGCCTCCAGCTGCCAAGTCAGGATGGTAAGTTTCATCCCCCCCCGCTTCCTCACTGACCAGCCTGGCGGAGCAGCTGGAACCCCATGCCTGGGGGTGGGCAACAGTCCCCCCCCAGCCTGGGCCATTGTCCAGTAGCAGCTGCAGCACCAGCAGGGGAGGGAGAGGAACTAACGCCTCTTTGCCTGCCTGCTCTCTCAGCTCTGTGTACCGTGTTTCAGAGACCCCACACTGCTGGGGACTTCATATTCCTAGTCCGGCATGCTGAGACATTTTCCAACATGTCAGACTAGGAAAATGGCGCCCCCATCATGCACATACACATAGCTGCGCAGGACCTTTGAAACACTCTGGTCGTGGCGGGGCTCACCAGCTCTTTCAGCCTCCTGGCTTCAATTGCACAGGTTCAGCCGGCCTCAGTCCCAGGACACCCAGCTGCACCTGATCCTGCGGATGCTGGCTTCGGGAGGGAGGGAGGAAGATCGAGTTGGGGAGGGGGAGACATGGGGAGGGGGCCATTAAGTGGTTGACAGCCCCAGGATGGACCCAAGACCCACTGCAGCGTGCATGCAAGGAGGCTCATAGTTGTTTGCAGCAATAGCAGCTGTGCAAGACAGTTTTTTTACGAGAAACTTTTCTCCCTGTATCCCTTCTCTAGCACAGAAAAGCCAAGAGGAGGAGTGTAGTTGCATCTCTTGTCCCAAGTGCACGCACGGGGACCCCACCTCCAGTAAGTTCAAATTCAAATTTATTATGATGTAACCATAGGTCATTGTCAACAATACAACACATATAAGTAACAAACAACATAAAATCCAGTGCAGCATAAACTAACGCTATGGAGCATTCAGACAGACCTAAAGTCCTGTCATATTGCCATCCCCATAGTATCATCTAGTCCAGAATGTCCAATATGGACTTTATAAACCAACTCATAGTAGATGGCTCCCGGATAAACCCCAAAAGGGGAGGGGAAATGCTTTAAAAGCAGATAGCGCTATCCGTATCTATCAGTGGTTTCGAAGAAAGGAACTGCTTCCTGAGCTCCATAGCAGCTGCCAAAAATTTCATGACCTGCCTAGTCATCTCCGGAGAGACGTTGGCAAGGGCTATTTGGGTCATGTATACAACTGTTGCTCCTGTAAACTTTAGGATAAGAGAATGCAGAAACTTATCTCGAATGGAGTCGTAAAGGTGACACTCAAATAAAACGTGGTGCGTAGTCTCTGCCATCAGGGCATCATAGGGGCATAGACAGTCCCCATAGGGGATACCCTCAAAACGCCCTGTGAGTATGTTTGTGGGCAATGCGTTAACTCTAGCGCAAAAAGCCAGATGTTTCTCCCTGAATGTAACCACCTCGCCGAAGTAGCGCGCCATGTTACCTATCTGGGGGACCCACAGAATATACTCCCGCAGATGGTGGGAGTCTGCTACCCGTGCCATGTCCTCCTGTCTATTCATATCTCTAATCCCTGAGGTAATCTCACACTTGGCAGCAATGAAATTTAGCCTCTCTAAATGCGTTGTTGAGACACCACAGCGGGCCAAATCATTGGTAATAGCAAATTGCCATGGGCTGCCAACGGTGTCTAAAAAGTAAGCCGGGTCAGATTATTACTGGGGGCCCTACTTACTTGTAACCAAAAAAGGGCCGCCTGCTCCCAGGCCATTGCCGACCAGGCTCGAGTCCCCGCCTCGAGTCTCATGGCTGCAGCTGCCGTCCCATTGGGAGTCTTTATAAGTACACTTAAGAATCGTGTCTGGGGAGAAATCAAGTTTTTATCTAGCAAAGGAGCCCATAATTCAGCCCCATATAAAAAAGAGGCTCTAACCGTGGCCTCAAATACCTTTATTGCAGCCGTGTAAGTTCTTTCTACCTGTCCCTGCAAACAGCCTGAGGATCGCAGTCATCTGGCTCTCCAGTAAGTTTGTAAAGTCTCCTTTGTTTCATCAGATCTGTTTCAGGCTGTAGTTTCTCTTTGCAGGGGCTAATTAGGAACTTGTTGATTGCAGGGATGGGTGACTCATTTTAGCAGCAAGTCAATCTGTCGGGGAGACTCCCAGAGAATCCCCCTAGGCGTAGTGCTAGTTGTTCGTCTGGAGGGTCACACCTATCGCCCTACACAACTTGCCTTCTATTCCCTTGTACAAATCGTTTCCTTCTTCCTCTCCAATGCCCCAGCCTGGAAATCTATCAGCCACTGGCACAGCAAGCTACAAGCGAGTGGTGTCAGCAACTAACTAGCCAGATACTCTGCTGGTAAGTCCCAGTCTCAGTGCCTGCTGGAGCTGATTGTATCTGCCTCTCATTAGCTGGGAATTTTCACCTAGGACTTGCTCTGAACTATGGTAGCTGGGATAGTGGAAGGTTTCTTTTCCCTCCTTCTCTGGTCAAACTTAAGGCTTGCTATTTTCTAAAGTTGCCTGATTCAAACAGGCTGAGTCACTAACCCAGCAAATGGTGGAGGCATGGACATCCCATAAGCTGTATTACTAAAACTTGAATCTGCATCTAGATGCATAGATGTGAGCTACTGGAACAGCCAGTAGTCTTGCAACCTGCTTTCACCCTTCCTCCCCAAAGCTGCAATCCTGATCTGGACAAAGCAGCTTCTGAGGGCATTCCAAACTGCAGGCTTTCAGGTTTCTAGCCCTTATATGCATTTTCCTTTCTTTGGCCTTTGGAAAGGGAATACATTTCTATGTAAGAAATCAACTGTAAGGCACATTAAAAAAAAATTGTGAGTGAAACCCACTCTCATATATGGGGCTGATAGAGCCTTTGAATGTTTGGTATTTATATAGCTTTCTTCAGCCCAAGAATATTGAATATTTGAGCAGGTACATGAACTTTAATCAGGGACCAATGTTCACTGTGTTTTACCCACTTGTGTAATTCCCATTGGTCTCTGACTTTAATATGGGAATTGCTTTATTCAATGTCAAGATATGATCACCCCTGGCTGGGGCTGAAGGTAGTACAGCAGCTGTGTGACAGCGCCTCAGGATGACACACTCTTATAGCATGGGGTAAAAAGCAAAGAATCGTTTACAAACTGAAAATTTTTCATTTGTTTCATGCAACTGGAATTTATGTTCAAAGTGGAATGTGATCAGAATACCCACACTAAAAACTCTGGAGGTGCTACAATTGGCATGACATTTTTTTTTTACAGCCATAAATAGTCTATAACCTTACTTTTATATTGCATATGCGGAAAAATCAGGCTTCTAGAAGTATGGTATATCTTGCTACTCCACTCAGGGATTGTAAATTAATAGGAGTAACTGGTGATTTAATAAGATCCCCAATCAAGTGTTAATTATACCCCATCTCACCTTGATGTGATTAAACAGGACTACACATTCCTGATTCCTGTCTCCTCCCCGCCCACCCTCAAAGGTATACAAAGGTCCCTACCTGTGTATACCATATCTCTGAAAAAACACGGTACCCCCGTTTGGCTGCCTGAGGAGGGTGAGGAGGGTCGGTGCAACCCAGTAAAACTCAGGCAGCCAAACGGGGATGTAACCATCGAAAATAATACATCACCTTAACTCTGTCCTTTTAATTCAATATAATTAATATAAATCTACTTTATTATGACTTGTTTTACATTTTAAACTAGTTGTATAATCGGAATTTCTAATATGTGCATAAAAGGACAGAGTTAAGATTGTGCATTATTTTCAATGGTGACACAATGAGTTGATTACTTTGAAGAATTAATTAATGACCTAAGGATGACATGAAGAGTTGGTGACTTTGAATAACGAATTCATTACCTATGGTACATTAATTCTGAGGTTATTTTATGCCAGTCAGAGAAGTAAGTCTCATTAATTTTCAAGTTTTTTGGCATTTAAGTTTTGTTACACTGTTATTTTTTTGTTATTTTTTTTAGGAATATCTTTTTGAATTTGTTTTTGTTTCTAGAACTAATTTAGTAGAAATGATCCTGCCTTTAATGTTTTTTAAAATAGTTAGCTTTTTTTGTTTTAGGAATGTTCTTCCAGTTTAACTGCTATCACCATTGCTGCCTCAGCTTAATGAGATGCAAAATAAAACCTCTTTGCCGGGTAACTGAACTTGTTGACAAACGTTAAGCTCAGGGACCACTTATATGGGAAGTATTGAAATGATTCACTACCCGCTCGGTGTTTTAGTGTTTTAAAAACGCTCGGTGTTTTAGTGTTTTAAAAACAGGTTGATATTTTTATTTCAGGTCGTTAGAATTGTGGAAAGGTGACTTGTACACGTTCATATATTTAAAATTGTTATAGAGACAAGACATGCATATGCTACTATTATTACTATATTATGTTTTATTTGTTTGCTTATTTGTCTTTGGCTGAGGCCGTAAATAAAAAAAATCAATCAATCATTGCTGCCTCAGGCAGCTAATTCTTGTAATTTGAATGGTTTCTACTAACTGCTGTGCAGGATTGTAATCTGTGACAATCCCACCTGGTGTCATTAGGAGAAACACTCGACAAAGCTGAGTGATTTTCTGGATCTGGGGCTTCAGGTGCCATAAATCTGCTTGCCAAAGGTCTATGAAGTTTTGTGGCAACCTTGAGAACTTCAAGCTGCTCTCCAAGTTCCCAGGGATTTGGTAAGGAGGCTGTTGGCACCATGGGCCAGGAAATTTGACAACACACTGCAATTTATAAGTCTTTTGACTATCCAAACTTTTGTTTTTCATTTGTGTAGCTAGTTAATTACTGCTCTAAGAAGCCTGATAGGAGAACTCCTGAACCAATCAACTGCTCAACAGCTGCTAAGTCTTATGATGTGCTGTGGGGATAGAATATGTGCTGTGGGGATAGAATATTTTTTTCTCTTCTATCCTATACAATTCATTGTTGACCCAGGAATCTGACTCCCAGTCCCTGGTCCAGGCAAACAGGCTTTGGGGAAGGATTTATGGCATGTTTGTTCAAGAGAAGAGAAACTTATTTGGCTAGAGTTCCTTGACACCAGAATACTGCTGAGAGGCCTTTGGAAAGCCAATGCTCTAATGCACTGCCAGATCCAGGAAAGTTGGGGGGGTCTATGTGAAATGGGGGTGTGCACTCTCTTTTAACATAGGAATGTCTGATGGACACACACACGGACTCCCATTAGAAAAAGGAAAACGTTAAAACCCTAATTATTTTTGATGCCATTTGAAGATCTTAATGTAGTGGTTCTAAACCCTTTTGAGCTGAAAGGAGTATCCAGTACTAGTATCTGGCATCCAGTTGGATCCCAAATGCTATCTGGTTTAGTATCCGGCGGATATCTAATTAACTGCAATACCATTTGACTTTTTTTTTTTAAAAAAAATTTCTCGCACTGTCTGGACCGATCCAGCTATGCGGTAATCAGTAGGGGTGGGACTTGGGGCAAAAAAATGGTTACCGGTTTTACTGGTTACTGGTTTACAAAAAAACGGTTTACCGGGATTAAAACCGGTATATCAGTACCGTTTTTCCCCCATTGATTTCAATGGGGAACTGGTGGCGGCGACCCGGAGCCCATACCAGCAGGTACGAGGCGATCCCTGAGGTGGGGGGTGGTTTAACACCCCCCACCCCAGGGATTGCCCTATCCCTCCACCCAGATCGCCTTACTTGTCCTCCGGGCAGCAACGGACGCCACTGCCGGTTGTTCCGCAGGTGGGTATGGGTGGAGATGGGTGTTGGCCGGGAGCAAACACTCACCAACATCCACCGAAAGTGGCATTTACACAGACGCCCCCACCCATCTCCACCCAGGGAAATGCTCCCCATCCAACACCCATCTAGGCATCACGTGTGCACAGGGCCCATGGTGATTGGCTGCACTGGTGCCCTGCAACATGTATAATAAAATGTAACACCCATTTTATGGGTGTTAGAGTGTCTGTGTAAAAAGTGCCAATGGCTTATCAACCAGTCATGAATCTACCTTGTTGTAGTATCTTCCAGCCCACATTTAAAAAAGAAAAATGAAATAATCACTCAGACGCAAATTGGGGAGAGAGAGTGATGAGCCAAATTCCCCTTCCCCTTTCTGCTTTCCAGGGAAGGGCCTATGGTGGCTCCTGAGCAGGAAAGTAGAAGCTTTGCCCCCTTCTTCTTCCCCAAGGCCCGACAAGACTTGGGGAAGGGTCTCATGGGCAACATGTTGGGTCTGAGGCAAGGTTGGATGCTAGTGAATTAAAGGAAACAACAGCATTGTATTGTATTGTATTTTGCAACAAATATTGCAATCTGCCCTGAATCCTTGGAAAAAGATGGGATAAAAATTTAAAAATCCATCACCCACCCAACCAACCAACAAAGGCCTTTTTTACACGGATGTGGCCGCCGGCCCAGTGGGTGGAGGAGGGTGGGGGAGCACACCCGGTGAACACCCGGTGGTGCCAAGCTGGGTGACGTCTACATGGACAGTGCTACGGTGGGTTGTGGGACGGAAGGGGAGGGGCCAGCACACACCCAGCAGCCAAACACCCACCCCGGGAAACATCGAGCAAATACCCATGACAGTTACACGGACACCCGAGACACCAAACGGCAGGGAAGCCCCGCCCAGCACAGCGACAACATGGCTGACCGAGGGAAAATGAAGCCGCGGCACGCAGCCCTGCCCATGAACCACCAGACCCTGTGTGGGTGGGGTAGAAGGGAGCTGGGATGACAGGAGACACATTGTAGCAGACCCCAGCCAGCCCTGTGATGGGGCCAGACAGTCGGGCACTACGGATGACCCCCAACCAGAAACTGCCCACACACAACCGTGAACACAACCACACAGGGAAGGGCTACAAGGCCATGAAGTGGGGGGCCCTCAGCGGGGGGCAGAGTGGGAAGGGGCACAGGGGAGGGAGGCAGAGACTCGATCCAGCAGGGGACCCCAACAGACACACACACACGCACACACACACCGGCACAGACCCCGCACACACAATCCCAAGGCCCCCAGACAAGGAGTCAGGAACTGGACACATGCAGGCAGGACTGGAAGCCCACAGCACAGCTGGGCTTGTAGGGAACGGCATGGGGGGGTGAAGAGAGACTCCGACCACAGCACCCGGCAGCAAACCTGCTGCCGGCATCCCCACATCAACAAGGGATTCGTGTTGCCAATGAGGGTCCACTGCAATTTCAGGGAGGAGTCAGGGCACCAGGACAGTGGATGGACACCCGGCCCAAGGAACCCCCAAGGGATTCCACCTGAAAGGGGTGGAATGAGACTGGGCCAGTGGGGGACAGAAGGAAACCACAACAGGTGGCTGACTGGACACCAACACCTCAGACCAGGGAAACCAGGGGGACACCCAAAGGGCATGGCAGAGCAGCTGCATATATGCCAGGAGGGGGGGGGCACGGGGTTAACCAGTCCCTGCCACTCAAGAGTGCCACAACCACCATGAGGTGCCCACACAAGAGACCAGGCCACACGGAGGAACATGACACACAACCGGAGAAGGGGGCACAGCAACTTTATTACATGGGGGAAGGGCGTGGAATACGGGAAAGGTCCAAGGAAGATGGAGATCCAGCACAGACAGCGGGTCCGTGGGGCGGGGCCCTGGCCTCAATAGGGATGCCGGCCCTGTACCCGGCTCCATCGATCCACCTGGGCATGGTCCAGGTGGTGCACCCACTCCAGGAGATGCAGCAGCAGCTGCATGACCTCCTCCTGCTCCCTTGTCTGCTTGGCAATCATCGCCTGCACTAAAGGATAGAGCAAAGGGGCCATCAGGACAGGACAGTGGGCCCCAACAAAGTGGAACCCCCAACCGACACCCGGGGAGAGGGCACCATACAGATGCAGCACACTCACTGATATTATCGTACAGGCAGGCCTCAGTGCGGAGATCCGAGGCTGCACGCTGCAGCTGCCCGGCCATCTGTGCCAAGTGGAGAACGGCCAGGAAGACAACCAGTGTAGCTAGAAGTGAGAGGGAGAAGGGGAGACGGTGCATGGAAAGGGTGCGTGTCAGCAGGGGTCGGAAGTACACAGCAAGCGCAACCCATGCAGTGGGCAGGGACACCCAATCCAGCACCCCAGTTGCTCACACCACGGGGGAACATGGACGGCCAACAATACGCCCATACACTGCCCACACTCACGGTCAGCTGCCCAGCTCGCCTGCCGCCCATCCATCGCCTACAGTGCAAATGGTGGGAATCAACAGGGCGTGCCAGAAGCGGTGGAAGGCAGGGCAGCCCAGGCGGGGTGGCCAACCAATGGGTATCCCCCACCAGACAGGCCAGAATGTCAGTGCAAAGGCCCCCAGGGCAACACTGGCCGTTAGGGAGGGGTTGGGGCCTACAGCCTCCCCCCCCCCCACGGGCGCTGGGGGTACAACAGAGAGCACCGCCATGGGACATCACCAGCACAAATGTTGCACACACACACCACGACTGCCCAGCCTATCCAGCCAGGCAGTACACCACACCTCCACAGGGAGATACAGGGGGTAGCCCTGAGGAAGGGTGCCCACAAAGGTAAGATGGACACCAGGCAGCCACCGGAAACTGAAGGACAGGGCTCGTAACGGGACGTGGTGGGCCCACACCACCCACCGGGGCGAACCCATGATCCATCCTGGAGCCCACAGGCATACCACTGTATGCCACCCAACAGCCCCAGTCATCCCGAGCAGGAACGCCAGTGACCCCCATCACAGTAACCAACACACAAGGACAGGGCAGCAGCCAGGGGAGGGGCGACTGGAGTCGCACAAGGACATGAATGCACCCAAGCTGGTACAGGCAAAGGCACAGACTTTATTCATGATGGGGTGACGGGGGGAACGGCCAAACCGAGGCCGGCAACAGGGCGATCAGGGGCTCGTGTCCGTTCCCCACAAGCCGCACACAGGTGCACTGTTGCAGTCACTCCAAGAGGGAAGGAGGCGTTCGGTAACACTACAGGGTGATGGGGGCCGGAGTGAAGGGAAGAAGCGATGGGGTCCGGCTGACAGGCCAGCGTACCTCTGGGTTACACAGGACCGTGGGCCAGAGCAGGGGGCGAAAGGTTGAGGTGGCCCACAACACAGGCACGGCAATGCGATGGAGGGACCGTTCAGGATGCCCTGCTCATGGAGAGGCCAGAGGATGCCCCTGGAACCGCTGCCCTGGGACAAGCCTCTCCCAGGTGAAGAGGCCCCTGTGGAATCCCCAGGAACGCATACGCGCATCCACCATGAAACAGGGCAGGAGGTGGTTCCCCGTGGCAGCAGCAGCCTTCACAGCCCATAGGTTCATCACTGATTGGAGGGTGCCAAGTTTACATGTCGTAGGGGTCCCGGTCAGCAGGTGTCCTCCAACATCGGCAGGTAGCAGGCCCAGCTCCCCAAGAAGCGCCTGGCAGTCTGATCGTGGATGGGAGATGCCACGGGCATGCAGTAGGATGCCAGTGTATTCGGTAGCAACGTGGGGACCCCCGACCTCAGTTCATACTCCGGACGTGCAGCTACCAGGTGAACAGTCGTGATCTCCGGTGTGGTCCAGTGCACTGCAACAGCAGCTGCTTGGTCCCACAGAGTTTGCTGAAGGAGGGTAAAGCCGAGCTCCCTGGCATGCCTCCGGCAAGCTGGACCCCTCAATGGATGGTCCATCACCCACATGTACCTTGACAGGAGATCAAAGCCATCTGCCACTGACAGGGGGTCGCCCAGCAGGAGCTGGACATTGCAGCTCTGCCACAGCATTCCCAAAAGCATGTTGGCACATGGCAACCACTCCTCCCCTGCACCACCAGCGGCCTCGGGGCCTGTTATGCACCCTGCCATGGCCATTCCAAGGCCTGCACAGCTGCTTCCGCTGGGATCCTATGGAGAACGGAAGTGACTGGGCACTGCACAAGATGCTGTGCAGTGCTAGCCAGGCTGCGGCTGTACACAGCTGACAGTGAGATGCCGGCAAGGCCCTGTGAATTCTTGCCTCACGCACCTGGCAGGTGCATTCCAGCGTTGGAGATAACAGATCAGTAAGACCACGGCTGCCTCTAGCAGGGAGATAACAAGCCCCCCCCCAAGCAGTGTATCTTGCTGGAACACAGCTACACAGTGCCGTGGCCTTCAAGCACTGTGACTGAAGCAAGGCTGGTGCGGATGCGACCTGGACAGGGATCACACGGGGTCATGGCAGGGGCACAGGGGGTGGGGTGGCCCCAGGGCCACAGAGGAGCCTTGGAGTGCCCCAAGCCCCATGGGTGCCAGGCGGTCCACGACGGGGATGACATGCCGGCGGCCTGGTGAGGGGGTGGGTCATCATCAGGTGCACGGAACACACCCACGGTACTGCACCAATCACAGGGCACACAGCACGGGCTGTCACGGTACATATGTGTGCCGGTTGCTGTGGCTGGGGATGGGTTGTAGAGTGAGAGGTGGTGTGAGTGTTGAATGAGAGGCGATAGTGATTTAACTTAGCGATAGAAAGGTGGTGCTGGTATCCAGAACAGGGTGTAGGTGCCGAGGTGGGGGTAGGCGAGTGTGCACAGTGGGTTGCCCCGTGCAGCTGTCCATGGTACCCTCGGGCAAGCTTGGGGTTTCAGGGGAGGTGGGAGGCATGGTGCGGGTGTGCAGGGCGCACAGCGCTCAGGGCTGGGGGAAGGAATCACAGGGGAGTGATAGCTAAGTGCTGCGGCTGCCGACAGGCTGGGTGATTGAAGGGGACACAGTCACAGCTGCGCGGGCCTGGCTCAGGTCCACCAGCTATGTAACGGCTAGGAAGGCAGCTGCTAGGGTATCCAGCACTGGTACCGGTGGTGGATTCCCCCTGAGTGTGCGTGTTCTTGTTGGTACCATGCTGCCCCCTGAGGAGTGGGTTGTCTTCTTAACGGTCCTGTCCTCCTGCATCATGATCCTGGTGCTGGTGTTCAAGCAACGGGCTTCGCTGACAGGTCACCACTTCTACAACCATGGTGTACAGCGCAGGAGAGCAGTCAACATGCGCCGAGCTGCATTGTTGCGGTGGGCATGGAGGATAGCTGTCCGCCAACAGTCCATGTTTGAAACAGCGGTGTCCCAGGACATGCGCTTGGTCCTGTCCCAGGGGCTGCTGAATGTCTACAGGTGCCGTGTCACTGTCCCAACACGGAGGCTGCATTGAATGCGCTCTCGCACCAATGAATGGTGGGAGAACATGCTGGCCACCTGGACGGACCACTTTTGCATAAACCGCTCCTTGTTGGCCCGGCTCGGGGAGCTCCTCAACCCACATCTTCGGAGGTGCGAGACCAACATGCGGTATCCGCTGCCAGTAGGGATGTGCTTGGCCATGGCCGTGTGGAGATTGGTCACATCCAATTCCTGTTGGAGTGCTGGGGACCATGAACAGAGCACTCCATGACGTGTGCAACCTGCTGGTGGAGCTACTGCTCAAGTGGGTCAGACAGCTCCGGGATCCTGAGGTTGTCATTCGCGGCTTTGAGGACATGGGCTTCCCCCATTGCATAGGGGCGATAGACAGCACCCACATCCCAATAATCCGGCCCCCACATGCCAAGACAGAGTACCTGAATCGGAAGGAGACCTTCTCCATCAATCTCCAGGCTGTGGTGGATTACAAGGCCTTGTTCACCAATGTCTACACCGGCCACTCAGGGAGGAGCCATGATGCGTGCATACTGCAGGCCTCGCTATGCACGCATGTTTGATGGAGAGATAGCCCCCAACCTGTACTGGGTCACTGAGAGGGTCTCCATGGCCTCAGTGGTGATAGGGGACCCCACGGCTCATGAGGACCAATCCCATGGCACGCACAGCGGACTGCTGCCTCTTCAGCAAACGCCTCTCGTCGGCTCAGAGCGTGGCAGAGCAGAGTGGGCATTCGGGCTGCTCAAGGGGTATTGGTGCCTGCTCATGAACAGGAGCCACTTTGATCTACACCAAACCCCCATCCTTGTACTCATGGCCTGCATCCTGCACAATATCTGCGAGACCGGGGAAGCTGCCCTTGACTACCCCCAACCAGTGCAGAGAGAGGGTCGGGAGGCGCTTTGTGTTGGCGCATTGTCACCCAGATGGCAGGCAACTGAATAGTGATGTTGACAGGCCCACCCTTCACAAAACTGTGTAATGGGTAACAATAAAGTCTGCTACATCTGTTCCCCGATCCTCTTTAGCCTTGGTGTTTGGGTTGTAGGGTTTCCCCGCTCCTGTGAGGCCTGTGCTCCCCCACCACTGGGTCACCCACTGCCTTCTAGCCATGGCAGGTGAACCGCACCAGGTCTTGGCCCTTCACTGGCTGTCCAGTGGCATGGCCTGTACTCCACAGATGTACCTGTGCAGACCTGTACCCTGCCATGGGAGCCCTGTGGTGTTGCCGACCCAGCTGTCTGCAGGCCGGGGACATATGGTTCAAGCATTGGACTTGTGCATGTCATGCCTCCTGCATGTAGAGTGACCCCTGCGCACCATGGAGTCACCATTGACACATCGAACAGAGTGGTAATGTACAACACAGTTTATTTGGGGTTATGTACAAGGTGGTGTGTGTGTGTTACAGTTTGCGGGGCCTTCCTTGTGCCCGCTTCGGAGCACCACCGGGGCTCAGTCCCCTGTGGGCCCTTGCAGCCGCCGTCCTTTGGGTGCGGCATCCGGACAGCCCAGGCTCTCTGTTGTCCATAGGTGGCTCCACGCTGGGCTGGGGTGCTGGACCCTGTGGTGATGGAACAGGTCAGTGTTTCACCCTGCCTTGCGCTGTTACCCTGGCACCATGGCTGTTTCCGTGGCCATTGGGGTTCCTGCTGCTCCCCACGCAGCATCCCCTCCGCCCATTCCTCTGCTGTTAGTTATGCCTTTCCCCCCTCCCCCAGTGGTCCGGCTTACCAGAACTGGTGGGGCAGCCGACATGGGTGGTTGGTCGCCTGGAGGTTCTGGGTTGGGCGTGGGATACCATAGTTCCCAGAGGGGGGTTCTCGGAGGGAGCTGCGGAGGAACCGGGAGGGGTGCGGGGCAGAAGGGCAGCCCCATGGGCTGTCGTTATGGGGCTATGTGGGGGTGAGGGACCTGGTCAATGAGACCGGCGAAGGGGTGCTTCTGGGGAAACCAGGGTTGGTTTAAGTGCGGGTGTGTGTGTGTGTGTCACCTGCACCTATGGTGGTGCACCCAGTGGTGGGGGAGCACAGGCCTCACAGGAGCGGGGAAACCCTACAACCCAAACACCTCAGCCTGGAGGGGGCACGTCCCGCTAGGGTTCTCTCCACAGGAGCTCCACTCTCTCCCCAATGAGGTCAAGGTCCCATGTGGCGGTCCCCTCCAGCGCAACACGTCCCCTCGCCATCTTGGCTCTGTCAGGCCGCATCTCACGGTGGAAGGTGGCAGTCTGGTGCCTGTCCCACAGGTGTTTGGTGCGCCACTGGGTTAGCATGGCTGCCAGTATGTCCTGGTCCCTCTCCGCCTCCCCTCTTTGGACCTCCCTCGTGAGGGCGAGCTCCTCAACGTACACCTCAGCTAACCTTCTGGTTTCCTCCAGCAGTTCCCTGCCAAGGTCCTCTCTCCTCTGCCTGTTCCGGGCCCGCATCTCCTGATTCCTCTCAGCGCTGCCAGCGGCAGCTCCCCTCACTAGACCTGGGTGCTCATCTGTGGGAGGGATGGTAACAGGTTGGGATGCAAGGCCTTCCGAGTCCACACTTGGTGCCCTTATTCATGCATCCCTGTCGCCCCAGGGGGTGCCCGCCCCACCTCCCTGTCCGTCCCTATGGCGTCTGTTACTGGTCAGGCGGGGTGCCGGGAACCGTGTCCCCTCTGTCCGGCAATGGAGCTAGCCACATCAGGGGGCCGCCATTCACCCGGGACCGTGCTGTTACAAACCCTCCTAGGGGCAACTGCTGTCACTTGGTCCCACCCACATAGCGACCACCACCCCCCTGCATACCCCTCAGTGACTGTTTAGCTGTGTGGCTTGGTAACCCACCAGTAATGGTCACCGGCCCATCCGTCGCGCATGGGGAGCGATTGGTTGTAGGGGCTGCCCCTGTGGCCAGCCTCTTAGCCTGTCACCCTGGAACTAGCCGGGGTGGCAGGCTGACAGGCCCAGCACCCTGGCCCGTAACCCATCCCTTGTGCGTTGTGGTCTACCATCGTCGTCCTGGTGTCTGGCTCTCGGGGGTGCCTCCGGTTCCCCCTCGACCACCTGCTCCTCCACAATCTCATCCTCGTGGACCTCCAGGGTGCCTTGAGCTGCAACAGGAATGTGGATCCATCAGTCAATCCCTGGTGCCCGGCTTCGGCTCCGGTCACTGTGGCCGGGGCCCGATCTCCCCAGCGCTGGTTGCGTTCCTCTGTCCTGGGAGGCTTCCCGGGTCTCCGTCCGCTCCACGTGCACCCCCCCTTCTCCATGGCCTGGCGCCTTGTGGGTTTTATGGGCGCACATGAAGGGCGATGTTTGCATTAATAGGTTCCCAGGTTGCCTCCTCCCCCTGTGTGATGGGGCTGTCCCCTCCTTCATCCTGGCTTGCTTTTCCAGGGGCAGCGGTCTCCCTATGCTCTGGGGTGTGTGTGTATTGTGTGCAGGGCCGGCCCCAGGGTTTGTGAGGCCATGTGCGAAGTCTTGGTGCGGGGCCTAATTTGCATAATTAGGCACCACCTAATTATGCAAATGTATACATTTACATAAAACTTACTCCCTCTGGATAGGAAGGATTCCCATTCTCCACCTCTCCGAGCAACCATGGAGAAGCATGGCCTCCTAATGCTTCCCCCCCTCCCCAGCCGAGTGTCTACCACCACTCCCCAGGAGTGGTTCCACTGCAGGGGCAGCCAAGCGGGCAGTGACACAGGCACAGAGAGACTGACTGCGTCCACTGCCTTACTGGAGGAGGGGCCAGGGGGTGAGCTTAGCCAGTCTGGCCTCCAGGGCCTGTTGCTTCTTGCTGCCAGTGCCGCCTGTGCCTTGTGCACGCATGCGGTGTGACCAGTCCAGAGGTGCTGCTATCACACACACAAGACACCCAAAATGCAGCTAGCTTATTAAGCGCATTATGCCATGAAAAGAGACATATAACCAGTTCAGTTGTGCCCCCATAATCAGTTCATGCTGCCCCCACCCCATAACCAGTTCATTTCTGCCCCCGCCCCCATATAATCTATTCACGCTGCCCCCACCCATAACCATTTAATTTGTGCCCACGGGGCAGCGTGAATTGATTATATGGGGGTGCAAATGAACTGGTTATGGGGTGCGGGTTTAAAGACAGTATTCCTGTTAGCAATAACTTCATTAAGAAAAGTTAGTGAAATAGCAGCCATAATAATCTCAGAACCATATTTGCAGATTTATTTTCCAAGACAGAATAGATGTTGCTTTACATCCTAAATTCCTACCTAAGATAGTATAAGTAAGACAGTTGTGAAAATGTGGCCCTTTTTACACGGGTCTCTCCTCCCAGCCATGAACACGCATTTCTGTGTGTTCATGGGTGGGGGAACCCCATGTGAATGACGTGGTGCACGCGCCCATGGTGAGTGGGGGTACGTGTGCGCCCGCCTAACACGCATCCCCACTCATCCCCACGCACAGAGCAACCGGGGCAAATGGTGGTTACTATGTGGGTGTGGATGAGTGGTGGGTGAGTGGGGATGTGTGTGCAGCTGTGTGCATGTCCCATCCATGCACTGGCGCACCCATGGACTCCTCACCCAGCAGAGCCATGTAAAAATATCATGCGAGGAGCCACTCGAAGAAGAACAGAAGGTTGCTACCTTGCAAACAAGGTTCTTTGAGATGGCTCCGAACATTCTCACAAAACCCACCCTTCCACCCCCGCATGGAATTATTTTCTTATATTTCTAGAAAGAGTTGAAAGGAACTGTCATTCAGAGGGGGAGGGTTCTTTTTATACTAGAGGAGCTCAAGACCATCATGTGGTCTATTATTTGAATAGGGTGAGTGCGCACAACCCAGTTGTGAGAATGTTGGGAGCCATTTTGAAGAACCTTATTTACAAGGCAACAACCTTCTGATCAGCACATGGGGAGGAGCCCGATCCAGTGTCCCCGCTGCTGCTGTTGCCACTGCACTACTAGAAGGCAGAGGCAGGTGAGGGATGGGGTCTGCAGCCAGGGAGGGGAGGCAGAATCACTTTCTGGGGGAGAAGCTGGCTGCAGCCTGCTGCCCAGCCAGGCAAGTGCGGGGCCCCAGCTGGCCGCAGGGCCATGTGTGGCTGCACATGTGGCACATGCCTGGGGCCGGCCCTGCTTGTGTGCACCCACTGCCTGCCTCTGGCAAAAGCGGTGCCGTGTAGGTGGGAGGCGACTATATCCCCGTCCATGCAGAGGAACCGCTGGTTTCCTCCTGGAATTCCATTGTTCAGATGGCATGGCCGGACTTGAGATTGTTGTCCTTGATATGTTTATATCTGGACCTCAAGTCCTTTGCCTGCTGCATGCACTGGGTGACATTCCCTATTGTACCCCTGCCACTGCATCTCTTGGGCGATGGCTTCATAGACCTGTTTGGTCTTGTAGCTGCACACCAGGTCGTGCTGGACCTTTTCAGCCCCCACACGCGTATGAAGGCCCTGGTCTCCTGCCTCAACCAGAGCGCCCCCTTTTGGATACTGCTTGTGGGGGTCCTACCAGCATCGAGGCTTGGGGCCCACCCGGTAGCTGTGGTAACAGTGGAGCCAGTTGTCTCCTGTTGGGGGTATTGCAGAAGGATTAGCATCTGTCCCACAGCCCCCCTGTGGGGGGAACCCTCCCCGCTCCCCCCGGGGGGCATGGGTGCCTTACCTGGCTGTCACAGAGGCCCTCCTCGGCCGTCTCCCCGGTGGTGCGTTCCTCCTGTGTCTGGGTGCTGTCCTGGGGGTGGTGGTTGCAACTGTTAGCTGTCAGTTGCCCACCCTGTGCGCCCTTGGGTTGTTTTCCACTGTTGGCATATGGGCCCCCCTCCCCAGGTTCTTGGGGTCCCCTCGCACATACCTCACTGTTGCTCGCGATCCCTTCCCCATGTCCTGTGGCTGTGCTAGGGTGGGGGGTTGTGGTCGCCGTGGACTGTCCTCAGCCCTGTGGCAGGATGGGTGTGCTGTGGTCCTTCCCACATCCCCCCACTTCCCTGGGCGTCCCCAGGGTCCCTCTGCTTACCCTCGCCCATTCTGCGCAAATCGCAGTGCTGGCTCCCTTCGTTTTGTCTGAGACTTTCCTTCCAGACATATTGGGAGCCGGTGCACCTATGTCCTGTTTTGGATCCCTTTTAAGGGCTCCCAGGCGGGTATCTGACATCTCCCTGGGTGGGCGTGTCTGTGTGGCGGGGGCCCTGCGTGGCCTCTCTGGCCTCGGCGGACCCATTCCCGTGGGTGCGGGTGTTTTGGTTTTTACACGGACGGGCGGGTGTTGAACACACATCTCCACCCAACTCAACTCACGGAGCATGCTGGCTTCTTCCTGGCTGATCCGTGGGTGTTGGCGGGTGGGTCATGAACGCGCACCCACCTACATGTGGGCGTTTACACGGGCACCCTCACACCCATCCAATGGGTGTTTATGGGTATTCGTAGGTGGGTGACATCCGTGTAAAAATGGCCAAAAACTACTTGAAGGAATATCTAATACCATGTCCTACAGCCAAAGCTGAACCAAGTTCCTCCTATTAAAAAGAAATTCATTAGTTTAATATATGTTGAGAGGAGGTGGAAATACTTGTTAAATACTCACTGTTGGTGTTCTCCTGGCAGCAATCACATTTTTGTTAATGGGATAGCAAAACGAGCACATCCTGTTCAGCAGAACTATGCACATGAGCTCAGAAAACATATGAAGCAATGATTTTATTTCTCCAGTGTTATTAACAAAGGCTGTATAAAAATTCAAATACAATTTGTTTTTCTTTTTTTTTATTTAGGAAGGCACATTTTAAACTTAACGTAAGTGTTAATCAGTAGCAGCTGTTTTAATTTTACATCTTTAACATTTCCACTGGATGTACATTCCCACAGTGGAGGATGGATTAAAACACTATGCAAGCAAGTCTTAAAATTTTCCTTCATGTACAGTACAGTCCAGCTAGGCCACAGGATATTTTTATAATAAATAATATGTTTACTTTGTACAGTGCCCCCACACTAAATGACGCTTGAGGCGCTTCACAACATTAGTACAAAAATACGATAAAACACCATAAAACTTAAAATCCATATAAAATCCTTGTCTAGCCCTTGTCCTAGGAACCACCGGAAGTTGCTCTGGTGGTGTTGTAAACAGCAGCACTGGTGACTCCTGTACATTTGGAGAAGCAGACTTGGTAAGTCCTCTAATATCGGGGACTTACCAAGTCTGCGTCTCCAAACATGTGGGAATCGCTGGTGCCGCTGTTTGCAATGGCTCCTGAGCGACTTCCAGTCAGAGGAAAGGGGGCGCATCTAAACTCCTCATGTGAAGGTTTTCACAACCTTAACTCTTAAGTCTGGGTAAAAAATATGCTACGTCTAAAAACGCCCTTAGCTGAACTTCATTTTGTTAGTTTCAGCCCAGGTTTCCAACTGATGAAGATCATTTTGAATTTTATTTCTGTCTTCTAAGGTGTTAGCTATCCCTCCAAGTTTTGTGTCATCTGCAAATTTAGTAAGCATTCCCTCTACTCCCTCATCCAAGTCATTAATACAGATGTTGAACTACTGGTCCAGGACAGAGCCCTGCAGCAACCCGCTTGACACCTCCCTCCAGATTGATGAGGTTCTTTAACCAGCTGTAAATCATCCTAATGGTATTATCATCTAGCCCAGATTTTACCAGCTTGTCAACAAGGATACATGGGGGAATCTGTCAAATGCCTTGCTGAAATCCCTGATGGTCACTCGGTCGATGAGCTGGTACAGCATTGGAACATCTTGCTGGGGGAGGCCATTGACAGGGTGGCTCCAAGACGTCTACCGCCTCCGTCTCGTCACCGCAGGTCCCCTTGGTTTACTGAGGGGCTGTGGTGTATGAAACAGGCAGGCAGGAGAGTACAGTGACGCTGGCATCGGACTTGCTCTGAATCTGATTGACTTCTCCATAGGGCCCATTTGTGGTCCTATGTTGAGGCTGTGAGGACGGCAAAGAAGGAGTTCTTTGCTGCCCTCATAGCGTCTATGAAGTTGCATCCAGTGGAGCTGTTCCGGGTGGTGTGGGGGCTGGTCAGTCTGGCCTCCCTCCGCCTGGACGGGGACTTGTCCCAGGCCTGCTGTGAGGAGTTTGTCATCTACTTCGCAGACAAGATCGCTCAGATCCAGAGTAACCTTGACACTGGATTGGAAGCAGTAAGCGAGGGGCACGAGGTTATGCAGGCCCCATCTGGTAGATCTTTCTGGGATGAGTTTCAGGAATTGACGCCAACCAATGTGGTGAATGTCCTGGGATCTGTTAGAGCCACAAGTTGTGAACTAGACCCATGCCCGTCCTGTTTGGTGAAAGCCTCCAGGGAGACTTTGGGGACGGTGCTGGCGAGGGTAGTGAACCTGTCCCTTCGACAGGGGAGGCTGTCACCCAGTCTCAAGGAGGCTGTGGTGTGCCCCCTGCTGAAGAAGCCATCTTTGGATGTGGACGTACTCGACAGCTACTGACCCATCTCTAATCTTCCCTTGTTAGGGAAGGTTATTGAACAGGCAGTGGCACTGCAACTCCAGGTGCATTTGAATAGCATTGGTTTCCTTGACCCTTTTCAATCTGGGTTCCGCCCCAGCTATGGTACTGAGATGGCGTTGGTGGCCTTGGTGGATGATCTCCACCGGGAGATGGACGCAGGGTATTCAACCTTTTTGATCCTGCTAGATCTCTCGGCCGATTTTGATACTGTGGACCACGGGCTGCTGTTGAGACGGCTGGGAGACCTGGGGGGTCTGGGCGGGACTGTCCTTGGATGGTTCTGCTCATTTTTCTCGGGTAGAAGCCAGCGGGTGGTGTTGGGAGCTGAAACATCTAGCCCCCAGGCCTTGACCTGTGGCATTCCGCAGGGTTCTATTCTGTCTCCACTATTATTTAACGTGTATATGCAGCCCCTGGGGGAGATCATGAGAGGGTTCAGGGTGCGTTGTCACCAATATGCTGATGATACTCAGCTGTACCTCTTGTTTTCAACTGACCCAGGTCCTGCTGTCTCATTACTTTCCCAATGTTTGGAGGCCGTGGTGGATTGGATGCGGCAGAGCAGACTGAAGCTCAATCCCAATAAGATGGAGGTGATGATGGTGGGAAGGGCGGGGGAGGTGCTGGCCCCCCGATGGGGGTGGTGGGGTCGCCCGCCTGTTGCTCTTCAGGTTCAGAGTCTGGGGGTGGTGTTGGATTTGGGCCTCCGTCTGGATCAGCAGGTGGAGGCGGTGACTAAAGCCGCCTTTTGCCAGCTGTATCTGGTATGGAGGCTTCGACCGTACCTCTCCGGGCCCAATCTGGCCACTCTCGTCCATGCCTTCATCACCTCGAGGCTAGACTACTGCAATGCGCTCTACGTGGGGCTTTCTGGTTCGGAGGCTGTAGCTAGTGCAGAATGCAGCGGCCTGTCTCCTGACGGGGAGGCGTGAGCACATAACACCGGTGCTCCGTGCTCTGCACTAGCTGCTTATAGCCTGGCCCCGGGCCTGTTGGCCTTTCGAGGTGTTTGTAAGACTTGGCTGTTCGTCCAGACCTTTGGAGGGGAGGGTGGGAGGGTGGGTGAGGGCAGGTTTTTTTTTGGTTTTTTAATGATGTTTTAAATTGTTGGGGTTGGGTTATTGTTGTTGGTTTTTATTGTTATTATTAGGTTTTATAATATTGTACGCCACCCTGAGATGCCGTAGGCATGAGGGGGAGGCTAACAAATTGAAATAAATAAATAAATAAAGTTATATTATATCCACAGAATTCCCAAGATCCAGTAAACTAGTAACTTGATCAAAAAAGGAGTTAAGATTAGCCTGGCATGATTTATTCTTGACAAATCCATGCCGACTTCTAGTAATCACTGCATTGCTTTTTAGATGCTTATGGACTGACTGCTTTATAATCTGTTCTAGTATCATTCCTGGTACCAATGTCAGGCTGACTGGTCTATAGTTTCCCAGATCCTCCTTTTTTTCCCTTTTGGAAGATGGGCAAATGTCCTAATCTCCAGTCTTCCAGCACCTCACTCGTTCTCCATCAAGAGTTCTCAAAGATTATAGACAGAGATTCTGAGAATACATCAATTCCTTCAGTACCCTACGATGTAATTCATCTGGCCCTGAAGTCTTGAACTCATTTAGAGTAGCTAGGTATTCTCTGACCAACTCTATCTATCCTGGGCTGCAGTATTATCTATCCAGTTCAGCTATCCTGAGCTGTAATCCTTTCCCTTTCCCTTCATCATTCACTGCCAGGCTGAACACACAGTTACCCTTTTGGGGGACGGGGCTGGGGAAGTGATGAACACATATGATGTATTTTACGAAATACTCCTCAGACTAGATCTGATGAAGCAAGCCCTACACTAAATTTCATTTTGAGAATAACCAGTGGATCAAATTCAATAGGTATTACAGAGAGAGAAAGGTATAGAAGGGCTATGGCTCAGATCATTTCTATATTAAATTGCTCATTAAAAACTTCTATTAGGTGAGTGAAATGTTTTGTTTCAGAGAGATTTAACAAAATCCCTCTTGGTACCGTGAAAGAATAATTAAGGGTTTTTATTATATTAGAATTTGTGTTGCTTTATATTTTTTTAACATGGTTTAATTTTCTTTTTTGCCAAAGAATACTCTTTATTTTCACAGCAGCTGCTGGTTTTGTCTCTGTGTTGAGATACTTCAGCATGGAATCTGATGCTCCTTATTACCCTGGCAAAAGTCTCATTCATTGCAAAATTGGCCCTTTGTTATTTCAAATCATCATTTTCGTTGAGTCTCAGTGAGATTTCAAGAGGTAAATATTGGAATCAATCATTTTCTGAAGGCATTTGTTGTACACTGGGACATGAAAAATGATGCCAGTGAAGTTGATTTATAGACGCTTTCCAGCTGGAGCCAGGAAAGCAGCATTCATAATTCTGTGGTCACTGACTTTTAACATGCTGTTCCCATGCCAGAGAAAACTATTTATGGCCACCTGGCACAAGCATTGCTGACCTACACTGTAGTTCATGGACTAGTATTCCGCCTGCTGCTCTAGTGAGAGTCACCGTTCTTGCTAGCACGTGTGACATAGAATTATGCATGGCTCTGGCAGATCCACGGACGTCCCATCACCCCATTATTCAAGCATGTATCCCTCTAACATTAGGGGATGTTTTCCAAGCTGGGACACAGGGTAGTGCTAGTTTGAATCTCACTGACTGTGGGACGTTGTCATGGGGGACCCACAAAGTGGGTGCATACCTCCCAACAGTTCCTACTAGGAGTGGGACACCGGGGGAGAATACCGGATGTACCGGTATCGGATCTCCCTGGTACCGGATTTACCGGTCTTGGCAGACCCGATTTTTAACATTGGCCACATTACCGGATTTTTTACATTGCGGTTATTGACTTCAATGGCCGCAATGTAAAAATCCGGTAAAACGGTCAATGTTAAAAATCCAGTATGCTGATATAGCTAAATATCGGATTTATCGAATTAAGCCGATACACCCAAATACCGGCAATATCGGATCTCGGGAGAACCGGAATTCCCACCCCTAGTCCCTACTAAGAAGGGACAGTCCCTCTTTGGCAGGGCCCCGAGGGAAACGCGGGTCTGCGATTCGCAGATTTCCCGCAGAATTCCCCTCCCCCCGCGGAATCTCCTGCCCCGCTTACCCCAGCGCAGAATTTCCAGCCTGCGCTGGGGGGACGCGGGGCAGGAGATTCCATGAGGGGAGGGGAATGAAAAAACCCTCGGGGCTTCCCCTCCCCAGCCTCCCCAGTTGCCAGGGGGGGAGGCACCCCCTTTAGATAATTAATTAACTTACCAGGGACGGCAGCAGCAGCTGCTCCGTCCAGCGCGCTCGTACTTCCTGCTCGTACTTCCTGGCCCCTCCCGACGGGGCCTCTCAGGGCGACGCAGCCGGATGACGTCATCCGGCTGCGTCGCCCTGAGAGGCCCCGTCGGGAGGGGCCAGGAAGTACGAGCAGGAAGTACGAGCGCGCTGGACGGAGCAGCTGCTGCTGCCGTCTCTGGTAAGGCAATTCCTTTTGTTTTTCGGGGGGGGAGAGTCAAGCAAGCCCCAGCAGCTGGGGAGGGCAAGCCCCGGCAGCTGGGGAGGGGAAGCCCTGAGGATTTTACCAGTGCGGGGGGAGGAGGAGGCAAGCCAAGCCCCCCCCCCGCATGGTAAATCGCGCCGAGGCGCAGAATTGGGCCCTGACTCCCGCGGAATTTTAAAAAAAATTCCGCGGAAGAATCAGGGCCCTGCTCTTTGGGCACTGAATCCACAGTCCCTCTTTCAGGAGTCAAAGGGTAATTTTGGACATTACTGGATCACAGTCAACCACAGCGAATCCCCTGTGGTGGCCGCGATTCCCGTAACGTATGTTGTGAGTTCCGCCAGATGTTCACCCCAGTGAAACTCTGGCGGGAATAACATTGACCACGATGCTGGACCTCCAGCCGCCTGGAGATCCAGAATTGTGGTGGGATCGGGCCCAAACCGTGGTCACGGTGGCCACGATCTGGAAAGGTCCAAAGGTAATGTCTGTTACCTTCAGCCCACCCGGACCGTGGTCCCGGCCACGGGACGGGGTGCAGTGGCCAGACTGGCTGCTGCGCCCACCCGTCTCCCGGAGGGCAGGTGGCCGGGGGAGCATGGGGGGGCAGGGCTGTGTGGCCGCATGTAGTGCAGTGCAGCCTCGCCTCCTCCCCGATCCCCAGTAGGAATCAGGCCGGCACGTCTGATGGACGGCCGGACTGATTCCTGACCGGGATCTGAAACAGATCCTGGTCCATGACTGAGTGTGGTGGGCCTTTCGGCCCATCACGTCTAAAATTACCCAAAGATGAAAAGTTGGGTATTCAAGCCTGGTATTCACCTCTCCCAGTTGTTGAAAAACACTTGAGAAGATGATGGGGAGATGATGGAATGAGAAGATACTATGTGGCATGATAAGCAGAACAGCTTCTGTCGTTTGTGCACCTGGAATGTTGGATGGTCTTTGTGTGCCCATGTAAGTGTATGAAGGGGTGGAGTTTATTCATGGAGGAGCAGAGGTTATTGACTGAGGGGGCGGGGCTTGTCCCTTTGGCTGCTGGAACTGTTGGGTGAACCTCTGACAGATCAGACCCGTAACACTGCCCACAGCCCGTCAAGCACTCCCAGGTCAAGTTCCTTCACCAAAGTCTCATTTATTTACAATGTCTTTATACCAACAGTCACTACAGGAGGCCTGAGATTGCAAGCCTCTGAACACAAGTAGTACCTTTACATAGTAGGGCCAGGGCCAAACTTAGAGGCAGGCCCAAGAGACACGGGCCTGGAGTAGCACATTCTGATGGGTGGTGGGGGTTCAGGAAGAGAGAACTGAGCCTGGGGGCAGTGCCGTGGCTGACTTTTCTGCACGGCCATGCCGCCACACCACCTCCTCCCACCGCTGCCACAGCAGTACCACCTTGACCTGCATGCCACTCACAGCCAGGGGGACCCCACCCATAGAAGCCTGCTCCGGGGGGCCACCGGCTCCATGGCGGCAATCACCCCATTGCGTGCACACACAGTAGTGTAGTTTGCTGCTATGCGCTATTGGCATGCACACATTGTTGCCACCATCTTTTCTCTCTGGAGCATGCTGGGGAATATTGTCCTGCAGCACCAGCGAGCAAAGATGTGGGGTATGGCTTTGGGGGAAGCAGCCTGACAAGTGCATAGGGCTGGTAAAATTGTACATTTGTCCCCGAGCAGGGCTGGTACCAAGTTGTAGATTTCTCTCTTCCCCTTCAACCTCCTAGGGAAAGAGCTATGCACCCTCCTACCAGGAGCAGCCCTTTGGGGTTTCTGCCCTTTCCATCCTCATTTCCCGACTTTCAGAGATTTCCTTCTTAAATAGCCTTAATAAGGCACTGGTGCATATGCTTAGCTACTGCTAGTGACTGTATACTGGCCAGCCAGGGAATCAATCCTGCTAGAACTCATCCTGGGCAGCACCCTGCCACAGACCTACGTATCTCACTCCTTTTCCTTACAACCAAGGCTCTGCTCTACAAGGTAAGGAGCCAGGAGCAGATACTGCCTCATGTTGCAAATAAGGGACCAAAGCAAGGACTAGTGCCGAAAGCTTAGCTACCCAGCCACACGGACAGACCTGCTGTAGCAACCTAACAAACCCCTCTTTAACTTACTGAACAATGTGTGAAGTGCTTCTCTAGTGGATGAATTAAAAAGAGGCCACTAGTTGCGACTGTGATAGTGATGATAGCATTCTGAAAAGGTCTGAAAGGCAAAGGCTCAAGTCTGGCTCCAATGATGGAATGTTATATGTGAATGTTCTTTGTTTCATTTTCCAAGGTTGCTTTTAAGATATAACTGTTTGTTTATTTTTGGTTCAACCTCACCAGTGTTAAGCATTGGGCTATTTTAAATCTCCATGAATGAATAGATTCAAACTTAAGAGGTGGTGGTGCCTCGGTGTCAGCGTTGCACTCATGCAAGCGCACACCAATTCACACGGCGCACTGAAACATTAGAGGAAACTTTGGCTAGGAGTGGTAAATTGAATACTTGTCCTGTTCAACATGAAGCTACGCTCTATCTACATTGACAGAAGGAGGCAAAGCATGAGAGATGGAGTCACAGGCAGAAAAAGGATTTCCAGGAGATGAAAGCTGCACCTTTCCTCCCACTTCCTTTGTGTGTCTCAATTCTTCATTTTCTGGAATCCAGGAGCCAGGGAGCTTTCCTCAATCTGCAAATGTCTAGAGAGCTGCCACCAAGAAGATGGGAAGTGTTCTTCATTGCTACAGAAGGCCGGCCGGACTAGAATTAATGGGCTCAAATTACAGGAAGGAAGATTTCAGTTAGAGATCAGGAAAAAATCTCTAATAGTAAGAGCTTTTTGGTAATGGAAAAAAGATGCTTCAGGAGGTCACAGGTTCTCTGCACTAGAGGTTTTTAAAATGAGGCTGGACCGCCATCTGTCAGGGATGTTGCATCTGTCATTCTGCATCCAAGCAGGGGGTAACTAGTTGACCCACAAGGTCCCTTCCAGCTTTGACATTCTAGGATTCTAGGACTTCAATGGCAGAGAATAGTGTTGTTTCTCAAGCTCTCCATGATTTCTATGCCTGAAATTAGAACCCGTGTGTAATATTCTGCTCTCTGCTAAACAGTTATCAATATAATGCCCTGGTATGCTCGAGCAAGCCTTCATGTATGCGTATGGACCTCTGTATGGAGAGCAAAAAGCATCCGCGGTCGGCAGTGATTCCACAGTTAAATAAACCCATCCTCCTCCTCCTCTCTCTTTCACAGATTTCTGTGGCATTAGTCGGAGATGTGGCAGCGCAAGTGAGAGGTGAACTGGGCCCCCATGGTTTGTAATCCCAAATACCTGCGAGAGGATTCAAATACAAATACACGCACCTCATTTATTTGAGTGTGTGATGGTGCAACCATTTAAATAAATGCACTGACTATGTTTATTTGATCTCCTCCTCACGCGTTCCCTTTGAACGTGTGCTCCAATGCACTTTCGGGTTCCCTAAAGAGAAAATGAAATTAAATGCAAAAGAGGCCATGTTATTGTAATGATACGGCCGAGACGTTAAACACACAAAAGTCAGGCTATTTAAAGTTATGATTCCCACCCGCCCTGCAGTCCAGCCACATTGTAACAAGCAGTGCTTATTACAGCAGTGGCTTCCAATCTGTTTTTGTTGGAAACCCACTTGGGATGGTTTAGCAGATGGGATCCCTCCTCCTCCCTCATCTGGAGGGGTCTTCTGCTGCCACAAAAGACAAAGCCAAGAGACGCAGGATCACTGATGAGACGTTTGGGTTGGCAGGCTCGGCTGCTGTCGGAGCTGGCAGTCCAATCAAGATGAGTTGTTCCGTGGACTATTCAGTGAGGGGCCAAAACAGGACCAAGGAGCAAAGGTGTCACCAGCACGTATAAAGCATGTGCTTGAGAAGTGGAATGAGGTCATGAACCTGTTCTTACAACTTAACTATGACATTCTCAGAAGGGGAGTGTAAACAGGGCACAGTCTTGCCTGGAGTAAGTTCTTGCAGGACCAGTCCCCGCAAAGTCACTCTCCACAGGGAATTTAGCTCAAACTGTCTTTTATTTATAAGTATTCCAGCCGTATACACAGTACTCAGTCCTTGTGGCCCACCAAGCTTGGCACACTTGTCTTAGCTGCTCATCCCCCTACACCCTTCAGCCAACCCCTCACTCCAGCAACTCCCTCTGAGCGGGGTTTTCTGAGGCAGAGCTCTCCCTTAGCATTTGCTTCTTCCAGTCTCTTCCCCAGCTGCTCCAAAGCAGCTCACCAAGCCCCCTCAAGCCCAGGCAACACCGCTGGGTAAGGCTTGCTCTGGAGGCAGCGGTCTAGCTAGCTCATACCTCTCCTGTGTTCTCCCCAGCAATGAGCTCTGGCTCAGGCTTTATCTCCTGGGATGGCTCCTGCCATGTCCACACAGCTGGCAGGCAATCAGGCACCTGTGCCTTGGGTAGCGCCTTCTACCTGCTGGTGCTACCTCTCTTGAAGGGGCAGCATACCTATGAAGCTGCGCCCTGCCACAGAGAGCACAACCCATGCTGGGAGACACGAACTTAGGATAATCATATACTACATGTAGGGCTGAAACGGATCACCTTGTTATATCCATGAGCATTATCCATAGCATGGAGATCCAATGTAGCTCCCCTGCCCCCAGCAGCAGATTTCTCAACATCTGTTCTGTTGGCTGCTATGGCTCCTCCATCTCTGGTGCTGCACCATTGTGCAGATGTGCAATAGCCAAAATGTTTCTTCTGTGCACACACAATAGCCACAATACAAAGCCAGTCATTTCCATAGTCATTTCCATAGTCATTTATTATTATTTTAGACTCCTTTTGCTGCACCCCCCCATCCTGGCCTGTTTAAATCCCACCCCCCAACCGGACGTGTGTTGGCGCTCTATGCAGCACACATGGACCCACCCACCAGCCGTGCCCGTTTAAAAACAGCCTTTGTCCCTCTTATCCCCAATTCTCCTACAGCCTGTTTTGCCGAGTCTTGTGTTTGCTCCCCTAATCCTCCTGTACTCTACGTCTTGTCAAGTTCCATTTTTGTCCCTTACCCCCAGTCCTCCTACAGCCTGTGCCATTATGCTCTGTGTGTGCCCCTCATTAACCCTCAATTCGCCTACAGCCCTGTATCCCATCAAGTCTCATGTCTTCTTTCCTCAGTAACCCTCTCCCTGACTCTGTGTACTCTTCTGGTTCCCAGTCTCAATAACTTGCTCCCTTCCTGGACCTCAATGATGATATTATTTCTGAGGCTGGAGGATCTCGGCATGGGGCTGTTCGAGCCACTTCTTGTGAATTAGATCCGTGCCCATCCTGGCTGATTAAGAGCTGCCAGGAGACATTGGGGCCGGTGCTGGCCGGGGTGGTCAATGCCTCCCTGTGGGAGGGCAGAGTGCTGAGCCATCTCAAGGAGGCAGTGGTGCGGCGTCTGTTCAAGAAACCATTGCTTGAGGCTGACTCCCCTGCCAGCTATCAGCCTGTCTCTAACCTTCCCTTTTTAGGGAAGGTTACTGAATGGGTAGTGGCTCAGCAGCTGCAGGGGCATCTCGACCGGGTCGGTTATCTTGATCCTTCACAGTCTGGCTTCTGTCGGGGGCATGGCACTGAGACAGCACTTGTGGCCTTGGTGGATGATCTTCACTAAGAAAAGGACCAGGGTCGATCAACCCTATTGGTCCCTTTAGATCTGTTGGCGGCATTTGATATCATTGACCACGAGATGTTGATGACGCGTCTGCGGGACAGTGCGGGATCGTTCTTGAATGGTTCCGCTCATTCCTGACCGGAAGAACTCAGCGGGTGGTACTCGGTGATCATTTTTCATCTTACCAAGACCTTCCGTGTGGGGTCCTGTAGGGTTCGGTTTTGTCCCCTCTTCTGTTCAACGTGTAGATGCAGCCGCTCGGTGAAGTGATCAGAGAGTTCGGGGTGAGGTGTCATCAGTATGCGGATGACACCCAACTGTATCTCTCATTTTCAACTGACCCAGGCCCGGCTGTCTCGGTGTTTACCCGGTGTTTGGCAGCTGTGCGGAACTGGATGAAGGCTAACTGACTGCGACTGAATCCTAACAAGACGGAGGTGATGTTAGTGGGTAGGTGACCGGAGTTGACAGCTCCATCGATTGATGGAGTTTGCCCTCCGCTGACATCCCAGGTGCGGAACCTGAAGGTGCTCCTCGATGTGCAGCTCTGCCTGGATTCCCAGGTTGAGGCTGTGGCGAGGAGTGCCTTCCACCAGTTACATCTGGTGTGGCAGCTTTGGCCGCTGGTTTTGGTTCCGGACCTGGCCACGATCATCCATGCTTTTATTACCTCTCTATTAGACTACTGCAACACACTCTACGTGGGGCTACCTATGGTGACGGCTCGGAAGCTGCAGCTAGTGCAGAACGCGGCGGCCTGGCTATGGGTGGGGCTGGGCCACCGGGAGCACATAACACCAGTACTCCGATCTCTGCACTGGCTGACAATAATCTTCCGGGCCCAATTCAAAGTGTTGGTTTTAACCTATAAAGCCGTACACGGTCTGGGCCCTGCCTATCTGCGAGACCGCCTCACTCCTTGGGTTCTGGATCGGCCCCTACAGTCATCTGGGGGCACGCTACTGGAGGTTCCCCGGGTTTACTGGGGGGCCACACAGGGCAGGGCTTTCTCGGTGGGCGCGCTGTGCCTTTGGTTCTCCCTCCCGGTAGGGGCGCATCTGGCCCTGGACCTTCCGCCCTTCCGTAAGAACTGTAAAACCTGGCTGTTCCGTCAGGCGTTTGGGGAGGGAGGGGGGTAGGGTTGGGTGAGGTTGGGGAGGGAGGAAGTGGGGGTTTTGGTGCTTATTTTTAGGGCTAAGGGGTTTTATGATGTTTAAATTGTTTTCAATTGTATTACATTTTATATTTTGTTGTTAGCCGCTCTGAGGCGCTGAGGCGGGGAGAGTGGGATATGAAATCATGTAAATAAATAAAATAATAGTATCTGAGCCTCAGTATCCCTTATACTGGAGAATGGCTGAGAGGTTTCCCTTACTTTGCAGATACCTCCCTTCTCCGGCCCTTGGGCCTATTCTCCTCCCAGCTTTAGCCCCTCCCCTCTGCCCTTCTCCTAGCTGATCCTTGGAACCTAACACGAGCAATACTAGAAAGCACCAGATTAGCTGCTATTGCCAGGATTACGTGCTATTGGACACAACCCAAGGCGCTGGTTCATTGTTTATTTTTAAAATGAAATACTGTACATAAATACTCAAAAGACTGTAAAAGGAGCTTACAGTTTAGTCACTGCTTATATATGTATGTAGAATATTTTGGAAACTGTTACCATAGTTAAGTGACGAGATCATGCAAAATTGTACCTTTTTAATGTTTAAATAATCTTTATCTGTGATATTAATAAGTTTTACTATTAAGAGAACCACAAGTCATTTGTTATCATTTTGGAGTCTATGGCTTTTTTCTTTATAATACCTGGTATTCCACTGATTGTACAGTGCCAGGTACACGGCTGGTGCTATAGAATAATAATAAATAAAATAATAAAATAATAATAATATTATCATGAAGTGTCTTTAAATATATTGACAAATTATGGAAGTGATTAACTTTCTTCCATTTTTTGCTGTGCCACACACCATTTTCCATTCAGGGGCAAAGCCAGTATTTCAACCCTCTGCACAACAATGACAGGCTGCTGTCCTCTCTGATCTGAAAGTCCTTGCCTCCCCTTCTCCAACCCTGCCAGAGTTAAATCAAATGCATGTACACATGTGTTTCCCTCTAAATTCCATTTCAAATATGGAATGGAATGTAAAAGAATCATTTTGCAAAATTTTTCGATGCCAAAAACATCACTAAATCAGACCCTCCTACTTGTTTCATTTGTAAATAACAGTTACCAAAACTAAATTCTTATCATGCAATACATTGAACTGATACATGAATACCTGGAAAGCTGCTATGTGTGAGGGTTGGGGTCGGGGCAGGATGGAAACCCCCACGGGGAAGGGGCTGTGAAGGACAGGAGACACGTAATCCAAGTCAAGGGCGTCCCGGGAGAGGAAGCGGCACGGCCTGGAAAAAGGACCCCTCAGGTTCTTATATGGTGGTTCTGGAAGGACAAGCCATTCCCCACCTAGATCATCATAGGGGTGCAGGCAGAAACGTTGGGTGAATGCGATAATGCGCTGGTAAGGTAACGGTATAGGTTACATCATTAATGCATCGGCTTATGGGGAAAGGTCCCATAAATCGGTAGTCCAATTTTGGGGAGGGTCGTGCGGACGGATAGTGGCATCGGTCGACCCACACAAGGTCTCCGACCTTGAAATGTGGGGCTTGTATTCGGTGTTGATCGGCGTAGTTCTTATAGCGTTGTCTGGCTCGCTGGAGGGTTGCCTGGGCTGTCGCTTGGGCCTGCTGGATTTGTGTTACCAAGGCCCCGGCGGCAGGGACATGGGGCACGTCTACATCAGGGGCACAAATACGGGGATGGAACCCATAGGTAACATAAAAGGGTGAGGAGCCTAGAGATGCATTCATGGTGTTATTGTACACGAATTTGGCGAGTGGGAGTAATTCATACCAATTGTCCTGGAGATGGTCCACATAAAAGCGAAGGTATTGTTCTATTGTTTGATTGGTGCGCTCCACCTGCCCGTTAGCTTGGGGTGATATGCGGTGGTGAGATTGAGCTTTACCTGTATGGCTAGTAACAATGCCTTCCACAGTCGTGAAGTGAACTGGGTGCCTCTGTTGGGCAGAGGCACCCATGTTACAGCATGTAACTTGATTACATGCTGTAACAGGAGCAAGGTCGTCTGTTTCGCTGTGGGAAGGCCTTGGCAGGTAATAAAATGGGCCAGCTTTGTAAAATGGTCTATCACGACCAATACGGTGGTATGTTGTTGGGAGGGCGGGAGCTCCACGATAAAATCCATGCCAATGCGTTGCCAGGGACCTTGTGGTCTGGGAGCCAGATGAAGGAGTCCTATCGGTTTTCGCCGAGGGATTTTAGTCTTAGCACACATGGTACAGGCTTGAACATAGCGTATAGTGTCTGTCCGCATGGAAGGCCACCAGAACTGTCGACGTAACAGTTCATATGTTCTTTTTACTCCTGCTAATGGAGCATCGTGATGATGCCAGAGGGCTCGGTGCCACGTCTTCTGAGGAACGACTATTTTCCCTTGATAACGGTACAAACCTTCTTGGTGCTGAATTGTTTTTGTTTGCAATAGTCGTTGATCTTGCGGGGAGAGATGTTGGAGGTGATGGCGTGCCAAACTTGCAGCCGTCATTGCGCATGTTTTCAAGATAGGTTCGCCTTGGTTATATAAGAGATTTTCCTCTTTGGTAGATCGGGAAAGGGCGTCGGCGAGTAGATTCTGCTTCCCGAGGCGGTATTGAATACGAAAGGTAAAGCGTGAAAAGAATAACGCCCACTGCCTGTGACGGGCATTGGCTATCTTTACTGTTTGTAGATACAGGAGGTTTCGGTGATCGGTGATTACCGCTACTGGGAGTTTTGCCCCTTCTAAGTAATGCCGCCACGTGGCAAAGGCAGCCTGGATGGCCAAAAGTTCTTGATCTAGAATCGTGTAGTTAGTCTCTGTCCTGGTAAGCTGGCGAGAGTAGTAAGCACAGGGCAATAAGCTTCCCGTTTGGGGCCCTTCTTGCAGCAGAACAGCTCCGATGGCACTATTGGAGGCGTCCGTTTCTACTATGAAGGCCTTCTCAAAATCTGGATACTGCAATAGGGGGGCTTGCGTGAAGGCCTGTTTTAACACCTCAAATGCTTTTTGGTGTTCCGGCGTCCAGTGGTACAGAACCCCCTTACGCAATAGCATTGTTAAGGGTTTGGTTGCTGCAGCATAACAGGGAATATATTGGCGATAATAGTTTGTTGTTCCCAAAAATCGTTGTAACGCCTTGACAGAGGGGGGTGGTACCCACGCTAGGATTGCCTGCACCTTCGATTTATCCATTTTCAACCCTTCGGGTGAAATGATGAACCCTAAGAAGGCGACCGAGGTGGTGTGAAATTCACATTTAGATAGGTTGCAGAACAGCTGATGTTGCTGCAGCTTAGCTAATACAGTGCGTACGTGGGAGATGTGCTCCTGCTCCGACCGGGAGTAAATTAAAATGTCATACAAATATGCAATGACATATACGTCCAGCACTTCGCGTAAGACATCATTAATGAAATGCTGGAACGTCGCTGGAGCATTTGCCAGTCCGAATGGCATCACACAATATTCGAAGTGCCCATATCGGGTGCGAAACGCGGTTTTCCATTCGTCTCCTGCATGAACTCGCACAAGGTTGTAGGCCCCTCTCAGGTCCAACTTGGAAAAAATGCGCGCTCCTTGGAGCCGGTTCAATAGTTCAGGGATCAAGGGCAGGGGGTATCGATTTTTTACGGTGATGGAATTTAGTTCCCTATAATCTATACATGGCCTTAACCCCCCATCCTTTTTGGGCACAAAAAACAATGGTGCCCCGGCCGGGGAGGTGGAAGGGCGGATGAAACCCTTCTGCAAGTTTTCGTCGATGTACTGCTTGAGTGTCCGAAGTTCTGGCCTGGAGAGGGCATAAATCCGTCCGTAGGGAGGCTGCGTCCCGGGAAGAAGTTCAATGGGACAATCATAAGGGCGGTGCGGGGGCAAAACAGTGGCTTCTTGCTCACTAAACAGGGAAACATAGGCTTGGTAGACCGGGGTTAAGTCGGGGTGCCTTGGTCCCGGCATTGTCATGCACAAGGGAAGGGATTGGACAGGAGCCTGACCATGACTTCCTGTTGGGGTCCTCACCTGAAGAGTACGTTTCTGCCAATCAATCGCCGGATTCCATTGTTCGAGCCAGGGGATTCCCAGAACAACAGGAAAAATGGGAGTACATACTACGTCAAACTGTACAGGCTGGGAACGCCCCTGGACCATCAGGGCTAACGGCGGTGTCTGTAAGGTGATGGGACCTGATACTAGGGGGGACCCTTCAATAGAGTGAATTACCTCAGCTGGTACTCGGGGCTGATGCGGAATATGATGCTGGCGTAAGTACCCCTCGTCCATAAAATTTCCTGATGCTCCAGAGTCAATTAGGCCCCACGTTATCTACGATCGAGTGGTGCTGAGCTCCATCATTAAGGGGATACGTAGATGTAGGCTCCGTCCTGGGCAAGTCGACATCACCGAGAGCGGCGACGTCAGGGGCGAGGGGGGATGGCTCGAGCGACCCCCTACACGTCTCGAGCCTGCACTTTTCCTGCCTCCCAGCGGCCTTTGGGAGCAACAGGACAATCACGGGCAAAGTGCGATGGTTCCCCGCAGTAATAGCATAAGCGAGACAGGCGCCAGCGCTCTCTTTCCACGGTCATCAACGGCCCTCGGGATGTTCTGATTTGCATGGGTTCCACTTCATCGCTACGGGGCGGTTCCCCTTGGCCGGCTCCGGTTTCTATGGGTTGTAGGAGCGAACCCCGGACGGATTCCCCGCGACGTTCGCGGCGACGTTCATTCAGACGCACTTCAATCTGTAAAGCCAGGGTTACTAATGCCCCCCAGGTCTTGGGGAGGGCAGTAAAGGCCAACTGATCCTTGATCTCCTCACTTAACCCTCAGCGAAACATCACGTGGAGGACATTATCCGGCCAATTTAAATCTACTGCCACCTCCTGGAATTTCGTCACATAATCCAACAGGGGGCCTTTACCTTGCTTCAAAGTAGTGATTAATGCTTCTGCATCCTGGAGACGATGGGGGTAATCATATAGAAACTTAAACTCCTGTACAAAACCTGCATAGTCCTCCAGGAAGGGGCTATTGCTAGTAAGAAGTGGGGTTGCCCAAGCTAAGGCATGGCCCTCTAACAGTCCAATAATAAATGCTACCTTATCCGTATCATAAGTCCGGGGTTGGGTTTTGAAGGTAAGTTCACACAAGGCCAGGAAAACCCAGAACTGTCTTCGTTCCCCGGTGACTTTGGTAATGGTGGGTCCCTTGGGTTCCCGAGGCACTAAGGCAGCCGCCTCTGCCCGCACGGGTGGTGGCAAAGGGCTAGCACTGCTGCGGGTTCCTGAACCCGTTGTTCCTTGAGGTCCTTGACCTCCATGGCCAAGGACTGCACCGAGTGGACCAGGTCCCGCACTTCTGCGAGCAGCTGCTCCATGGGGCGGGTATTGGTGCTGGTGATACTGTGAGGGTTGGGGTCAGGGCAGGATGGAAACCCCCACGGGGAAGGGGCTGTGAAGGACGGGAGACACGTAACCCAAGTCAAGGGCGCCCGGGGAGAGGAAGTGGCACGGCCTGGAAAAAGGACCCCTCAGGTTCTTATATGGTGGTTCTGGAAGGACAAGCCATTCCCCACCTAGATCATCATAGGGGTGCAGGCTTGCCGCTTCCCAACCGGGGAAGGCCCCAAGGCCTTGATAATTCAGGTGCACTGGACCCAGGATCCAAGGAGAGGGGGTGAGGGAGAGTGATGGTCAGTGCAGGAGACCAGGGGGATGGGCTAGGATAGGGCACGCTCTCGGAACCCCCACGACACCACGTAGTAAGGAAGGAACACACAGACTTACTTTCACGCTGGGTGGCTCTCTCTCCCTCTTGCTCTTGCGCTCGCTCACTCTCTCACCCACTCACTCTTTCGCTCTCCTTTCACGCACAAGGTTGTTTAGGGCAATAAGGACACAGGCAATAATATGCTCGGGGGCCAGTCTCACAGGGCAAGGCTCTGATCACCAGCAAGGGAACCCTTCTGCGACCTCCCTTATAAAGAGTGCGGCGGCGTCCTTCTGGCGCAGAAGGGCCGAGCGACGGGGCGGTGGTCTTGGGGGCGTGGCTGGATAGCGTGCCTCAGCACAGGGCAGGGCCGGCCCTGTATCTTCGGTAGTGCCGTGCTGCGGCGGGCCTGGGGGCGTGGCTAACTGCCGTTGCACCGGCCCCTTCTTGCTAGCCTCGTTGGCCTCAGGGGCTGCCGGGGTGCCGAGGCCGATGGGTTCTGCCGCATCAGTTGGCCCCAATGGATCGCTGGGGCGCCTCCGTGGGGGGCGTGGCTGCAGCCTTGCTTGGACCCCTCTCCTGGGCTGTTTCTGTCTGGATCGCGGGGCCTGCCTTCTCGGGGTACGTTTGCCCCCCCACCTCCTCAGGTCCCAGGGCCTGACACTATGCAAAGTAATGGAGGAGAAAGAGACACTTGGTTGCTTTTAAGGAGGTCCTGGTAAATTTACACCTTCTTGGAATGCTCACCAGCGTAATCCACACAGCTGTATTTTTTATTTCTACTACTATTCCTCTCCAAAAACTGCTTACTTTAGACCTTTTGCTTAAGTTTCCCTGAACAAAGTATAAGAACAGCATTTGAATGTTGAGTGCTGTAGACACTGAGGGATGGAAGTGTTGTGAATGTAGCCTTGTCTTTGAAATATTATAGTGGATTTTTATTTTTACTTGTGCACGTAAATCAAGGGTAGTAAAGACTGCAGTACACTTCATCTCTTGTTCCAGGTGGTTGCAGATGCACCTCAAAAGCCATTCCCTATTGGCTTGCTCTTACAGGAACGTTGTTGTAAACTGTGAGGCTCTTGCTATCCTCCAGTAAGGCTGTATGAAAGGAGAGAGGGAAATGCCTTCAAGGGAATAAATGAAACAGAGATGCTAAAGGCCTGTTAATTCATCTATTCCGCCCTCCTACTAAAACAAGATTGTTCCCCTCAGTGTCTGCTGTATTGGTTTGCCCAATCCGGTTTTAAATAACTCAAGAAACTGTTTTCTCCCCTTTCCTCTAGAGATAATTTCATAATCAAACAAACTTGGTTGTTAGGATATTCATGCGGCTATTTTCTTGCAGTGGTAGCTCCAAGAAACCACTCTCCTTTATAAACAGGGAACTGCTGAAGCCCTGATATTGAGGAAACCGCTTGAGCTATAGTTCTGAAAATGTATCCATGGCTTATATTTGTGGGGACAGTCATATATGCAAACTTTGAAGAAGATTCAGCCAGAAAGTCAAAAATTATAATGGGTTGTGTTCAAAATGCATAGCGCCCTGACTATTTTGAATCATCGATATCTCCTCCACACCCCTCCCCCCCGATGAGGTGAACCCCCAGATTTCACAGCATTGGAGCTTGAGATCTAGATCAATTGCTGGTGTAGTGTGATAATGATTGGTACAGTCAAAAACAAGTTATTAAACATTTTTAAAAGATCAGTTCTGCTGGCTGGTGCATGCGCAGCTGAGCAGCCGCTGACTGCGAAAACACAGCATAAGGAAAGTTACGTGACTCTGCTTTTTAAAATCACGTAATTTTATCAGGAGCCAGTTTTGTCACAAAGACTTTAAGCTCTAGTCCGTTTCATGTCAACTACCCACTTGACTCAGAAAGCCAGGAAGAGAAAGCTCTAGTCAGTTTTGTGTCAATTACCCTCTGGCCTCACTCCGTACTTTTGGCACCATATGAAAAGTATGCAACTTTTCACTCTGTATTTTTCACTCTTTATGAAAATTTGCAGACTTTTCACTCGGTATACAAAAAGCTGCAGACTTTTCATATGGAGTGAAACGTATGAGCGTGTTTGTGAGAGATTATTCTTTAGTACTGAAAGGAACTGTCATTGCTTCCATCTGTGATCCTCTGAGTGTCTCTAAAACTAAAACTTTATAATCAAAGTCAATGCACACATTTGAGAATTTTGACTTTTTAATAGGCTGAGTTGTAACTTGAATCATAAATCCTGAACAGAGACATGTGTTCACGGAGCCTCTCATACAGACACCCTGGCCAGTGAGTCAGCATCTAAAGATGGCTTCTTAAGCAGGAGCTGGACAACTGAAGTTTTAAGGGCATCTAACACCTTCCCCTCACGAAGGGAGGCACTGACAACCCCAACACCATTCAGCAATGGTCCCAATGTCTCCTGGCTGGCTTTCACCAGCCAGGATGGGCAAGGATCTAATTCACAACCAGTTGTCCTCATCACCCCAAGCACCTCCCCCGCATTGGTGGGCAATACCAATTGAAACAGATTCAAATAAACAAGACAAGACCGAGCTTCCAAAACCCCAAACTCTGATTCTGCAAAAAAGAAAAAAAAGGGCAGCACCCAAGTTGTGTGAATATGAGTGATTTCATCTGCGAAGTAGTTAATAAAAATGTCACAGTGGGTTCAGATGACTCCATTTCTGGGCAGAGGCAAACTAGAAGGATGTGTGGGCCGGGTGATATAGCCCGGGTGAAGGACTGGTTACCTGGGCTAAACTGAGCTAACATGCTCCCTCCCATCTGTTAGGCCACTCCCAGCTCTATGGGGGGGTGAGGTCGGTCAGGACCAGAGAGCTCGGGCGAAAAGCCCAGAGCAGTCAATGGGGTGATCAAGTCCCAACACCTCTCCACAGGAGATGATCCCGGCACCCTTAAAGGGAACAGGCAGCAAAGCCATAACAGCATTTGGTGTCCCAGGTCTGTACAGCAGCTTCTGCCCAATACCAGGGATGTGCAAAGTAAGTCTTTTGTTTTTGTTATTCGTTTCAGTTTCATTACTAAAATGTCATTTGTTTTTGTTATCTTTCATTAGTCTTTCGTTTCCATTATTACTTTTGTTTTCAATTTCCATTGGTTTCAATAGAAAACATATTTTCAGCTGTACCTTTTTTGTTTTCCATTCAATTTGGATGAAACATGGATTGTACCTGAAATGGAGGGCATTATGCATGCCAAATTTCAGAAAGACTGGATAAAGGGATCCAATTTCATAAGCAGTTGAAATTTGTTAGTTTAAAAAAAGCTGTGTAAACATTCATGGCTGCAACGTCTTCATCTCCCATCCAATTTGGATGAAACTTGGAAAGATTATATCCATTCCCAAGGGTACTATCTCTGCCAAATTTCAGAAACATTGGATAAAGGGTCCTGATGTTATAAGCCATTTACTTTTACATGAATTTCTGGCTGTAACGTCTTTGTATTCCATTTAGTTTACATGAAATTTGGTATGACTGTATCTCACACGTTCAGGATCATCTCTGCCACATTTCAGAAAGATTTGATAAAGGTTCCAATTTTATAAGCCTGCACGGCATCAGCAGAGAACGAGCCTATGCCAGCAAGGTTTCTCTTATGTTTGTCACTGTGGTACAAGATGTGTTTGTCATGCCACTTGGCCAGCAGAAATGTCATCCATATATCATTCTGTGCTGTGAGCACCCCAACCCCTCTCCTCATACTTGATACTGAGAAGTTGAAAGCATCTGTTTAGGAAAGAGCCAATAAGAGATTCTCTGATGTCCTCTGTCACAGTGCTGCAGGATTATTATTATTATTATTAACAAACATTTATATAGCGCCAGCAGTGTACCTGGCACTTTACAAAGTAATAAAATAGACACGGTCCCTGCCCCTAGGGCTTACAATCTGAGAGACAGGAGCTGGGGGAGAGACTTAGGAAGGGGAACAGAGGGAGAGACAAGGGGTCTAACATTCATGAAGATGCGAGGTCTCAAGTGCACGTACTTGGCTTGGTTACGATGAGAATGACAGCAGGCAGGTCCATGTGGCAAGGATAAGGGTAAACCGATCGTAGGTATAGGAAATAGTGGCTCAGCAGGATAAAGAGTCAGACAGAGCAGAGTGGAAGAGGTGAGTTTTAAGGAGAGATTTGAAGGTATGAAGGGTGGGGGCAAGGCGGATGTGGACAGGGAGGGAGTTCCAGGCATGGGGGGCAGCAAGTGAGAAGGGACGAAGGCGCTTAGGGGAGCAGGGAAGGCGTGGAAGGGTGAGAGAAGGGACAGAGGAGGAGCGAAGTGCACGGGCTGGAGTATGGAGGGCGATAAGTGCAGAGAGGTAGGGGGGAGCAAGGTTGTGAAGAGCTTTATAGGTGAAGACTAGGAGCTTGTGCAGGATTCGTTCAGGAAGGGGAAGCCAGTGAAGCGAAGAGAGGAGGGGCTGCACATGGTCGAAGCGACGGGCGAGGTAGATGACCCTGGCAGCAGAATTTTGAACAGAGATGAGGGGAGAAAGGTGAGACCGGGGAAGGCCAGTGAGAAGGAGGTTACAGTAATCGAGGCGAGAGATGACCAGAGCATGAACAAGAGTTTTGGCAGACGAGACAGAGAGAAAAGGGCGAATCTTAGCAATGTTATGGAGGGAGAAGCGACAGGATTTAGCAACAGAGTCAATGTAGGGTTTAAAAGAAAGGGCTGAGTCAAAGATGAAGCCTAGGCTACGGGCTTGGGGGACAGGCAGGATGGTGACTCCATCAATAGTTATTGACAGTGAGGAAGGAGAGGAAGGATGAGGGGGGAAGATAAGGAGTTCAGTTTTAGCCATGTTGAGTTTGAGATTGTGTTTGAGATTGTGAGATTGTGATGACAATTGGCCAGCCTGGATGTGTGAACCATGTTTCCTGTCTCCATGTCACTCCTGTCACCATGTCTCCTGATTTCTGGGAAAGAAAAGAAAGAAAGAAAAAAAGAAAGAGCCAACAGAATTTGGCTGGCTTCATTTCCATGTTCACACCTGCAGCTGTATTGCATATGGTTTGATGATTTTTATGAAAGTTGTTGATATCTTTGCCAAGTCTGCATCATCTGCCAGTTTCACTAACTTGCTGTTTATTGTTACTTTTCCAGATTGCTGATGAAGAGATCAGATGGGGAAGAAAAAGAGAGGAAAGGAGGAAAAGAGTCACTAAATGTTGGGGGGGTGGGGTGTTTACAGAGATTTTGACAGCGATGTGGGTCATTGCCACGGTCGATCATTCACACCGATGGCTCTGACCCTAGCAAAGAGTTGTTTTGGTGGCTGTTGCGGTACTGTGGAATTCCCCTCCCCCTGGCTGTTCATCAAAACCTGCCCGTTTTCCAGAGACAATGTCATGCTGCTCTTTATACAGAGATTATTTACTCTTCTCTGTGTTCCTTCAACATTATGATTCATGCTCAATCTTGTACCAAGACTCTTTTTTTTTGTTAACAAAAGTTTATTGTGACCAAAGCAATTAAAATCTTCATATACAAGAGCAGTTGTAACATTGTCAATTGCTTTGTCTTGTGAACTACAAAAATTTTAACGGCTCCCTTGACAGGAGCTGCTGAGCACATACATTACCAAAGGAAAGAATCCACAAATCATTGTGAAAGAGCAAAGGAAATTAAATTTCAGAAGTGAAGGGACAGAACTAGTCTCTACTTCCATTACTAGTAATTACTTTTTTAGTAAAAAATTTTAGAGTAAATCATTAAATTTGGGCTGATGCTCATTCTCCTAGGGATTAAAGTAAGAAGACTTCTGCTCCTCTTTCATGGTTAAAAAGGCAGAGTCTGCTTTCATCCTGTCCCTCCATTGTCTGGTAAAGTGAGGACTTATGAAGCAGGACAATCTATAGTGTGAACAGCAAGAAATAACTTCTGCTGAACTAAGGAGTTTATAGGATTCGCAGACGTCTCACCCATACTGCTGGTGTACTTTAGAAGCCTAGGAAGTTTCATACTGAATCTTTCCAGTGGTCCATCAAACCTGGTATCCCATCTCTAACAGAAGGTCAGAGAAAGGTGTGACGAATGCAGCTATGGATAGTTATGGGGTAACTGTACACAAAGCAGTTTCTCTCTGCCTGTCAGCAGTTGGTTTATGTAATCGAATCAATCTATTCTTATATCCTACCCTTCACTTAAGGCAGAGGAGGGGTTACAGCATAAAAACTATATAAAAATAGAAGTAAATAAAACCATATTAAAATCCTCTACAAACCCCTCGAGAAGAGCTGCCAGACCCTATCTCCACCTGCCAGATCTTGGCCTAAAAGAAAAGTCTTACATTGCCTATGCAAAATGCTCAGGCTCTGATGAACGGTCAGGGGAAGGGAGTTCCACAACAGTTGGGTAGCCACCAAGAACGTCTCTCTCTGCACCTTGCCATATGAACTTGATGGGCAGATGGTGCCTGCAAGAGGGCGCTCCTGGCTGACTGCAGGGATTATGATGGCACATAGAAGAGGAGACGATCTTTCAGCTATGTGGAACCTAGGCTGTTTAGGGCTTTAAAAGTCAAAAACAGGGTCAAACTAATACCTTGAGGCCTATAATAAACCAGACAAAATTAGCTAGGATTGTTAAAAATGCAGAGATAACTGATGTTATTCATCTGCTTCATGGAGTTTTATCCATGAGAGGCTCATCAACGGCTAATAGCCAAGATGGTCAGGGGATGCAACTACATGGTCAAGGCATCCATAGACCTCTGACTGCTGGAAGCTGAATGAAAAGAGAGTGATCATTCTTTAACTGCCCCATGTGGTTTTTTGAAGCATCTATAGGGACCACAGTGAAAGACAGGCTACTGGACTAGATGGACCATTGGTCTGACCCAGTTTGGCACCAGGTCTTATGCTTATATCTAGATTGTTTTTTTTAAGAAAATCAAGTACTTTGGAGCCACTAGTCTAATCAACAGCTTCCTTTGCACCCAATGTGATATTTCCATTACCATTGCCCCCCCACCCCACCTCTTTGCCTACATAAGTCATTTTGAGAAAATCTTCCAGCAAGGCACAGTCCCTGGTATGGCTCCATCAGAGGCAGAGAGAGTAAAGTAAATGGCAGTGGGAGAGGAAGAGAGGAGACTTTTGTTGTCAGATGTAGGAGAGGAGAGAACCAGCTCTGATGATATATGGCTTGTTTCCCAGATTTGTAAGGCTAGAAGGGACCATTATTGTCATCTAGTTTGACATCATACTTAATACCGGCCATAGAATTTCATTCAGTAATTCATGCACCAAGCCCAGAACTTCTGGTTGAGCTATGATTTAACTTTAGAAAGATAGCCAGTCTTGATTTTAGGTGCCAAATGATGAAATATCCTTCAGTCAGTTGCTCTCCAGATTAATTACCATCCTTATAAAGAGTGTGTGCAGCATCTTTATTTGTTTATATAATTTATGTTGGCATTTGGCATGGTTTTAGGTTCTGTTGCTCATGTCTAAATGGGTGGCTGATGGCTTGTGCAGCAATGGCCTGGGAAATGGCAGGAATGTGCTGCCACACAGCTACACACGCCACACATTGCTTGGCTGACGGAGAGTCTGGAGATGTAAATTCCTTCCAGATACATTTTTTCAACCGTTCTGGCCCCTGTGCAACCAAAAGTTGATGTAATGCCACTTGGTATCACAACCTGTGGCAATAATCACCAAGTTGGTGGTTTCCTCTACTTGCTTTGGTCAACTTTAGCCAATGCCTTCACCCCTGTTGTGCCTTCCTATTGCCTATTGTAGGATGTAGCCCACAGCTGCAGAACCTTGGAGCCGTGGGTAACATGGAATGAAACTGTAAGAACCGCGGAAGAGGGTGGAAACCTTAAGTCTGAATTTCATTTAGTCTGAAAACTATTTATACTGTAATCCTAATAAAAAGAAATTAAAGTTCTGCCTGAGTGCACTGGGATGATTTAAATTTAGTACTTCACATGTCTGGGAATGTGTCAGTTTGGGCATTTTCTGAAAGCTGGAGATGCTCCAGAGCTTTTAAAATCGATTTTCCCCTCTATTATTCAAAGCCTAGAGGCATATGTAGGCTGAATATTAAAGAGCTTGTTAAAGAAAAAACAACTGACCCTCTCCAATGACTAAGTCATTATGGCTGTGATCTACAAACCACTTACCAGATCTGGAGTAGCCCCACTGAAGCGCCCCATGGCTGGGAAATACAAGTCTGCAGGGGCGTCAATGGGGCTAATTTAGAGTCAGTGGTTTGTGGCCTAAATGATTGTTAATTTGCTCTAGCACTTCAGTTTAGAAATGCACAAAAGCTTATTTTAGTTGGTTGGTTAAAATTGTGACAACTCCACTTTCAACTCCGAAGGGAGAAAAGACCAAACCAAAATACAAGCAGAAGTGCTCCCAGGATCTCTTTCTTAAGGAGTCCTCTTCTGAAGGCAAAAATTATACTGACATCAGAGGGTTCTGCCTGAGGAGAGGTGGAATAAGAGTTGTAGGACTGGGCCTTAAGGGAAGCAGATTTTCCCCATGAGAGGTGAAATTGTTCCCTCTATACAAAGCCCTCATCAAGACGTCCCAATTAAGGCCTGTCTGGACTCAGGTCTTGGACCTTCAGGGGTTACTGAGCAGTCATTCTCCTTGCCTCAGGCCCAGCCACTTCCCCAAGAGGCCTCCCTATTGTCCTGGTCACATCCCTCCTCCTTCCTGGTTGGCTGTCAGCAAGGCTACAAGCCTGATTGGTGGCAGCAGGAAGTTGAGCAGAACAACACTTCCTGTCACTCTGCTCCTTGTTTCCTTTCTCTGTGTTTCTTCCCTTTGCTTTCCATGCAGCTTTGTTCCTTACCTTTTCCTTCTCCCATTCCTCACTCCAGCTGTGCCTCTTTGTTCCCCTAGACAGTCCTGGCCCTATCCTCATCACCACCTCTGTCACCCACCCAGATTCAGGACACTCCTCATCTCATGCCCCTTTATCTAAAAAGGCCTCAAATTTAAGGGATTAATAGACACCATGCTGGTTCTCTTCACAGGTGTGAGAGTTGCACTTTGGATGCACCGCTTGAGAAGTTCTAGATGCTATCAAATGATGGGGCTTTCACTCTGCAAACTCCACAGAATTCGGCCAAAACCTTATTTGTGAATACTCTCAGCATTGTATGCATCTGGGTCACTCTAGAACTGGAACTTAGTCCCAAATTGCTTTCGTGCACTTTAAGGTCTGTTGTTCTACTTCATCATTATGAAATGATATTTCATGTGTAAAAGCAGGTTCTAAGAGTACATAAAAAAAATCAACTTTAAGGTCTCCGTAAAACTCACAGGCTGGTTTTACACAGACACTAACCAGTTTTTAAAATCCCGGATTCTTAATCCCGAGTTCCTGTTTACACAGGCATTTATAACTCAGAATAATCATAAATCTGAGATCACAGTGTACATGGTTAATATGGGTTTAGACTAACATGGATGACTGAAAAATCTCATTGTGCTTCAGTGCTAAATTTCATCACCTTCTTCCACTATGATTTTTGTTCCCCTTTAGAGAGATCTTTGAACGATCCCATGGCTAATCCATCAGGTCTTAGGCGTCTGCTCCCTGAATGCCGACAACACAGGTCCCCCTGGTTTATGGAAGACCTGCGGTGGATGAAGCGGGAAGGGCAGCGGTTGGAGCGATGGTGGCACTGCTCTCGTACTGAAGCTGACCAACTGCAGCATAGTTAATTTATGAACTGTGCAGGCAGCAAAGAAGAGGTTCTTTGCTGCTCTCATAGCATCCGCAAAGTCATGTCCAGCTGAGTTTTTCCAGGTGTTCAGGGGGCTGATCAGTCTGGTCTCCCTCCACCTGGAACTTTCCAGTGCTCACTGACATGTTTGTCAACTATTTTGAAGAGAAAATCGCCCGGATTCACCATGACTTTGAGACCGCACTTACTGCAGTGGGAGAACCAGAGGTAATGAGACAACCAGGCCTTGTCCTGTTTTGTGGGATCAGGTCCAGTGGGTGTCACCCGCTGATGCAGAGGATGTCCTTGGGACTGTTAGAGCCACCTGTTCTGAACTCAACCCACGCCCGGCCTAGCTGGTTAAGGCCAGCTGGGAGACATTAGGGCTGTTGCTGGCTGGGGTTGTTAATGCCTCCCTTAGGGAGGGCAGAGTGCCGGGCTGCCTTAAAGAGGAGGTGGTGTGGCCTCTGCTAAAAAAACCCATCAGTTGATGTTGACTGACTCCCTCGCCAGCTCTCGGCCAGTCTCTAACCTTTCCATTTTAGGGAAGATTATTGAGTGGGTGATGGCTCGGCAGATTCAGGGGCATCTGGATCGTGTCAGTTTTCTTGAGCCCTCACAGTCCAGCTTTCACCCTGGGTTTGGCACTGAGATTATGCTTGTGATAACCTTGGTTGATGACCTCTGCAATGAGCTGGACCAGGGTGGTCAACCCTGTTAGATCTCTCAGCTGCCTTTGACACCGTTGACCACGAGATGTTGGTGGCCCGCTTGTGGGACTGAACTGGGGTGGGCAGGACTTTTCTCTCATCATCTCCATGAGACCTCACGTGTGGAGATTCTATTTTGTCCCCCCTTCTGTTCAATGTGTACATGCAGCCTTTGGGCAAGGTCGTCAGAGGGCATGGAGTGTGATGTCATCAATATGCTGATGACACCCAACTTTACCTCTCTTTTTCAGCTGACACAGGTCTGGCAGACTCAGTGCTTAGTGTCTGATGGCTGTGGAGGAATGGATGAGGGCGAGCCATCAAACTGAATCCTGAAAAGATGGAGGCGATGCTGGTGGGAGGGGCTGAGGAAATGGTGGCACCCGTCATCGATGGGGTCCGCCTTCCATTGGTCCCTCAGGTGCAGATTCTGGGGGTGTTCCTTGACTCACGGCTCTGCCTGGATGGCTACGTGGTGGCTATGGCGAGGGGAGCATTCCACCAGTTACATCTTGTACGAAGGCTTTAGCCCTATGTCTCGGACTCTGACCTGGTCACCATCATCCATGCTTTCATCATCTCAAGACTGGAATACTGCAACAACACACTTTACTTGGGGCTACCCTTGGTGACGGTTTGGGGACTGCAGCTGGTGCAGAATGTGGCGGCCCACCTTCTTACACGGATGGGCCACTGCAAGCACATTACACCAGTGCTCCGGTTTCTGCCCTGGTTGCCTATAGTCTTCCGGACCCAATTCAAGGTATTAGTCTTGACCTTTAAAGCCCTATAGGGTGTGGGTCCTGCATATCTGCAGGATCGCCTCACTCCCCGGGTCCGGGATCGGCCCCTGCAGTCAGCTGGGAGCGCCCTCCGTGGGGTCCCCTCAGTATCTCGGGTGGCAATGATGAGGGGGGGTTTCTTGGTAGCCACACCAGGGCTGTGGAACTCCCTCCCGACGGAGGTCCGCCTGCACCGTGCCTCTTTCCGTAGACAGTGCAAATCTGGCTGTTCCGCCGGGCTTTTCGAGAGGGAGGCGGGTGATGGGGGGCTCAGAAGGGTGGAGGATGGGTTTTTTAGCTCCACCATGAGGGTGTTTTATTGCAAATTTATATTATTGTATTTTGTTTTTATTGTCTTTTTTAATGTTTTTAATATGTTGTGAGCCGCCCCGAGCTGCAGTAGCAGGAGGGGGCGGCCTAGAAATTTGATAAAATAAAAATCAAACAATCTATGCACCAGGTTTGGGGGAAGAGAATCAAAATACTGATTTCTTGGTCAGAGGCCCAGAAAGCGCTGACGACCATAGAGATGTTCCTGGGTAGAGAGGATGTTTGCTCTATCTACTAATGGCTATGTTCAGTTCATATTTACAGTTTACATGTATGTTAACCTGAGCTTATTTGAGCCCATTTTAGCCCACATTAAATAAATCCTTGAAAATGAGGATGACGTAAACGCAGGTTCAACCTTAACCTGTATATGTTAAACTAGGGATGTTTTTAGACATGACGCTAACCCCAGTTTAACCCCACTTGAACGTTTCTTATGCATGTTGCAGGGCTGTACTGGTGCCCTATGCAGCCCTGCAACATGCATAAGAAACGTTCAAGCGGGGTTGAACTGGGGTTAGCGTCACGTCTGAGAACACCCTAGGATTAGGTTTTTACACGGACATTTAAACCCAGATTGAGAGACATAGTTTCTGATTTAGCGGCCATGTAAAAACAGCCGTTATCTTACCTAGCATCCCCCATCCTTTTCCTTGGCTTCATTCTGTTACTAGATTATGGTCCTGTGGCCCTAATGACAGGTATATATATTCTCCCAGGTTATCTGAAATCAAAATGACAGCAGTTTCCTCTGAAGAGGTTTTAACAGGACTCTATGAGTTAACCCTACAATGACTCTGTTGCTAAATCCTGTCGCTTCTCCCTCCATAACATTGCTAAGATTCGCCCTTTTCTCTCTGTCTCATCTGCCAAAACTCTGGTTCATGCTCTGGTCATCTCTCGCCTCGATTACTGTAACCTCCTTCTCACTGGCCTTCCCCGGTCTCACCTTTCTCCCCTCATCTCTGTCCAAAACTCTGCTGCCAGGGTCATCTACCTCGCCAGTCGCTTCGACCATGTGCAGCCCCTCCTCTCTTCGCTTCACTGGCTTCCCCTTCCTGAACGAATCCTGCACAAGCTCCTAGTCTTCACCTATAAAGCTCTTCACAACCTTGCTCCCCCCTACCTCTCTGCACTTATCGCCCTCCATACTCCAGCCCGTGCACTTCGCTCCTCCTCTGTCCCTTCTCTCACCCTTCCACGCCTTCCCTGCTCCCCTAAGCGCCTTCGTCCCTTCTCACTTGCTGCCCCCCATGCCTGGAACTCCCTCCCTGTCCACATCCGCCTTGCCCCCTCCCTTCATACCTTCAAATCTCTCCTTAAAACTCACCTCTTTCGCTCTGCTCTGTCTGACTCTTTATCCTGCTGAGCCACTATTCCTATACCTACGATCGGTTTACCCTTATCCTTGCAACATGGACCTGCCTGCTGTCATTCTCATCGTAACCAAGCCAAGTACGTGCACTTGAGACCTCGCATCTTCATGAATGTTAGACCCCTTGTCTCTCCCTCTGTTCCCCTTCCTAAGTCTCTCCCCCAGCTCCTGTCTCTCAGATTGTAAGCCCTAGGGGCAGAGACTGTGTCTATTTTATTACTTTGTAAAGTGCCAGGTACACTGCTGGCGCTATATAAATGTTTGTTAATAATAATAATAATAATAATGGGAGTCTATGAAAAGACTTTTTAAATGGTCCTGGGGTTTCCAGGCAGTGGCAGGCTGCACTAAGACCCTGCCACACCTGGACTTAGGCCTAGATCCTAGCTGAAACCCCCCACCCCACCCCTGTTCCTCACACTGCCTCATCTACCAATTGCCTTCAGCCGGTATAAAGGTCCACCCAGTGAAAATGAATCTGTTCCTGTCTCTCTAACCTGTCCCTGTTCTGATCATGATCTGAGCTTGTTCTTGCTTTCCTGAGCCTGTTCCTCATTCCTGAGTACATGTTCCTAGCCTAGGTCTGTTGTAATCCTGTCCCAAGCCTGTTCCTGCCTCAGTGCCAGAGTAGTACTGTTCCTCACTTAAGCCTGTTATGATCTTGTCCGCCTGCGTCTATTCCCATCTCGCCATTCCTGCCTGGAATCAGTTCTGTCTCTGATTTTGCACTCCACCCTGATCTCAGATTCCCAGTCCTGGTAAAGTCTTTCCATTGATTTTGATGGGCCTCAATTGTGGAACAAGCCTATAAATCAGAATTTGGGGTGCATTCTCTACAAGAAGATAGGCAGAAAAAATTGGAGGTCAGTGGCTAGATTCTATTATTGAGAATTAAATATTCCCATGGGGGGGGGGGAGGGAAGAGAGGTGGTCGTTCAAATGCAAATTTATCAAATTTTGGCCTAGATTTGTTCAACTCTTCTCCTGTGTTAACTAAAAAGTATATTTTATCCACTTCCTGTGAAGTATCCACTACTGGTCACTGTTGGAGACAGCACACTGGGCAAATAGATAATTGGTCTGTTCCTGTGACTGGATAACAACAAAAAGTTTGTATACTATTGTGAGGAAATTTCTAATGTTTAAAGAAGTGGATTTTCTTTAAAACATTTTGACCTTTTTGGGAGAGAATTTTCTCCCAGGTATATTTGAAGTCAAAGTGCTAATTACAATAAGACAAATTGTAAGAGGTTTTCCAGAACTGGAATCAATGCTGACATCTCTATAAATCATAGGTAACCTCAACACAGACATCCTTAGAGAAGCTTTACTGTTAGTTGTATAATATACATAGATAAACTGTTACCATCTTTTACTCTGCAGCTCACAGAAACCAAATTGCTGTCATCGACAACTATTAATCATCCATTTACCCTGCAGAGACTTTTAATAAAGCGTCAAATACAAAGTTTGAACGTGAGGGAAAGGGAGAGAAAATGTGATCCAAATTTATAAAAGCAGGGAGGAGAAATGCTTCATGCAGCATCTGTGTGCCACATGTTCATAAATTACAGTGGGATTCTGAACATTTCTTCTCTCACCTATATGTTACTCAAGTTTTATAGTTTGTAATTTTACTAAAAACATTATTATATGACATGCTTAAAAATGACATTGGATCAACTATACAGCAGAGCCGCTGCTAACTGCTACCCATCAGTGAGCTCAAGGCTTGTAACTCTTACAATCTAGCAAGCATCAGCCTGACAGGTTTGCTCTTTGTGACAAGCCTAAAGGAAGTGGTATTCTTATTATCACAGAGACTGGACCTGAATAATATGAAAAACTCTGAGTCTCCAAGGAAATTAATAGCTTTCTGCTTAGACCACCAATGGTGCTGGTAGAATAAAATAGCACATTGAGAGTTTCTCTCCGTTGCCATCCTGTTCTGAATGAGGTTTTGTAATCTAGATTTTCAGAAAGTGGCTTCTCTTCAAGAGGCACAATTGGTGTTTACAAAATGTGTGCCTGCAATTAAATTGCGGGCACAATTACTTGTCCTTCTGGCTACCTGGCTGTAATGCAAATTGCGTAGATGCAAACACAATGGGGGCAATCCAGGGCCCCGCGTATGCCACCTGCAGGCACTGTATGCGGGCTGTTGGCTTGCCCCCATTGTGTTGGTTATTAACTTGGGGTGAAATTTATCCCATTGCAGAAGGCCAGCACAAAGACTATGCACCAGATAAGTCTCAGAACTCGTTCTTAACTTCTGCTCAGGAGTGGAATTTATTCTTTGTGAAGGTAGAAAGGTAGGCACAAATACTGAGGCCACAAACTACTCATCCTCTGCTGTCTCTTGAAAACGCAAGCCTGGGGGTATTTTCAGACATGATGATATCCCGCATTCCCATGCTTTGACCCGTGTGGAAATGTGGGCTACGATCATGTCAGAAACCACCACCAGATGTTAGCCTGGGCTGGTCCCTGGGAAATGCCCAACTCACAAGCTGGGCTACGTGCCAACACCGCCCAGGGAACAGCTGCCTGATCAGATGTAAGGCGTACCACAGTGTTTGTATGGCCGCTTTACCTACCACAGTCCAGGGTGGCGGCAGAGTCTGGGTGCCAAGGTGGATATCAGTGGTTTCCATGGCTGCCTGACAGCTTGGGAGGGGGGGCTGCTCCACGCAGGTGGAGCCAGACGGACACACATCTGTGCATCTCCCTGCCCCCTCCCCAGTCTGGCTGCCGCAACGTTTGTTTAGCAGCTGGGCTGACTCCCTGCTGGAGTGATGACTCCTGCCTCCACTTGGAGAAGTCTGTGGTGGCGGCAGGAGCTATCACGTTTAAAAGCACCCTGCATGGGGGGAAAAGATTAGAGTTGGAGGCAGAACTTGGGGCTAGTCTACACTAGGTGCACAATTCTACATCCATTAAATTCAACGGGAGCTGAGCCATTGACTTCAATGGTGGAGGTGCGCCGTAGGAATAGTGATGGAGGTTAATTAAGGCTGCCTCTGCACAAACATTTTCTGTAAAGTAGTTAAAACAATAGCATTTTTTCATTTCCTTTGCTGTGATAGGGACCGTGCTTCTCTGCCTATGGGACATCATGAAATATCGCTTTTATTAGCGTGAAGGAAAAGAACGCAGAGTAAATATGGACTTCACTCCAGGCAGATGCATACACAAACAAAAAATGTATGGTTAATTTGGAGTGAAACTATAATTTCCGTGACAATCTAGTGTTAACAGAGTGGAGTGTTTCCATGCGTGTCTGCGCGCACACACACAGAGTTAATTTCATTTACTTCACAGATAAGCGAGTGTGACTCCAAGAAGGTGTTTAAGCTAACCGTGACCTTTTATTTTCCTTCATCCTCACCAGCTAAACAAGGGATGGAGGCAATGCAGCTGAGACAAAGTAGTAAAGTGATGTTACTATTGGACCAAACCCTACTTTCTCTTCAAATTTAATATTTCAAATATTTAAAAATAATGAGGGGGAAATGTCAATATTTTTGAGGAGAAAATAGTCAAATTATACCAAAGTTTGTCATTTGCTTACTGTGTTCTCCTCATCACCTGAGGAAGGGGCCCTACGTGGCGTGAAAGTTTGCATACTCTCTCCAACAGTGATATCATCTGAACTACCTTGTCTCCATCTCTTACATTTGGGACCAAAGGGGCAACTGCACACTCTTTCAGCTAAATCAAGGTAAAAGGTACTGACATGCGGCTCAGGTAGGGAAAAGACTCAGGTTAGTTAAAATGCCTTAACTAACCTTAAAAAAAAGAAAGAAAAGATTAAGAGTAGACAAGTCATAAGAAGTGGGAGAGAAGGTGAGGAAGGGAATGTTTTGATGTAAAAAGCCTTTAAATTATTTTAATATGTCCCACCCACCAACATTAAAGAATTTTAAAAAATAAATAAATAAAAAAACAACAACAAACAAGTTTGAGAGAAGAAGTGGGAGGTAATGTAATTGTATGAAGAATTTTTCCTTGAAATATAGAAGAAACCAGAACATGAAACCAGAAAACAGAAGGTTTGCAAGATACTCTAGGCACAGCAACATTTAGACTCATGTAAATCTACAAGTAAGTTCACCCCAGTTCTACTCCTTGGCCAAGGCTGGTCCTTTAGAAAGCTGTTCAAGAAAAGTATGGCTTGGAGGGAGCTGCCAGCACAGAAAGGGCTTTTTAGATGAGACGGTACCATGGAAGTCCACCCAATGGACATGTGTGTTACTGCCCATTTAAAAGTGACAGTGTGTGTATGGGTGCACGCTCCCATGACCCACACACCTCCAGCCATCACCCTACACAGAGCAACCGGGAAAAACCTGGGTTGCTCTGTGCGGGGGCATGGGTGGCCGGTGGATAGGGGCGCACACCAAGTGCCCACCCATCCATTGCCGTCTAACCCTCTCCCACCCACCAGAAGTGTGTGTACACTCCAGCGAGTGCACACAGACCCGCCCTCCCCCACAGCATCCATCTAAAAATGGCCAAGTTTCCATGGACTCTGTTCCTCTGCAACCACACATATTTCTGATTAAATGAGTTCTAAAATAATTGAGTTGTGTGCAAACATTTAATGGGCTATTTCACCAAGATATTTGACAGCCTGCAGATTTGCCTGTCACTGCTTAGGCCCTTATTCAGCCCATGCACACGTCATTCCCAAGCATGTCCTTGAGTGCTTTGCTGAACAGGAATGGCCCTAAACCAAAGGGGGAGTTAAGTTTTCTCTCAAAAACTGGAAAGGAAATGCTTCTCACAGAGTGCCTACACCATAGCTCCAGTAACGTATAGGTTGTTAAGCAGAGGCACCAGAAGAATTTTACAAAGGGGGGACCTTCCCCCATAGCTCTGTTCCCTGCTGCTTCCTATCCTGTGCACCCCTTCCTAAGATGGAAGGAAACAGGGTCTGGACTCTTCTTCTGCCTCTGCAACCTTCTTGTTGTCTGGCTTTGCTGTGGAGAGCATCAGCAGCAAGGTGAGAGGAGACTCCAAAGGCATAGGCCCTTTTCAAATGAGCACCCCGCCTCACAGAATTGTGCAAGGGGGGGGGGGAATACCCCCCTCCACCCGCCACTGGTGTACACCCATTCCCCTAGCCACCGCAGCCCGTTTGAAAAGGGCCATAGTCTCCTACTTCTCATGTCCCCACCCCTTCTATGGCTAAGGAGGTCCCCTCCATTGCCTTGTTATCGCTTCTCCTTCTGCTCTTGTTCTCCTCCCAGTTTCCCTTGCCAGATACTGTCTGGTGCCTAATGGGATGGAGGGGGAGAGGAAGGGGCAGAATGGCAGCACAGCATCACCTTCAACTCTGGATGAGATTCTCAGCAAGCATGCAAACACTTGGCAGCAAGGAGATGGAAGAAGAGGAAAATGGAGCATGAACTCAAGCTATTGGGGGTCAGGCTTTGGGGTTTAAAGTTCTTCTGTGTCCTAGAGGAAAAGAAAGAGGAGGTTTTTTGGGGGGGCCTCTAGTTACATCCCTGTTTTAAGTATGCAGAATCATCATTCTAAGTGTTCGTATTTCTCTTGATTAAGCCACTGAGTTTTATAAAGGTCCATGAAAATGCAATACATTGTGCAGGCAGCGCCTTCACCAACAGCAAATAAGATTCTCATGGATGAGCTCACAGAAGGGGGCCTACAATCTGCCAGGAAACTTCACAAAGCTCTACACACAGCAAATAAGCCAAAGCAAGCAAAAATAATGAGGACATGGAGGCCACCAACAGATGGGATAAACTCCCTCACAGCCAGGGGCCAGGTAACATAGAAAAAACTTGGTTGTGGAGTTTGAACCTGGTCACCTCAGCTTTATTACTCTTTGCAGCTGCGAGGAAGGTGGCTCCAGTCATCTTCTGGAAGAAATCTTTCTATTAGCAACGACTAAGCAATGACTTAGTTGTCTGACCTGCATGTCTGGAATATCCTTCCAACCACCACTTCAAATTCCAGTAGAACTGGCTCGACCCTGCCTTCGTCAAAGGCAGACAAATTGAGATCTATGTGCTTTACTCTGCATGCTGAGGCTGTGCATCTTTTCAACAGAAATCATAATGAAGCCTGTCCTCTGCAATGCGTTTTAATAGGGGAAGGAGATTTCTCAGCCACATTTCTCGTCCCATCTCCTGTTGTCCAGCCTGCTGTGGGTCTTATTGTCTCCCTGGTTACTAGCATTCTGCTGTAATGGTACAATTCAGGAAGGAGCTCTACATAAATAAATTACTCCTGGCTTCAGTTAGAAAGGAATAAATAATGGTAGAATTGGGCCTGCAATAAACTGCATGTGAAATGAAAGCCTTGCCAGCATGACCTCAAGGAACAGCCAAGACCAAGAGGCTCACTGTGGTAAATGGAAAGAGTCTTATTGACATCAGTGGGTTCAGGCGAGGACTTAAGGTTACAATCATGAAACGACTTCCTTGTGAATACTCCCACTGACTTTAATAGAACTATTCATGAGTAGGTGATTCCAGGATGCAGCCTTATAACCTTCCTCCTCTTCCCTGTAACTAAGTAAAGCATGTGCACATGCAACTTCTCAATTTCATGAATGCATACCTGTATCTCCCTTGTCTCCCCTTCCTTGTCTTTCCCAGATTGTAAGCCCTTGAGGTAGTATTATTATTAGAGCACGGGAGCGCTCTAATAGTTAAGGTGTGTAGCACCCTCCATTATAAAACCTGAACAGTCTATTTGCTATAAAATTGGCATGATTAAAGTTAGGATAGTGAAATCTGTAGTGGGTAACTGATTCATGCTATCCAAACTTCAGCCAAATCAGTTGGATAACAGCTGAGATATCGCAGTTTGAAAACTGCACTTTGAAGCCTGTTTCTTCAAAAGTTAGACCATCTCAATCTGGGCAGGGTAAAGTGGTTTTGTGTTGGTTGGGAGGAGGTGTAAGCCTTTTAGAAAATTCAAGGAGGCTGCCAGGGGGTGCCTTCTGGTTTGCTTTTTGTAACTCTGGTTAGTTGTTTTAAAGTTATGACATCTTGAAAATTCAATATTAGCCTATAGAAACCATCCTGAGTGTGGAGTACTTGCGAACATTCTATGTGTAATGCAGAGACTGTTTAAAAGCAAACAGTCTTGAATACTGGGGACTACAACTCCCAGCAGACACTGCTTGCTAGAGCCTATCAGTGCTGGGGAAAGAGAGGGAACTGAACCTCCCAGGGGGCAGTGTGAGTGACTGGTCAGCCATGTTTAGAGCTGATCTGGTGGGGAGAGGAAGACGGCAAGGCCTGTGGAAGGGAGAAAGCTGAAGGTCATTCTGATCTGATCCTGCATAGCAGTCACCTAGGCTTGGGGGCCAGGAACACCGAGATGTCTAAACAACAGAGCTAGCTAATCCCCCAGTGACATTTGGGGTGGCTGATCTTGCCCCCTAAACTCACCCAGAACTGTTACGATTTGATTGTATGCCATATACTATGAGAATTAATATACTGGAATCAATGACCATATTTGAAAATGCATATAACTATTGTACCAAAGCTCTGAATTCTCTGTACTGATCCAGTAGGCAGGATCTCTAGAAATAGCCAGGTAGGCTGTGTGGAAAATAATCTCACATGACTTTCACAAACTCCCAACCACATCAT
>QEPC01013438.1:2551014-2563480 GCA_003113815.1 Sphenodon punctatus | reverse complement strand
GATAGCCCTCATAAGATATTGGGCTAAGTTACTAACTCTCCCCCTAGATTCTCTCCAAATTTTATGCTTGAAGGAGGAACTTCAGCATGAAGGAGCTAGAGTATACCCGTGGATTCGATACATTGCACTAGTATTGAACAAACTGGGCTTTTCGTTGGCATACTTAAGTACTCAAACCTTGAATGGGATCAAATACTGTATTCAACAAAGATCCAGGGATATTGCGATTCAGGAAGATCTTACTGCCCTTGGAAATTGGAAGGTGGCTCCAGGATTTGCAATAAGTAAAGTGTTTTTTAGAAGGGAAACATATTTGGACATCTTGGGAAATTCTCAGTTGAGACAACAGTACACCATGTTTCGTTTCAACCTTATCCCTTCTGCAGTGGTAGAGGGTAGATATGCAAAAGTACCTTACCAAGAACGGATATGCTCATGCTCACTCTTGGAGATAGAGTCGGTGGAGCATCAAATTTTCAGTTGCCCGTATTATGTCCATCAAAGAGCGATTTTGCTGACTCCCCTGCTGGAGGGTAAAGGATTCACTCGATCCCAGTCATTTACGTATCTGGCTAACCTGTCAAACCTCAGTGATATTATATCTTTCACAAAGTTTCTCACTCTCATAGTTAAGAGGAGACAGGAAATAAAACTCCCATCTACAACTAAAGCAATCATAGACATATCCCTAGTTTAAGAGATCTGAGTTTTTCTAATTTTGTTATCTGGCTTGAGAAGCCCAGACCATCCCAGGGATAACTGAAAATGGTGGAAGAAATAGAGATAAACCTAAGTGGGTAACTCAATGGGATTGGAATTAAGATGGAGACAGGTATGTAATTTTGCTTATCAAGTTTTGAGGATAATTAGTCAGGGGACAAGTGTTGGCACCACAACCCCCATGAAGGGTAAGCCATAAAAATCGCTGGGGGCGATTCCTGCATAAGTGTAGCCCTTTTAGGGGACAAGTGCTGGCGCCATGATTCAGGGTAAGCTGATATTGAATATAAGGTACTAATATCACAAAATGGGGCGCAGGTCCTGTAAGTATTGTAAGATATTAACATCTTTAAACGAGGCTAACGGCTATGTATGCATATCTGCAGGGGTTTCCTATCAGGGGTCAAGTGTTGGCACCACAATCCCCGAGAAGGGTAATGGAGGCAGGTTACTGATACCCCAAGTGAGGCCGTAGGCCTAGGTAATTGCAATTAGCAAAGTTGATGTTTTTAATTATACTTTAGATCTTATTTTATTTAAATGTAATTTGTGTTTTGATATACGTTTTTGTGTTTTTTTGTGGTTTTGATATATGTTCATATGAAAGTAGTGCTTGAAACAGATATGTGTACATGGAGAAGGTACCAGATGATGTGTGCATCTGGGTGGATTGTGAGAAGTTATTTTGTGTTATTGTGTTTTATGATACTTTTTGTTCCTTTATTGGCCAGGGCGAAAGCTAGAGCCTAATAAATTTGAATTGAATTGAATTGAATACCCTGCTGGGGTCCCAGGGTCAGGGTGTGGGCAGTCAAATGGTGGCACACACTGAAATCTGACGAATCCTCCTTGCCTTTTGCAAACTACCAGGTGCAAGGCAATTGCCCACTGCACAGGGGACCATTCCTCCCAGTTCTGCCTGTCGGCCATGCCAGACTCATAATGCAAGCACCATGGGGGTGGGGTAAGGTGGAGGGGGGGAAGAGGATGACCTTTACACCCACCCCATGTCTGCCCCATTGCCACTGCACAAAGTGTGGGCATCCTGGGCTCCTGCATAATCCATAAAACTGTATGAATCCAAAATGTTTTCTTAATATTCATTGCTAACACATCTTACTACATCTTAATACATCTTACTAATATAAAATATAATCTTTAGTGGGCTGAATAAATTCTTGATGAGCAAGCTACTATGGAAAAGCTGCTAGAATCTATAAAGTATTATGCATTGGGGGAAATGGTTAATAATTAGGGCTGAAATGAGAATCCATTTCCCCCCCACAAAAATCTCATGAGAATTATGAATCTTTACTGAGATCTCTGGACAATCTTGGTAACAGTTCAAGATCTCAGTCAAGAATTTTTCTCATTTTACCATTTACTGTGATTTACCACATACCATATAAGAATTTACTGTGTACTGCTTACTATGTACCATGTTCATCCTGGTAATGCAAATGCGCAAAATGGCCAGCGCAGCTTTCTGTGCATGTGCAGTCCTCTTCAAAGATGGTGCTGGCTTTTTAGAAAAGGGCAGCCGTTTTGCGCATGCGCATTATCAGTAAACAGTACACAGTAAATCACGGTAAATGGTAAACTGGGAAAAGTCTCAACAAAAAAAGTGTTGAGAACTGGGGGTTTTCTCGATTATCAATTTTTGCTAAAAATGCGTTGAAAACCGAGTCACAGCAGGAATCTAGAAAAAAAATCGAGATGGGGTTTCAACCCTATTGATAATCATAATTTCCAAATTCCACAGATCTGTCTCTTTGTGAAAATTCACCTAATGAACCTCATTGACTCCAACAAACACTTATTGAATGAAATTTTGCAGTTTGAGAGATTTGTTCCAAAGGAGAGTTAATTCTGAGTAAATATGGATATGTCTGGTTTATTATCAAATGATCCAATTTCCAAGTGAAAAAGCTATGACATTCTGCAGAATTTCTATGAAACATCATCTTTTTTTTTTTAATGAACTATAAGAAAATATTAAGATCTCTAAATACAATTTTTCTGTGAATATTTCACAGAACCCAGAATAGGCCTTGCCCCATATTTGCTGCTTAGGGAGGTTGCGGAATCTCCCTCCTTGGATTTTTTCAAAACCGATAGACAAGCATCTGTCTGTGATGTTGCAGGCAGAAGATATCCTACCTTGGTGCAGGAGGCTAGACTAGATGACCCTTGTGGTCTCTTCTATTCCTATGGTTCTCCGATTCTCTTTTCATATGATAATAAGTAAGAAGGTGGTGAGGTGTGAGGTTACTCTCTCCTATTGCCTGTTGTGTGAACAACTCCCGATATTAATTAGTCAAAAACCTGGTGGTACCTATTAAAATCAGAACACTTGGATCCTATGAAAGACATTACATAAAGCATACCATTTCACCTGCAAGTATATAAAAGGCGAGTTATCTATTTTATAGTGGCCTTAGAGCTCCTCAAAGAAGTGGAAAGCCAAAGGCCTATCAAATCACAAATAAAAGTCAGACCTTGATTTTCCCTGTTATAGAAAGCAGCAGTTTAGCACCCACAGTGGAATTTAGGTTATTCACTGTAGGCCAAACCGGAAAAGAGAGACTCTCCCAGAATAAGTACCTATGAGAACTGTCCACATAACAAAAAAACAAAACAAAACAGAACAACCAACCCCAAAGTCAGAAAACAACACAAAGCTTGCTCCGAAGTCCATTGAAATAAAAAGGAGTATCCCAGAATCCCATTAGACTTCAGTAATCTTCTCAGGGTGTTAGGGTTGCCACCTTAGGTATATTTTTCCAGGCCACTTACGAAAAAATACATGTTGCAGGGCCTGCATTGGCACCTATGGTACCAATGCAGGCCCTGCAACATGTATTCTGCATGGCACACACTCCTTGTCTTTTCCTTCAAGGCTCTTCATGGCCTTGCTCCTCTCTATCTTTCTTCACTCGTTTCCTGCTACATTCCCACCTGGAAACTTTATTTTACGTCGGCCACACCACACTCACCTGCTCTCTAGTCTCCAACCTATGGTACCAATGCAGGCCCTGCAACATGTATTCTTCATAAGTGGCCTGGAAAAATATACCTAAGGTGACAACCCTACAGGGAATTCATCTACCCCTAAATAATCACTGAGGGTTGAATCCTCCACCATTAAAGTCAATGGGAGCTGGGCAACTGACTTCAATACATGGGGTATTTTATCCTAAATAAGCCTAGTTATAAACCTGGTGAAAAAGACCCAATTCCTACTGTCTGTTTCATTGAAGCTTAGTATCTGTTAATTTATCTCTGCTTCTTTCTGAAACCAGAGTCTCATCTATCATCCTTTATGCTAGTAGAACTCTTTTCATTGAAGCTTTGCTTAGACCTAACAATCCAGGCCTGGATTTGTAGACCGAACAATCCAGACCTGTCAGATCTTTCTAGCTAGCAGAAGTATTTGGAGAAGATACAAATCTTTTTAACAAGACTTCTCTACATGGTAGTGAAAAGAGCAGATCTTTCCCCCAGTCTAGATTTTCCTTAAGAGATAAAGTACCTAGAGAAAATAAAACCCAGATTCTGCAGGAGTGTAATTCAGAACTTCCACCCACTTCAGTAGCTGCCTTTCCTGCATTTATATAGCTTGCTTAACTTGCATTAATTTTATAGGAACAGATTCTATAAATTAGATGTTGATTTCAGTTGACACTGGTCTGGCAGTCACTTTCTATGTCAAAGTCCCATTGTCTTAGTTCAGTGAGAATTTGCAAGTTAACCAGTACAAATTATTTATATTCATATTTAGATACAATTACAGTCAGTGACTGTGATCCAAAATTATTATTAAGTATTTATATAGTGCCAGCAGTGTACCTGGTATTGTAAATCATTAGGGACAAGCCCCTGTCCGAAAGGGCTTACAATCTAGGGGAGACAAGGCCTAGGGGAGAACATAGGGAAAGACAAGGATACTTTCATGAAATTACAGGTGCATGTGCTTAGATTAGTTACACGGAGGAGGAAGGACCCTGAATGAAAGGACAATAAAGGAGGTACCAGTAAGTAAGCGGTCTGTGGGGATGAAGAGTTGGGAAATCATAACAGAGGTACGTTTTCAGGAGAGCTGAAACTCACCCTCCTGTTCTCGCATAATTTTGGAAAGAAACAGCTTCTTGCCGAGATTTATGAGAATGTTCTTGAGGAGCTCTAAGTCCAGTATAAAGTATTTGTGTGGCTGAAACCTGGCACTACGCATGCACAAAATGGCCACTGCAGCCATCCTGAAAATGTGAGGGCCCTGGAGGCCATTTTGTGCGTATGCAGTTCCGGATTTAGGGTTTCGAGAATTTTGCGAGATTCCAGAGCACCTTCAAAAATGGCTCTGCGTATATGCAAAATGGCCACTGGGGCCCACGCATGCTTAGAACGGACACAGCAGCCATTTTTCACAGGTGCAGAGTGAATCTCATGAAATTCTCCCAAACCTCAGTGAGAACGTGCAAGATCTTCCCATGGTTTTTGAGAATTTCATAGATTCTCACGAGAACATGATGTGTTCTCATTTCAGCACTAGTTTTCAGGAGGGATTTGAAGTCTGGGAGCAGAACAAATGTGCTCAGGAAGGAGTTCCAAGCATTGGGAACAGCATGGCAGCAGGGGCAAAAATGTTTCAGAGAGCAAGAGACTAGAGGGCTGGTGAGTGTGGTGGCCGAGGTAAAACAATGTTTCCAGGTGGGAATGTAGCAGGAAACAAGTGGAGAAAGATCGAGAGGAGCAAGGCCATGAAGAGCCTTGAAGGAAAAGACAAGGAGCTTGTGCTAAACACAAAAGAGAAGAGGGAGCCAGCGGAGGAAGGAGAGGAGAGGCTGAAAACGTGGCTTTTTTACCGGTGCACATGCAGTTAGAATCACAGCCAACACCTTCCCAGTTGACTGGAAACCAGTTTTACTTACGTATGCAAGAAAACAAGGCTACAGAAGTGAGCAACTGCAGTCTGGAATCGCTGAAGTTCTCTGAGTGAAATTCATGGTAAGTTCCATGTTTGGTGCATTGTATTAAGGTAGGGCCAGATCCTGTAAACAGCTCCATAAAAGTGGAATGCTGTTGTGAAGGTGCTGACTTGACTGAAGCTAAATGCAAGTGTAGATGCCTGCTCCGCAGACCTTGTTGCAGGAGCAAGAGCTTAATCTAAAGATGACAAAAGCACCTGGAACTATGATCAGATCCACATCCAAAACCAAAAGATCACGCAAGCAGAAATAAAAAACAGCAGTGCACTGATATTAAATGCTGTGTAACCTCTTGTGTATTTAATATGAGATTTTGAACCTAGCTATTTTCAGACATGCTGTGATATGTATTTCTTAATATTTGTTAATAATTGCTGTTTCACTGTGGCTTGAAATCACTCAAGTAGCATTGGCCAAGCAAGGATTTTCACAGCTGGACAGATGTGTGTTTTAGGGCTTACATCACTGGTTCCCAAAATGGTCTGTTGATCACTGGTGGTCTGCAAGGCCACGGTAGGTGCACAGAACTAGCAGCAACAGCAGCAAAGTGGTCCCCTGTCCACAGTGCCTAAGAGTGGTGGACCAGTCTGCTGGTGTGGGTGGTCACCTCAGTTCATATGGGCAGGGGCTGGTGGGCGCCCGTCGCCACGCATTGATTTGGCTTGCACTGCAGGATGCACTCTGGATTTCTCGGCAGTGTGCCGTGAGTGGCCATGAGTGAGTGCTGTATGGCTCATGGAGCGCGCATTCCCCTGCCTGCACCACCTTCAGATGGGCGGGTGGACATGTGGTTCCTGGGTGGCCATGCTTAGTAGCATCTTATTTAAAGACACCCGTAGTGGCACTGTTCTAGCTCCAAGCAAGCTTGCGTCCCTCCCCCTGCAATGACAGCAACCCCACCAAGAAGGAGCTTTAAGAATGGCTAGGGTGGGGCCATCACTCTACCCATGTCAACTTTGAAAACTATCTTCTTCGTAGGGCCCTTTTCAAGCGGCCTGGTCACTGCTAGAAAATCTTCAGAGTGGGTGTGGGCAGAGTATTGGCCTTACTCCAAACCCCCAACCTCTCTGAAAGTTTCCTAATGGTGCTTAGGCTGCTTGCCCTAGATTCCAGGGCGTGGGCTCTACTGAGAGCCCTCGCTCCATGGTAGCGACACCTCTGCTCCCAGCCATACTTTCTCTTTTTAACTATGCTGGGACACTAACTAGGTCTACTTTACTACCCAGTTCATTCCTGTAGTTAAGCAAGACATCAGCTTCCCTTCTTTTATGGAAGTTAATTCCTCCACACCTACCCAGACACTTGATGTAGTAGATATTGTCACACTGAAAATACACCAAAAGAAAGAGTTAATTGAAAAAGCCTCCATAATGGTCAAAAGACGAGAGTTTCCCAGAAGCTCAAGCTTATATAATTGGGTTGCCTGGCGTGAATCATTTTTGGCTGTAGACTCCAATAAACCTCTGGTAATTGCTTTAATAATTTTCAAATAAAAAAGGCTGATAGTTGCGGACAGCTATAAATAACTGAAATGAAACACATTATTTACACCATGCCTTCACATGCACTTGTTTAGTTCTTTTGCTACTAACCTAAAACATTTGTCTCTATGGAAGTGTAGCATTCCAAGGCAACAAATACAGTTCAGAAAGTGACCCATATATTAAATGACAACATTCAACAAGTTTCACCAGTTGATTTCTAGGGGGAAGTGGACTGTAGTCATAATCAGTGTAAACTGAAAAAATGTGCATCTTGATAAACCCAGGGTTTAAAGCAAACATCTGTACCAAATCATCTTTGTAGAACAGCACTTAGCCAGTCACTCTCCCATATGATAACAGTGTCTCTTTAACAATCCCTATTTCCATTGCCACATTTGAAATCAAATCCAGAGTGTGCCTGCTGATGAGACATTTTTTGGAAACCAAGTGGAATGGTCACACTTCTGCAGCAGAGGCCACAAGACCCTAAATCAGTACAAGGCTCAGACAGCTTAGATAGTAGATACTGATGCCCCTAGCAAGAAAATCCAGAAATTCCAATACACAGTAGGGCCAATGAGATCAGATAAGAATTCTGGTGAATATCAGAGTGGACTGCATGCTGCAAGCCATTGTAAGCTACACAACATAGATGTACAGAAATAGCCTGGACCCTGAAGGGTGTTGGCTTTAGTAAACCTTTAGGATATAATTTTAAATTGATGAACCAGGATGGTCACAGCAATGGGCTTCTGGAAACATACATCCCAAATGCAAAGAACAAAAACTCTTGAATGCATAGGTATGAGGGGGGAAAAAAAGATTCCTTGCATTTTCAAATGTGTAAACAAATACTACCCTGCTCCAACATACATATTCTCCACTACAGTGGTTATCAGGTGGGGGGCAGGGTAGGGAAGGAGCCAATACAGGCCCTGCGACATGTATTTTTCATAAATGTTCCTTAAATTTGCATAGGTGGCAACCCTAGGGCAGGGGAAGGGGCATGGAAGGTATCTTGTGGGGAGGAATGTGAGAAGCAGCCCACCTGGCAAAGACCTACCTCCAATGCTAGCCTTAGAATTTGAGGAGTCATAAGAACATAAGAAGTGCCATACTGGGTCAGACCAATGGTCCATCGAGCCCAGCATCCTGTCTCCGACAGTGGCCAATCTCTTTCTCTTCGGAAAAATACCCAGTAGGTCAGATGGCAATCCATTCCCTTTTGTTCCAACCCCCAACAGTAAGAGGTTACATTCCCAAAACCTACTTGGCTAATAGCCATTAATGGACCTATCCTCCAAGAACTATCCAATCCCTTTTTAAAACTAGTTACACTACCGGTTGCGACTACTTTCTCTGGTAGTATGTTCCACAAGTTAATTGCACGCTACATCTCAATTTTACAGAGGGTGGATTGGGTAGTGGTAGTGAGAGATTGTGATTTTGGCCTGTGCACCCCACCCGGGTGTTCCTGGTTGGGGCAGGATTTGAAGAACCTATGCATCCTGGGGCCCAGTCCCACCCCTTATACATCCACAGCAGCTCTCAGTTTATTTTCATGCATGTTTACAGGTTTATATGCCTGTTTGTATTCTGTGTATTCCACCAAGGAACCCCTTTTTGGTAGAAATAATGACAAAATGTTGTTTTATTTAGCAGTGGAGACAGAAATCGTTTCTGGTTCTGGCAAGGCGAACAAGCATGGCAAGGCAGGAGAGGATCAAGCTAAGTAATCATGCAAAAAAGCCAAAGTGGTTGTGCAAGTACATACCCCACAGCCTGCTGTTCCTAATCAAGTTTCAACCGTTCTTGTACATAACACAGTGTATGGACCAGGGGAACGCAGCTCAGGGCCAGCGACACTGAGCAGCAGTCTGAGCAGTTTTGAGAGGAATAATGCACAGTGGCATCTAGTTTTTTCCTATGTAGATGCTATCGAATCTCTGAAAGGTTTGCTAGATGCCAGATTAACAAGCATTGGTTTACATGTTTTTAAATTAGCCCGCGCACACAGAACGTAGCTTTTCCTCAATATGATGTTGAGGGTCTTGTTCAGATGTTAAAACTTGAGAAACATCTGAAGGGTTCACAGCAACGGGGCCAGTGACCTGGGCTCCTAGTTATAAGCAATATGGAGAGGAGGAGGGAACGATGGCGGGTTTCTAAAAGGCGGTGGGCAAGCTTGGTTAAAAAAATTTAAACACACAAAAAGAAACCTTAGAAAACTTAAAAGTAGATTACTATGTGCACAAATTTTTTGTCTACAAATTTTCGAATAAATTCTTTCACACCATTTTCACCTACGAATTCCCAGCAGACTTTGCTATTTATATGCCTCGCAAATATGTAATTTTGGTCATGTTCCCCTGTGTCTTGCATGCATTCAAAGTCATAGAAAACATAGGACTCGCTGATTTCTGGCTTAAAAATGCTCTGCATATAACACACATGATTATTTATATCAATATCACTTGTGTGACGTGGACACTTTTTGGTTTGACACGTATGATGTTATTTATCATAGAAATCACACGTATCACACAGGACTTTCTCTTCACAATCAATTTTACCAAGGGTCGCTAAATGTTTGTGTCTTGCTAGACACGTTTTGGACCTACAAAACAGTCTGCAGGAGGGGAATCTGAGCTTTCCCCCTTTTGTTTCTGCACAATCTGGCCTATCACAGGTATGACATTAATTTTTACAGCTGTGCTTAAATTTATGGCTATAGCTTGCAAAGCCGAATTGACAAAAATATGGCTTGCCTATAAAGGACTGAATATTTTTGATCCCCCTGTAATGTTTCTCATGCAACAGAACAAACACAGTTTTACTCCTTCGTTCGTCACTGGTGGAAAAAAAAACCCGATCGCCTCTATTATGTAACACGACAGTGATAGTGACCCCCAAATGTCCTTCAAAACACACATCTGTGAGACTAATCATTTTTTATTCTGAAAACCCAAATTCTCTATGGAGTCTTTGCCCCCTTCAAGCAACTGGCTGGCTGTAAGCTTTTTCTCGGATAAGAGAGCAAGAACACTCCCTGCAAAGCACAAATGATTTCCCTGGTTATTTAAAACAATTAAATGCTGCCTTTTTGTTTCAACAACTTTACTGTACACAATTGAATTTAAAGGTCTTGACACGACCCCCATCCCACCCCTCATTCCTAATAATAGTCACGACTAGCCTTAGGGTATCAGTACCCATTATTTCACAGTGACTCTGTAATAGTTTGCTGATATTATTTAAGAAATCAGCCGTGCTTAAATTTTCAAAAGGTTTTCTATGAGTATAAAAGGGGTTATTTAACTCCTCGCTATCCAGACGCAACTGGACAAAGTCTTCCGGGTCAATTGTGGGGTTAATTTCATCCAGCAAATTTTGAATTGCCGCATGAACGGCCTGAATTGCATTGTTAAAGGACGCTACCCGTTCCAAATGAGCAAATTAAAACCTGTAAAAATGTTCATCTCCTTTAAAATTCTGGCAGGGTCTGACCCATTGTGCTACGCGTTCAAGAACAATTTGGGGGGGTGTGTGTGTCTATATTTGGAACAACTGGGTCATTCATTTCTTGAGGCTCTGAAATTGAGGGGGTAGATTCTGAGATAAGAGACATGGGAAATCCGGAGTCAACATCCACTACCAGGGGTTCAGGATTTATCTGGCTATATTCTGTGGTAGTTCGGGTTGTGGGCCTATGTGCACATAGTAATCTGCTTTTAAGTTTTGTAAGGTTTCTTTTTGTGTTTGCCCACCGCCTTTTAGAAACTCGCCATCGTTCCCTCTACCCCTCCGTATTGCTTACTACTTGGTGTCCAGGTCACTGGCTCTGTTGCTGTGACCCCTTCAGATGTTTCTCAAGCTTTAACATCTGAACAAGACCCTCAGCATCATATTGAGGAAAAGCCACATTCTGTGTCTGCGCTAATTTTAATTAAAACATGTAAACCAATGCTTGTAAATCTGGCATCTAGCAAACCTGTCAGAGATTCGATAGCACCTATATAGGAAAAAAACTAGTTGCCATGTGCATTAATCCTCTCAAAACTGCTCAGACTGCTGGTCGGTGTCGCCGATCCTAAGCTGCATTCCCCCGGTTCATACGTTGTGTTATGTACAAGAGTGGTTTAAATGTATTTATTTATTTATTAAAAGCATTTAGTATCCTGCCCCTCCTGCCACAGGCAGCTCAGACCAGTTCACAACAGTGTACATCAACAATTAAAATAATAAAACTATAAAACATACTATTACACCCTCAACCCTCTCCTCTCCCTGCCCCCCATCCCCTACCCATATCTCCCACCAAACGCCTGGCGGAACAGCCAGGTCTTGCAGCTTTTACGAAAGGAGGGGAGGTCTGGGGCCAGAAGAACCCCCCACCGGAAGGAGTTCCACAGCCTCGGCGTGGCCACTGAGAACGCCCTCCCCTGTGTGGCCCCCTGGAAGACTCGGGGGACCACAGGGAGGGCATCCCCCAATGACCACAGGGGCCAGTTCAGTACCCGGGGGATGAGGCGGTCTTGCAGATAGGCAGGGCCTAGACCGTGCAGGTCTTTATAGCTTAAAACCAATACCTTGAATCAGGCTCGGAAGACTATCGGCAGCCAGTGCGGAGAACGGAGCACTGGTGTAACGTGCTCCTGGTGGCCCAGTCCCACCAGGAGACGGGCTGCCGCATTCTGCACCAGCTGCAGCTTCCAGGCCATAACCATGGATAGCCCTACATAGAGTGTGTTACCAGTCTAGTCTAGAGGTGAAAGCATGAATTTATTTATTTATTTAAAAATTATATTGCGCCCCTCCTGCCCACAGGGTAGCCCGGGGCGGCAAACAACACTCAATAAAACAATATACAATTTTAAAAACAATTTAAAAATACAATATGTGGGGAACCCTTCCCCCCACTCGTCAAAAGCCTGACGGAACAGCCAGGTCTTACATACATGCCAAAACAGCAGGAGAGTGGGAGTCAACCGAGCCTCCTCTGGGAGCGAATTCCACAGCACAGGGGCGGCCACCGAAAAAGATCTAACATCGGTGGCCACCCGCCTCGCCTGGGGAATCTCCAAAAAGGCTCCCACGGACGATCTCAGGGGTCGCACGGGCACATGGGGAGTGAGGCGATCCCGCAGATAAGCAGGGCTCAGGCCGTGAAGGGCTTTAAAGGTTAAAACCAGCACCTTGAACCTGGCCCGGTGCTTTATAGGCAGCCAGTGCAGAGCCCGGAGCACTGGTGTCATGTGCTCCCTGCGACCCACCCCC
>QEPC01013438.1:2509596-2539523 GCA_003113815.1 Sphenodon punctatus | reverse complement strand
GGGGGTGCCTTTTTGGAGGTCCCCCGTGTTAAGCGGGGGGCCACAATGGAGAGGGCATTCTCGGTGGCCGCGCCGCGCCTTTGGAACTCCCTTCCGGAGGAAGCTCGCCTGGCCCCCAGCCTGGTGATATTCCGGCAACGTTGCAAAACCTGGCTGTTCACCCAGGCCTTGGGGAGGGTGGGAGGGGAGGGTGAGGGATTTTTTTTAACCCCCCGCCCTATTTGGATTTGTTTTTATTAGTTGTAATTATCCCTGTTTTAATATTTTATTATTGTTATAAATGTTTTAAATTGTTTTTAGTATTTTATATGTTGTAAGTCGCCCCGGGCTGCGTGGCAGGAGGGGCGGGGTAAATATCAATTGAAATAAATAAATAAATAAATAAATATGGTATTCACACCAGAGTTCTGAAGACATTCAAGTATGAAATTGCAGACCTACTATTGATAATTTGTAACTTATCACTAAAATTTGCCACTGTACCTGAGGGCTGGAGGGTAGCAAATGTAACACCAATATTTAAAAAGGGCTCCAGAGACAATCCTGGAAAGTGGTCCACTTTGGTGACTTCAAACAACTCGTTCTTCACCACTTTTACCCAAGAACTACAATGGATGTATTTTAGTAAACAGAGAAGCTTGTGTGGAAATGGTGAAGGTCAGAAAAAATAAAACCTTTATTTACATGTGAGCATTTATTTGCAAGAAACTTCAAGACCTTTTATTCGCGGCTAGAAAATACTCCATGAGTATGAGTTAAACTTGGGCTTAGTGACAGCTTCTTTAATGACAATATGGTATCTCTTAAAAGAGGGTGTGTTTTTTTTAAAGCTCTTAGAAAAGTATTTTTTACGGTTTAAAGTTTCAGCGTATTTATTGGTCACTGAAACTGCTCTCCCATTCTTCCACGGCTTGTAGAAGATCCTCATCTGATACGTAGGACAAGGAGAGGCCTTCAACTCATTGAAGACGCCTCGTATTTTTCTCTTTTTTTCTCTTTTAGGTTTTTAAGATGTTGTCTCTTTCAATATGAAAGAGAGGGACATTTTCTTTTCCAGTTGTGGCAGAGATATTTCTTTCCTGTGGAGCAGGTCTCTTTTGTTGAACCCACTGTGAACGATCCATAGTCTCTTTCAAAATGAATCTCCAAAGAAGTGGAAAAAGAAGGAAATGAAAAGGAATGGACAGTGCTGTGTTTATAGTGTTTTTTTTACATACAGTCTTCTTTCTATTGGTCAAAGTTATGACTTTCTAATCATCATCGATCATCATCATCATCTTTATTAAAAACGTAACCATTGGTTATCGCTCCATCCAACATTGATAACCTTTATCTAATCATTAAAAACATACATCTAATCAATATAACATATAATGTAACGTCTAAACACTCAAATACTGAAAATTATAGAATTTAATCAGTAATAAAATCACTTTGACCATGTCTTTACCATAATTCTCTTCTCCATGCTTAAAATCTAAGAAATTTTTCCTAATCTCAAAGGCTTCCTCCAGGTACTTGGCTACAATCTGTGTCAGTTGCAGATCGGTATCACCTAACATATTTCTTACTAAATTGGGGCCAGTTCTCCCCCAATTTTTAGATAAATAGGTACCCAGGTATTGCAATCTAATCTTGTCATATAAATGACAGTCATGGAAAACATTCTCTGCCATTTCAATTGCCAGTCCCTCTAGTATCCTATTAGGTAACAAATTTAATCTAGCGCAGAAAAATAAATATCTAGATCTAAACGCAAGTTTCTGAATCAAATAAGCGGCCATATAACCCTGCCTAGGGTAGAAGAATAAATAATCTCGTAGAAATGAAGTATCTCTTATTCTAGCTGTTATCAACTGACTATTTGTATCTTGGAATCTTTGAATTACTTCAGATCTAGCACAGAACAAATCCTTCGTTGACAAACATGCCCTAGAAAATCCTAACTGATTTAGATGTCTATTCATTGCTGTCATCCACAGAGATTGAAAGGAATTCTCTTTTAAAGCTAACAGTAAAGGATTAAATGAATAATTCACTTTAAGCCATAAATGCAGGGCAGTCTTGCCGGCCACCGTCTCCCAACTGGTTTGGCCCATTTCTAATCTAATTTCCTATGATGGAATTCCCTGAGGCGCTCTCGACAATAATTGCAAGAATTTATTTAAAGGCTTATTAATGCCCGTAGGGGGAGGAGCAGTCCATAATTCGGCCCCATATAAAACCATTCTAATTTACTTTTGAAATAGAAGAGTACAATTGGTTAGTAGGAGAATCTGATCTTTTATTGACTGGTGACTTGTAAAGTTTTTCCCGTGACAACTTTCACCTCATGCCAGCAACCGTTGGTGTTTTAAAAATGTAAAAAGGTATCACACAAGGATTTTGGAAAAGAATGAAGGGGATTTTATAAAAAAGTGGTTAACAAGAAAAATAATCCATATATCATCTCACTACATGTTTAAGAACATACCATATTTGCACCTTTTATTTGCATGCAACTTCTACAGTTTTAAATTAGGCATTCATTTTCAAACAGCAACAGGTAGCCAATATTTCAAAACTGAACATAAGGCTTCTAAGTGGAGTAGCTGTAATTCAGTTTCTAAGTAGGGGTAGCTGTAATCGATCACAAGAGATTGCAGCATCTAAATATAAAAGTAAATAGTTTGACTATTCGAATAAAAAAGAAAAAGAAAAGAAAAACATTATGTGCGCTTCTCTTTATACATAACCTCTACCATTTGAATTTGGACAACCAGTTCTAATTTTGGCATCTACTATAACATGTTGGGCATGTGCAATTCTCCTTCGCCAAGAACATGCAGAGTGTCAGTCCATTAACTGACATTAGAAGCAGCAGAGATGTGTAGATATGACACCGTATTAGTACTACAACACGTTTAATCAAATATATTATTTCTGCTTCTATTTTCATGCAACTTATACATTTTAAAAGTGGCCAGCATTTATTTTTTATGGAAGGTGGCTACAATCGGTGCAACACAAAATAATTTTAAAGTAACTATTCAGTTTGTAAGTGTGGTAGGTGCAATGTGTGCAGGAGCTAAGATTAGGGTAAAGGGAAAGTTGGAAAAAATCGTAGAATGTAAATCTGAAAGTAAATAGGTTGACTGTTCAATGTGGGTGGACAAAGAAATCCAAATTTGAAAATATGAAGTATGTGTGACATTGTCACCAATAGTATCTGTGTGAAAAGGGCCTATGAGTCAACCTATTTACTGTAATACAGACACTTTAACACTGATAAAGTGGGTGTTACCTTTTATTATACATGTTTCAAAACTGCAGGTGTGCTCTATGGGTGCCATGCAACATGTATAATAAAATTAGTGCCTGTGTGAAAAGGGCCATAGATGTAGGCAGATACAAGATGTAAATTTGAAAAAGTGAAGTACGTTTGAAATTGTTTACAATGCCATCTGTATTAAAGTAAATTGCTTGACTGGTTCATGTGGGTGGATAGAAGATCTAAATTTGTAAGACTGGAATACACTTGAAATTGTTAAGAAGGGCTTCTGTATTAAAGTAAATCGGTTGACTGTTTGGGGTGGGTGGAGAAAAGATTTAAATTAAAAAAAAACAACAACCCCCAAACAACCAGAAGTGTTTTCTTTCTTTTTTATTATATTTTTTATTTATGAAATACAACGTTCACACATTCTTTCTTATATTACCTCTAATTATAACATTCAACTTTTGCCACTCTTTTACAGTCACTTCATCTGGTGGCAAATTACCGTATTTCTAGTGTGAACCTTCCCTAATACCATTACCCTTGTGGAGTCCCCAACTTTCCACTTTACAATTTTTATATCCCCCCTCAACCCCCCCCCAGGCTGTTCAATATATGTCTTTAAGGCAGGTTGAGCTAGCAAGAGTGTCCGTCTTTATGTATTGTGTTAGAATGTCCAACATGTCGACCACTTGTCATAGAATTTAGTTAAATCATCCTCTACGCTCGCAGTAATACGCTCCATGACATTACAAACCATAGCCTGTTTAGCAATGCTTTTTTTAAAAGTCCTTTAGCATGCTTCCATGTTCCAGCCAGTGTATGAATGGTGGCGAGGAACATATTCTGGCAGAATCGTTGTTGCAATGTGTTCAGCGTCTTTGCAGGATACATCCCCAGTAGAGCAATCTCCAGTCTGAACGGGTTCATCCCTAACTGACCCTCCACTGTTTCCCATATTGTTTTCCAGAATCTCGCCACTTTTGGACAGCTCCACCAACAGTGCAGGTACGTACCCCTGTCCCCACACCCCAACTGGTGGATATGTTCTCTACCTTTGTTAAATCCTGTCTGGGGTGATATACCATCTCTGGGTTAATTTAATTTATGGTTCTTTTACCATCAAGGACCCAGAACAGTTTGACATATGCAGCCATATGTCCTGCATTTCTTTCTCTGTAATCTCTATCTGTAGGTCATCTGACCATTTCAATATGTACCCCGCATCTGGGTAGTGGTAGAGGACTTTTACCATTCTATGCAAAACAGAAAATATACCTCTTTGAATTCCCTCATTAAATATTATTTTCTCCAAGTTAGTTGGATCCCTACTATAGTTAACCTTGTCTTTTGTATTATTCATGGCACTATGCAGCCTGCAGTAAAACCAGAAATCAATCTTCTTCTTAGTGACAGTTTCAATGGTGTCCCTGGTCATAAAACTACCTGCCGCAAATAGGTGTCTGGCTCTATAGATCGCTTTCTCCTTCCACCTCCTTAAAGTTTCTATCTCCTTTTTATTCCATGTAGGACCCACTCTTTCCAGGAGGGTGTACGGTAGGGGTGGGACCTCCGGGCAAATACCGGTTCCCAGATTTCCCGGTTCCCAGATTTCAAAATACTGGCATACCAGATTAATACTGGTATACCGGTACCGGTTTTTTCCCATTGATTTCAATGGGGAACTGTCCCCATTGAAATCAATGGAGAAAAAAAAACAAACCACCTCCCCTCTCCCCCTCGCAGACTGTGCGGGTGGAAGGGGGGACACCCCCCACCCACCCTGCCTGGATTTTTTTTTTAGTCCCTGGGCTCCGGGCCGGGGCTGCCGCCAGCGACCCAGAGCCCGCACCAGCAGCAGGTAAGTGTACCGGTACTGTTGATAACCTGGGGTGGGGGGTGGTTTAACACACCCACCCACCCCAGGGATCACCCTACCTCGCCCACCATGGGATCACCCTACCTTGTCTTCAGCTCCGGGGGGCGGTGGCGGCGGTCTGGCGGCCGGCTTCAGCTCTGCTGTGGCGGCCGGCTTCAGCACGCTAGTGACGCTCTAGGCCTTCCGGGGAACCCAGAAGTTCCCCGGAAGGCCTAGTACGCATCACTAGCGTGCTGAAGCCGGCCGCCGCAGCAGAGCTGAAGCCTGCTTCCGGACCGCCGCCGCCTGGAGCTGAAGGCAAGGTAGGGTGATCCCTGGGTGGGCGAGGTAGGGTGATCCCTGGGGTGGGGTGTGTGTTAAACCACCCCCGGGATCAACAGTACTGGTACACTTACCTGCTGCTGGTGCGGGCTCTGGGTCACCAGCGGCAGCCCGGAGCCCAGGGACTTAGGGAAATTTTTTTTAAAAAGAAATCCAGGCTGGGCAGGGTGGGTGGAGGGTGTCCCCCCTTCCACCCACACAGCCTGGACGGGGGAGGGAAAATTTTTGCGCTTTTTTTGTTTTTTTTTACATTGCAGCCATTCATTTGAATGGCCGCAATGTAAAAAAATCCGGCACAGGGGAATCTGGTAAATTCCCCCGATTACCGGGGTAATTCGATATTGCCCGTACACCCAAAAACCGGCAGTATCAGATACCGGATCATCCGGTAGTCCCACCCCTAGTGTACGGTGACTTCCCATATGTTACCTCCAATTTATAGCAACACCCCTGCCATGTAGTTATGGCTGTCCCCGCAAAGGGATGCAGCTTTGCTTCCCTTCCCCGCTGCACAGTCTAGTTTTTTCAGTATTTTCAAACAGCTGCCAGCCATGATCTACACCTAGTAGCTCTATTTCCAAGTCTCTCCACTGTGGGGCTGCCTTATCCTGCTGCCAGATTTTAACCGCCCTCAATGCCGATGCCTTATGATAGTATCTTAAATCTGGTAAATTACACACCCCCATCTCATTCCCAGTCTTTAATATAGACCTTCTTACTCTTGGCTTCTTTTTGCCCCAGACTATAAATTTCATTATTGTATCCATTTTTTTGAAGAATTCTGTGGGTATTTGGATCAGAATCGCCTGGATAGTGTAAAGCCACAAACATCCCATCCTATGCCAAGAATGCTGTTTATCCTTTCATGTTTTTAGATAACTTTAACCCCAGGTATTTTATGTAATCCTGTTTTCCTTGTGTTGGGAGCACATGCCCCCCCCATCCCGTCCTAAGGAACCGTAGCACCTTGTAAAAGAAGCATTTGTGTTTTATCTAGCTTAATCTTGTAGCCTGACAGGGCACCAAACTCTCCTAATGTTTTTATAAATTCCGGTATCGATGTTTATAAATTTGATAATGTTAATAACATGTTGTCTGCATATATCATTGTCTTCTGTTCATCTGACCCACTTTTCGCCCCCCTTATCCCTATATTTTGATTTATAGCTAATATAAGGGGCTCTATCGCAATGTCAAAAAGAAGGGGCGAAAGTGGGCAGTCCTGTCTAGTTCCCCTTGTTAGTGCGAATGTTGGAGTAAACTCTCCATTTATTAGTACTTGAGCGGATAGCTTCTTATAGATGCATTCCACCCATCTCATAAAAGTCTCTTCAAATCCCATATCCTTTAGCGCAGTCAGTAGAAATTTTTTCCCCAGCCTGTCAAAGACCTTGTTAGCATCTAAGGATAATATTGCTGCCGGCAGTTTCTCCCTATTTATTTTGTATATCAAATTAATTGCTCTACGTATATTATCTACCCCCATTCTTCCCACACTAAATCCTGTCTGATCCGGATTAATTATTTCTCCAATTATTACTTGTAACCTAGAGACCAGGATTTTGGTAATTATTTTGGCATCTACATTAAGCAGAGATATTGGTCTAAAGTCCCCACACTCCCTTCCTTTCTTATCCAGTTTGGGACACAATGTAATAGTAGCCATGTAGAAAGTTTCTGGCAGCTCCCCCCTCTCTTTAATCCCATTGAAGACCTCCCACAGTAGTGGGGCTATCTGTTCCACATGTGTTTGGTAGAACTCTGGGATAAACCCGTCTGGGCCCGGTGACTTATTTTTAGGTAAGTCTTTAATAGTCTGTTTTATTTCCTCCAGCGTTATGGGTTCATTCAGCATTTTTTTTGTGTTTCTCAGAGATTTTAGGCATTTTCAGTTTAGCCAGGTATGTTTTAATGTCCCCGATTGGGATTTTCAGATGTATATCATTTCTTATAAAAATTCAAAATGTGTTCCAGCATGTCTGCTCCTGTGAGTGTAAAAGCTGTGTTATTTGAGCTTTTTGCCTTTTTTTTTTTTTTTACCATCCAAGCCAGAATTCTATCTGCCTAATTACTTTTAGTGTAATAATATTGATTTAAGTGCCTTAATTTTTTAACTACTGTCTCTGTTTCAATTAATCCCCTGATTTGCACCCTCTCTTTTGTCCCCTTTCTGGTGGGTTTTGTTTTCATCTGTGTGTCCACCTGCTTGAGCCAGAGATGCAGCTCATTTAACTCGGTTTTCTTTTTGTTATAGGTTTCCATCCCTATGTATTGACCTCTTAGGAATGCCTTGGCAGCCTCTCATACCACCATTTTGGACACTGCCCCACTGTCATTTATGTGGAGAAATTCTGTAATTTCTTGTTTTATCTTTTCCTGATTCATTATATTTAATAAAGTTATTTTATTTAACATCCATCTACATGTTTTGTACTGCTTGCCTTGCCCTGTACTTAGTGTCAGTGTGACCACGCTGTGATCTGTGAATATTGCAGGCTCTATCTTGCACCTGTAGCCTCTGTTCCATTCAGTACTGTGCATAAAGATATAATCAATCCTCGTATAGGACATGTGCCTATTTGAGTAGAATGTAAATTCTCTATCCTTCCTGTGTCTCATTCTCCACACATCCACTAATTGTGCCTTTGAGATGTCTCTCCCTATCTGTTTCTGCCCTTTTTTTAGTTTCCCTTTGCCAGATTTGTCCAGTTCCGTTAAGGGACTATTCAGATCCCCAAGCAGGATAAGGAGTCCCTTACTGTTTTGTTTCACAATTTCCAGTACCTTTTGCATAAACTGAGCCTGTCCTGTGTTAGGGGTGTAGTAAACACAGAATGTGTACTCCTGCCCCCCCCCCCCCNCCCCCCCCCCCCATCATCCCCTGTACTAGCAGGTATCTACCCTCTGCATCTTTTATAATATTATTACGTATAAAGTGTAGTTCCTTAGCAAATGTCAGCATCACTCCTGTATTTTTTGTTTTTGCATTTGCATAGAATGTCATCTCATAGTGCTTATCTCTGACCCTTACATTATCCTTATTCAGGAGATGTATCTCCTGCAAAGCCGCGACCTGTATTTTCTGTCCCTTTAAATATTGCCACATTTTCTTCCCGGTGTCCTTCAAACTTTAATTCTTTACTCTTTCTGGCCTCCCATAAAATCCTCTCTTTGTCCTGGTAACGCAGACATCTGAAAATCAGGGCTCGAGGGGGCTCACTCTCTTTGGGGAGTGGTCTCAAGGTCCTATGTGCCCTCTCTATTTCTATATTTGTGACCCACTCCTTTCTGAGGGAAAATGGCTGCCAGGATTTTATGTATCAGATCTCTGCCATTTAATGCCTCTGAGGCTTCAGGGATTCCCTGCAAACGAAGGTTGTTCCGCCTTCCTCTATTTTCCAGATCCTCTATCTTCCCCCCCCGCCCCTCCCATAGCTCTTTCCACTTCCCATCAACCTGTCCTCCCATCTCTGCTCCCTTCTTTCTCTTTCCAGACTTTTACTTTCCAGGGCTGCCACCCATTCTGAGACTCCATCAAATCTTTTGTTTAGCGTGTCTACCACACTACTAACTTTCAAGATACCATCATTTAGTACCTCCCATTGTCTCCTGGAGTTTTAATATTGTTTTTGTATAGTTTGTGTGAGGCAAGCAAGCTGCTCTGCCACACTAGCTTGCCCCCCGCTTTTTTGCCGCCCTGTTGCTGCGGCCACCATCTTGGGGCTCATGCTGCCTCATTCCCCTCCGCCTTCACTTACAGTTTCTCCTGCTGTCTTTTTACCTCGCCTGGGGTGTGTGTGTGTCATGATTTTTAGCTGTTTGGGGGCATGAGAGGTTTCTCCGCAGGTTCCTGCCCATAGATTTTATTTTTTTGTCCATTTTTAAATTTTATCTCTAGATTTCGGCCCGAGTTGCTGGAAGCGCTTGGCAGCTGCGTCTACTGCCCGTGCATGCCCAGTGGCGCCCCCCCCCCGAAGTGTTTTCTAGAGCGGTTATGAGTAACTGCTATTTTACAATCTGATTAACCCTAACACCAATTGGGTGTAGACCCAAGATTTATACAGTCTTTATGAATAATTTGCTTTATTCTTCTTTCAGCAAGAAGCAAAATTAAACAGAAAGGATTAAACATAATAAAACTGGAATATTATGTCTGCTTTTATTGCTATGCAACGCTGGTCAAAAGCATCTTAAGTTCTTTCCTTTGGCCTTCTATGTGACGGTGGCTTCAGCACATGGCATTATACAGAAGTTTATATTTCCAAAACTTAATTAACGTTAGTCGATTATTGCCTCTCCCTACAACCCATCAGTTCTCTGGCATCCAGGTTTCCCCTGCTGTTACCCATCATGTCCCCTTCAGACCTGTTCAGTTCCACAGCAACCAGAGCCGGCCTTACCACAGGGCGACCTGGGGCAGCCACCCTGCATCCCGCTCTTTCTGAGGGCCCCGCAGTGGCCTTTATTTTCTATTGCACCACTCCCTCAGTCGGCCCCAAACATGACCACCTTCAGGGCACCACAGAGGTTGCCCCCACAGGGGAGGGGCCACCAGGGGGCCATTTTGTATCTTTGCCCTAGGCCCCACAAATCCTAAGGCTGTCCCTGGCTGTCTCCTCCACCAACAAGTCATCTCCTGTTCACATCCCTGGCACCCAGCCTTCCCTCCCTCCCCTTTCCAACCCGAGACATATGTGTATATGAACTATGTGAAGGTGGGTTCATGGCCAGGCATTATATATGCACAGGCTTATATCTGCATGCCAACGTTTTATATCTGCGTGCCAACATGTCGCAAACATGTCAGACACGCGTGTTGGCGTACCTGATACTGTGTAACTCTGTTTATAGTGGACTATAATTCTATAATTGTTTAACTATGTTACAAGGTTGTAAAATAGCATGCTTTGCTGGGTTCATCCTCAGTTTCATTATTTGCACAGTAAATTTACTGGGCAGATTTTTTGGCATGGCAACGTATATTTGTGAATGTAATGAAAACCTTAATTCCCACAATTTACCTGAGTTTCATTTCAAACTTTGCCTATAGTGTCATGGCCTCTGGCAGGTATACAAATATTCTCAAGGAAACTACTTGTTCAGAGAAGGCTAGTTTTTGTTCTATGGCTGTTGGCCAACAACAAGCAGCCAGTACAATATGTTACTATGTGAGCTGTGTACAATGACACAGATGTACCCTTGTATATAGATGAAAAGCATCTTTGAATATGCCAATATGGAAATGAGGATTTAACAGACTTAAGACACTGGTTTCTTTTAGTTTCTTATGAGACTAGTTTCTTTTAGCCTGGAAAATTTTGTATTAGTAGGTGTATGCAATTTATGTGTATACATAAATGGTGTCACTTTTATTTGCCTAATGCCCTAGTATGCCACAATATACACTCTTCTTGCATTTGACAAAAATATTAGTAATTGATAGAATCCTTCCAAATTCTGCACAGAAACATGGCTTTTGAGAATCTGTTAGACCATGATCTGAAGACTTCATGTTACACATATATAAACTTATTACTCATGAAAAGGAGGGACAGGTGTGGTTTGACTAACAACTGGAATAAAGGAATTCATTTTTGAGAAGCATTTTATTTCTAAAGGCTCTAGGTGAATTTTGATGAATAACTATACATAAAAAAATATAGGTGGCCAGCCATTTTTTAACCTCAAATAAATTGTGCAAAATCTGAATGAACGGAACTGCCATCTTCCGTAGCTTTCAGATGTTAAACCATCCCAGCCGCAGAAACAGTGGAAAAATCCAGTTTCTGTTTAGGGACTGTGGTGTAGCCACAATTTTTAAGGAGGGTTGGACTGTGAGGAGGTATTCCGGTGCAATCCATATCAGGTCTTGAGGGTCTTTATCTTGTGTTTGATTTGGCGGGTGACAGTTTGGGAGTGCTGCTTGTATACCATGCACTTACCTGTGTAGCAGCCTCCCTACATGCCTTGGCAGAGGCGGTGTCAGGAGTGGTGTTGTAGTCCCCGAAGTCAGTAGTCTTGGGGGACTTCAACATTCACACCGACGCTGACCTTGTGGGAGCGGAGCAGGAGTTCATGGCCGCCATGGCAACCATGGAACTGTCCCAGAGAGTTAGCGGCCCGACACATCAAGGGGGACATACCTTAGACCTTGTGTTTTGCACTGGCCTTGAGGCGGGTGCTCCATTAGTGTACCCTTGTCATGGATGGACCATTACCTTCTGCAGGACTTGTGCCTGGCGCAATCGGCCCCCGGAAAGGTGCAGAACTGATTCAGATGGTTCGCCCCTGGAGGCTGATGGAACCAGATTGGGTCTGGAAGGCTCTGGGTGAGTTTCCCTCTGACCTTGACGACTGTTCCATCGATGACCTCATCTTGTTATGGAATACCTTGCTGACAGAGAACATTGATTGGACAGCTCCTAGGCACCTGCTGCTTAGGCGACAGCTTCGCAGACTTCCTTGGTTCTCCGAGGAACTGTGGGGACTGAAGCGAGAAGGGCGGCGGTTGGAGCGACGGTGGCGTCGTTCACATGCTGAAACCAACAGATTGCGTCATAGAGCCAGTTTACGAGCCTATGCTGTAGCTATGCGGGCAGCAAAAAAGGAGTTTTTTGCTACCCTCATAGCATCCGCTAAATCCTGTCCAGCGGAGCTTTTCTGGGTGGTGTGAGGGCTGGTCAGTCCAGCCTCCCTTCGCCTTGGAGTGGAGTCATCTACTGCTCGCTCTGACATGTTTGTGAATTGTTTTGTGGATAAAATAGCTCGGATTCACCACAATTTCAATACTGCAATTAATACATATGGGGAACTGGAGATTATGGAAGACTTGTCTTGTCCGGTTTTGTGGGATCAATTTCAGTCGGTGACACCCGCCGATGTGGTTGGTGTTCTTGGGGCTATTAGGGCCACATTTTGCGAATTAGATCCTTGCCCATCCTGGCTGATTCAATCTTATGGGGAGACAATGGGGCCGTTGCTGGCTGGGGTGTCAACGCCTCCCTTAGGGAGGGCAGAGTGCTGGGCTGTCTCAAAGAGGCAGTGGTCTGCTCAAGAAACCATCGCTTGATGTTGACTCCCTTGCCAGCTATCGGCCTGTCTCTAACCTTCCCTTTTTAGGGAAGGTTATTGAACGGGTATTGGCTCAGCAGCTCTGGGGACATCTTGACCGCATCGGTTATTTGGACCCCTTTCAGTCGGGAGATCTTTTGGCTGCATTTGATACAGTTGATCACGGGATGTTGGTGGGACTGTGCAGGGTGGGCGGGACTGTTCTTGAATGGTTCCACCGCTTCCTGACTGGTAGAATGCAGCGAGAGGTTCTTGAGTCGTCTTTTTCATCATACCGAGACCTCTCGTGTGGAGTCCCACAGGGTTCGGTTTTGTCCCCTCTTCTGTTCAACGTATACATGCAGCCACTCGGTGATGTGATCAGGAGGTTCGGCATTTGATGTCATCAATATGCTCATGACACCCAGCTGTATCTCTCTTTTTCAACAGACCCAGGCCCTGCAGTCTGGGTGCTTACTCGGTGTTTGACGGCTGTGGGGGACTGGATAAGGACTAACCGACTGAAGCTGAATCCTGTCAAGACGGAGGTGATATTGGTGGGTAAGGTGATGGAGATGGTGGCCCCCGTTATTGGGGGGGGTCTGTACTCCATTGATACCCCAGGTATGGAGTCTGGGGGTGCACCTCGACACGCAGCTCTGCCTGGTTGCCCAGGTGGAGGCTATGGCGAGGAGTACCTTTCGCCAATTACATCTGGTGCGACGGCTTTGGCTGTTTGGATCAGGCTCTGACTGGGCCACCATCATCCATGCTTTCATCACCTCCAGATTGGACTATTGTAACATGCTTTATGTGGGGCTACCCATGGTGATGGCTTGGAAACTGCAGCTGGTGCAGAATGCAGCGGTCCGTCTTCTGGTAGGTCTGGGCTGCCGGGAGCATATCATACCAGTGCTCCGCTCTCTGCACTGGCTGTCGGTGGTCTTCCGGGCCCGATTCAAGGTGTTGGTTTTGGCCTATAAAGCCCTAAACGGCCTAGGCCCTATCTATCTGTGGGACCGCCTCACCCCCCCAGGTGCTGGACCGACCCCTGCAGTCATTGGGGGGGGGAGCCCTGCTCGAGGTTCCCAGAGTCTTCCGGGGGGCCACGCAGGGGAGGGCGTTCTCGGTGGTCGCATCACGGCTGTGGAACTCCTTTCCAGTGGCAGCCCGTTTGGTCCCGGATTTCCCCTCTTTTTGGAGAAGTTGTAAGACCTGGCTGTTCCGCCAGGCATTTGGTGGGGGAGCTGGGTGAGGGGTGGATTGTTGGGCAGAGGTTATTCTTCATTTTGTCCTCCTTTTAGTTGTATTTTAATTGTTTTAATGTTTGTTTTGAAGATTGTAAGCCGCTCAGAGCTGCCTCTGGTAGGAGGGGCGGGGTAGCAAAAAAATAAAAAAATATAAAAATAAAAATCTATAATATATAAAATCAGATTTCACTTTCTTGGTGTCCAAGTAATTGTACTCATTCTCCAGCTACCAGTAACTGTAGTGAGGGTATGCAGTTCCTTGTTATCAGAAAGAAGGATCAAAATCCTATTTATTTATTTTGTATTTTTCTGGGTTGTTAATAACTTTGGAAATTCAGTTATTGAATATCAGACACTATAGGTGACTAAAGAAGTGAAGGATAGGGCTGAAATGAAGTATTTGGAAAACTTCAGAAATCACAGAATATCATGGTATTCGATTCGAAAATGCTGAATTCTGAAGTTTTGAAGACCAAGACAACTATTTATAAAAAACTTCCGAAAACCTCAGAAACCTCTGTGGGGGCTAGTGGACGGTTGAGCTTCTTCTGGAAATGAAACTTAGTGTCATATTTGGTAGGAGGGGGTATGGGAGGGGACCGCTGAATGATGGTAAACCTCTTTGGACTTTCTTTGGTGGGGAAAAACGTTCCTGAAGTTTCTCGAAGTTTGGAATTTGGAAGCTACGAGAACTTCGCTGAAGGGTTACCAAATATTCAGGTCAACTATTCGGAACTTTGATAGTTGGCCCAAATATTCAAAAGCACTATTCAGTACAGGTCTAGTGAAGGACTATAATATCACAGATAGCAAGAAAATGAAGTGTGAGGGAGGGCAGGTCTTTCAGTGGCTATAAACCAAGATCGTGAGGAGGTACAACCTCATTCTCAGAACATTCCCGAAAACAGAGTTAATGACAAAAGATGGATTCCTTTCCAATATTACAGTACTTACAGCACTTTACAGTGAGTAAAGAATGAACACTCTATTTGATGGGCTACCTCTTTCCTTTGGGAAGCGCTTAGATACCACAAGAATGGATGCTAGAGAAAACTCCAAGATACAAATCTGTCTCTCAACTTTGCTTCTGTGCTTTAAAGAAGACTTTCTAATAAGCACAATTGCCTTCATTCTGTGACCTTGAGCACAGGGTCAAGCTTCCCTTGCCCAGTCTCCACAGCAGTGTTACTCAGTTACTTTTCATGGTGGGCTGGCTTGGTTACTTTTCATGGTGCGAAAAAGGCCTACATTTTGTGGGCACAAATGGTAGACTGGCATACATTTGTAAAATTGTGAAATGAGCTAGAGAGGGCAAGACTAGTGGGCATGAAGAAGCAGAGAAAGAAGCAGAGCAAAAATGGATAGGAGGATAGTGGGGGCAGGACTGAAGGGATTGGGGGTTGAATGGAGCAGAGAGAGCAGGTTTGTGAACAAATAAGCAGAGCCAGGTGTGTGGTATAGACACACACCCTGCACGCCCTTGCCTTTCCTTTACAATACCCAAGGTGGCCCTTAAAAATCGTGGGGCCCAGGGAGAAGATAAAATGCGGGGCCCTTGGTGACCTCATTGTCCCACCCCTTGGCGACACCCTCCAAGTGGCCCTAAAGGTAGTCATGTTTGGGGCCCTGCTGAGAGGAAGTGGGACTCCCATAACCTGCTTTGAAGAAAAGAGGGGCCACTGTGGGGGCCCCCGGAAAATCAGGGCCTGAGGCGGTTGCCTCAGGACACCCTGGATAAGGCTGACCCTAACGATACCTCACACTTACTCTAGGGAGGGTGGAGGCCGATTCTCCCCTACTTCCTCCTGAGACTGCAGAGAACTAAGAAAGGAACAGCCTTCCCCTCCCTTTACAAAACCCTTTAATCTGAGCCACCACCATTGAGGCGCAACTCTGGACGGGGAAGACAGGGTGTGTCTAAACAGCTGGCCAATCAGAAGTGAGTTTACCCTAACTCTCACTTTCTCGCCATCCCATCCAGCATGGAAATGATGGACAGCGAGAGTTGGCAAAGTCAAATTTCAACTCCAGCAGCTTGGACAGAGCTGTCTGTGTGTGGCAGGAAGCCTGGGCCATAGGAAAAGGCTCTATAGGTCAGATTTGGAACATAACATGTTAGAACACATGTTTAGAACATAAGCAAAAAATGTTTATCAGTGTACCTCCATTAAAGTGAATGGACCCATGCCAACTACTACTTGAAAAACTGGACATCCAACTAAATCTCCACGACTTTCAATTTTATGTGCCAATGTCGCGTATATATGTCACTTCGAAATTGGCCAACAGACCTATGGCAAACAAATGTCTCATGATACTGAAATTCCTGGCCGGGGGGCGGGTCTATAAAATAATTAGGCAGCAAAGTATAAGGGTTGGGATTCTCTCAGTCAGTCTGAAACTCTATCTAATCCATTCAAATGCTGAAATGTGCCACATTGACAAAATGAATCTCACCATCTGAAAGAGCACATGGATATTACTGCTGATGTACCCACTTTCCTTGGGCATCCTTCATCAGCAGATGTTCTTAATAGAGTTCTAACATTCAGACTAATCAATCCATAGGAAAGAAGCAGCAGAGCTAGATGTGACTTTTGGAAAATTACACACTTTAAGGATAAGGTTGGATACCTGCCATGGGACCATTTTGCATTAAGTGGAAGCTGATGCTAGGGGGAAAGACTGACCTAAGAAAACTTGGATCTACTTGGCCAGATTTATTTGGTTTGCATGCTGTGCAATGTAATTTATAAGTGCAACAGAGGATAAACAAGGTATTATTTAACAAATGAAATCCCCGTCTACTGGTGGTGGGTTTTTTTTTTAAAGCCCTCCATCTGTTATACATATGGGGAGAAATATGAATTTTCTACTTATACCCATATGCGCTGTAAATTATATTGTGTTTTATCCTATATCCACCATAGCTTTAAAATATTAAGTATTACTTTATGCTGTTGGAAGCTGGTGGGGTTGAGCTTCAAGAAGCAATAGCTAACTGAAGATTGGGTGGTCTGGGGCTTGCTGGACACCCAGATGTAATATGGTTTCTAGAAAAGCTGTGGTTTAATTGTGGATATTTAATTTTTCATTATGAACAGTAAACCACTACGATATATATTACTTAGGGATAACTGCAACCCTATTAACCAGCATGATATAATCAATATAATACAAGCTTCCATTATAATTTTAAAGATTTTGACATTTGAAAGGACACTGTATACATTTGTCTAATTATTTATACATTACTCCCCTATAAATATACAAGAATTTGTGGTAACCTGGAGGTTTTGTAACCATTAGTTATTCATTATGGATTTGCACGTTAACCTCCCACCTTCCCAGAGAAAAAAAAATAGGTCAGTCCCACCCTCATCCTTTTCATTTTTCCTCAAATGGACCTTTTTAGTGATTTTCTTGCTCAGATGTTTGCTTGTTCCATCTTTCTTTTCATCTTCAGTCAATATATATCTTAATTTTAGACAATACCCAAGGCACAGCAGCTCGTCTACCTGGTTGCCATCTAGCCAACCTCGCTGCTAGGTCCACTGTGGGTATTTGAACAGCAGTCGTTCACTCCAATCCCACGCGGCCACGTCACTGCCAGGATAGTGGTTGGGCCGGGGAAAGGAAGTGGGGCAGGACCGGGTGCAGACTGGTGTGGCCAGTGCCTTGGCCTGCTCCACACCTTAGCAGGGAAGTCCAACAGCAGCCTGCCCACCTGGCTTCACCATGGGGGTGCAGACTGTCTCCTTGCACCCCGCGCTGGCCACACAGTGTGGTGGCTGTGCTTGCCTGCCACAGGGCTGTGCGGGGATCGGGCTCTTCGCAGCTTGTATGGCTGCACCCTCTGTGACTTATTTATTTTATTATACAATTTTGTACCCTGTCCCCTCCTGCTGAAGGCAGCTTAGGGTAGATAACTATTTTTAAAACAACATTATACATACACATCAAAACAATACATTATAAAAGGAGAAATTGAAAAACATAAACAAAGACAACCCTCCCCAACCCTCTCCCATCACCCATCTCCCTCACCTGTGGAACAGCCAGGTCTTGCATAATCATAGGGAGGTCCGGGGCCAATCGCGTCTCTGCCAGAAGGGAGTTCCACAGCCTAGGTGTGGCCACCAAGAACACCCTCTCCATAGTCACCCCCTGGGAAACCCGGGGGACTTCAAGAAAGGTGCCCCCAGTTGACCGCAGGAGTTGGTTCGTGGCTCGGGGAGTGAGGCGGTTCCACAGGTAGGTAGGGCCTAGGCTGTTCAGGGCTTTACAGGTAAGCACCAACACCTTGAATTGAGCTCGGAAAACTATAAGCAGGCAGTGCAGAGAGCTGAGCTCAGGTGTAACGTGCTCCCGGCAGTCCGTCCCTACAAGAAGGTGGGCCTCCGCATTCTGCACCAGCTGCAGCTTCCGAACCGTCACCATGGGTAGACTCACGTAGAGTGCGTTACAATAGTCTAGTCTGCAGCAAATGAAAGAATGGATGATGGTGGCCAGGTCGGAGTCTGAGATATATGGCCGAAGCCACCACACCAGATGTAATTGGCAAAATGCGCTCCTCGCGACCGTCCCCCACCTGGACAGCCAAGTGGAGTTGGGAGTTGAGGAGCACTCCCAGACTCCGAACCTGAGGAACCAGCGGGAGCAAACTCTGTCAATGATGAGGGATGCACTACTATTGCCTTACCCGTCTTGTTGGGATTCAGCTTCAGTCGGCTCGCCCTCATCCAGTACCCTCCCCCACAGCCGTCAAACACCAAATAAGCACTGAGACTGCCGGATCTGGATCAGTTGAAAAGAAGAGGTAGAGTTGGGTGTCATCAACATATTGATGACACCGAACAACAAACCCTCTCACAACGTCACCCAATGGCTGCATATACACGTTGGAACAGGAGAGGGGCAGAATGGAACCCTGCAGGACTCCACATGAGAGGTTCCAGGGAGACGACATACAATCCCCGAGCACTACCCGCTGAGTTCTTCCGGCCAGGAATGAGCAGAACTATTCAAGAATGATCCCGCCCACCCTGGCCTGATCCCACAGGCGAGTTACCAACATCTCATGGTTAACGCTATCAAATGCAGTTGACAGATGTAACAAAATCAACAGGGTTGAGTGATCCTGGTCCAATTCACGGCGGAGGGAAGGATCTGTTTTAAGTTTCCATGCCCCAAAATGGGTGACTGTGTGGACTAGTGCAAGTGATAGATTTGGGGCTGCCTGGGTTCTGTACTAGGGTCAGCTGCTGACAAGTTGTAACCTTTTGTCGAACTGGAACAATACCCACCTGCCTTGTAGATGTGTCATTCCCCCCCCCCCCAACACCTAAAATATTGTCCAAATGGATTTTACAAAGTGATTAGTAATGGTTGTCGATCAAAGTCACAAGTGCAGTCTCAGTGCCATAACCTGGACAAAAGCCAGACTCTGAGGGATCTAGGAAACCGATGTCACCAGATGCCCCTGCAGCTGTCGAGCCACTACCCATTCAATAAGCTTCCCTAAAAAGGAGAGACTAGAGACCGGCCAATGACTGGCCAGGGAGTCAACGTCCAATTACGGTTTTTTGAACAGAGGCTGTACCACCGCCTCCTTGAGGCAGCTCGGCACTCTGCCCTCCCTAAAGGAAGCTCTGACCACTCCGGCCAGCAACAGCCCCGATGTATCCCAACTGGCCTTAACCAGCCAGGATGGGCCTGAGTGCAGTTCACAAGAAGTGGCTCTGACCATCCCAAGGACATACCCTGCATCAGTGGACAACACCCATTGAAACTGATCCTATGAAACCAGACAAGTCAGGGCTTTCACAGCCTCTGGTTCTCCTATCGTAATAAGTGCGGTGTTGAAGTCGTGGTGAATGCAAGCAATTTTATCCGTGAAGTAACCAACACACAAGTCACAGAAGGCACTGGAAGATGCCAGTTCCAGGTGGAGGCAGGCCGAACTGATCAGCCCCCACCACCCGGAAAAGTCCCACTAGACGAGACTTTGTAGACACTATGAAGGTAGCAAAGAATTCCTTCTTTGCTATCCGTATAGCCATGGCATAGGCCTTTAAACTGGCTCTATGCAGCAATCTGTTGGTTTCAGAACGAGAGCAACACCACCATCGCTCTAACTGCCACCCTTCCAGATTTTTTAGTGTTCATGTGCTATTATTTTCATGTTGGTTGAGAAACCAATAAACACAACAGCCATTGTTTCCAATGTATAACTATATACCTTGTCTAACATGTTGACAAGTTCATATCATTATGAAGATGGATATGCAGTGGATATGCATTAAAATATTCAATATTTCTACCTTTTCAAATTGGAGTCAGAAAATGTGTGTTACACTCAATACACTTTCCAAGAAAAACCGGTATTGATATATATATATATATCAATTTCTTCATTCTGCATTTATTACGATAGGAGAACCAGTATAAGTGTTTGAACATATATATACACACAAAAATCAGAAATGCAGTTTTACAAATCATTACAATTCTTTGTTATAGCCTTTTCCTGAATTATCCGTCCAACCATAGGTCACCCGTAATCAAGCAAGTCTGACAAAAACTGTCATTTTAACCTATTCTTGAAATGGACTTCTGCGTTTGAAACAGTGGGTGACAACATGGAAATGATTTGATAAGCTCTCCATTCAGCTGTCTTTCCTTGCAGAAGTACTGAGCACGGACACATGTTCAAACACTTATACATGAAAGATTACTTCAAGTGAACTAAGCTCCTAATGGAGTCCTCCTTATGTTTGTCTCCAGTGCAGATTTCATGACCTAACTCATTTATCATGAGACTAGGGACACAGACCTTTCAGTAGATTTCATTTCTGTTCTCCTCAATTTCTACTATTTCTCTCTCTTTTTCTCTCTCTTTTTCAAGGCCAGCTGATTAATGTTTTCTTGAGAACATAGCACTAGTTGTCTTTTCATGATCTAGTAATGTAATAAATCAAAGATGCAAAAGAAGGGAGAAGATCAATTAAGGGAACAAGTTAAATTCTCAGATATGAAGTCCAAAGGGAATTACTCTTCACTTTGTGTTCCAAACTATAAATTCTCAGATATGAAGTCCAAAGGGAATCGCACCCTTCACTTTACATTCTAAACTTTCTTAAATAATGTATCTGGATTTTCTTATTTTTCGTTGTTGTCTGTGGCCCTTTTTACAGGGACTGCTGCTGGGGGGCGGCGGAGGGGGCGCGATACATGTGCATGCTGCTGCAGGGGTGGCGTGGGGGTAGACAGGCACATCCCCATGCATCCCCATGCACAGAGAAACCTGCATTTTTGCCAGATGTTCCATACGTGGTGGGGATGTGTGGGTCATAGGGGCATGCACCTCCACATTTACACAAGATGTCTCCCCACGAGGACAATGGGTATCAATGAGTGGGAGTATCTGGTGTAAAAAGAGCCTATGTTTTAAACTGCACAAAATAGTAAAAAAAAAAAAAATCACAAGTATTTCTGAGTTTCTGAGGATTGGCTCTGAGTGTTCTGCCAGTCCTCAGTAACTCGGCCGAACACTCGATAAAATACTTGGTAAAATAAAAACGAGTACCAAGTATTTTCCGAGTAAGGAGTACCGAGTTCCCTTTTGTAGAACCAGGAACAGTCCCTTATGTTGCAGGAAAAGCCCAGTATGTTGCCCATCCAAGGATTACCGAGCCGTTTAATCAGTTACTTGGTAAAACCAATACTCTGTAAAAATGAGTAATTTTGAATACTGAGTTTCAGCACTAGTTTTAATAAATTAATTGTAATCTCCAAAGTGAATGATAAAAAATTCCCAGGCAGCAACTATCCATCTCAATTTAATTTCCAAGGAGGCCCAACTTCTATTTCTGATGTTGACTAATAATAACAGAACGTATTTTCTTCTAGTACATAATGCTGCATTCGGCATGCCAAATGTCATCTATCTTCCTTTTTAATTTTGTTTTTTCATTTTACCAGTTGCAAAGGATGGCATTACTTTTCAGAAATACTCAGCTCTTGTTTGTCTGTATCCAGTGTCTCATCAGTAGATTTGGGCAATTGTCCATGTCATACAGGAGAATTAATTATTATTATTATTAACAAACATTTATATAGCGCCAGCAGTGTACCTGGCACTTTACAAAGTAATAAAATAGACACGGTCCCTGCCCCTAGGGCTTACAATCTGAGAGACAGGAGCTGGGGGAGAGACTTAGGAAGGGGAACAGAGGGAGAGACAAGGGGTCTAACATTCATGAAGATGCGAGGTCTCAAGTGCACGTACTTGGCTTGGTTACGATGAGAATGACAGCAGGCAGGTCCATGTTGCAAGGATAAGGGTAAACCGATCGTAGGTATAGGAATAGTGGCTCAGCAGGATAAAGAGTCAGACAGAGCAGAGCGAAAGAGGTGAGTTTTAAGGAGAGATTTGAAGGTATGAAGGGAGGGGGCAAGGCGGATGTGGACAGGGAGGGAGTTCCAGGCATGGGGGGCAGCAAGTGAGAAGGGACGAAGGCGCTTAGGGGAGCAGGGAAGGCGTGGAAGGGTGAGAGAAGGGACAGAGGAGGAGCGAAGTGCACGGGCTGGAGTATGGAGGGCGATAAGTGCAGAGAGGTAGGGGGGAGCAAGGTTGTGAAGAGCTTTATAGGTGAAGACTAGGAGCTTGTGCAGGATTCGTTCAGGAAGGGGAAGCCAGTGAAGCGAAGAGAGGAGGGGCTGCACATGGTTGAAGCGACTGGCGAGGTAGATGACCCTAGCAGCAGAGTTTTGGACAGAGATGAGGGGAGAAAGGTGAGACCGGGGAAGAAAATTAGGAGAAAATTAGTTTCGTGAAATGCTATCTTTCCTTTCTCTTTTACAAGCTGGTTTTCTGCCCTCTTGTTCTCCTCTGAAACTGCCGTTACCACTCACGATACCAACAACCTCTTCCCAGCACATGCTGGAAATCCTTTCACTTCACTTGGCCTTCAAAACCTGGTAAAAACTCTCCTCAGGGATTCTATATTTTCTGGAGTTTTTCCCTAATGTTCCTGAAGGGACTGTTGAACCTCTCTGTAGCAGGGGGTCTTCCCAGGGCCACACAGGGTGCTCGGGGGTGTCTGGGGAATTAGCAAACCTCTCTGCTATGCCTATTTAGCCTTGGCCTTGGCTGAATCCGCCTCTGAGGGAGGGGGTACCCTCCTATAGGACCCAACACACAGTCCAGAGGGTAACACATACACAGTCCTTTATTTGTAGTGTCTACAATCCCTGGGCTGCTGGATCAGTCGCCTCCACCCTACAGTCCCAGGTCAGTCTCACCAGCTCAAAAGCAACACAACCTCAGCCTGCCAAAGTCCATCTAGTCAGGCCTCAAAGCCCCAGGCTCTGGCCAAGCCTTCCCCAGGCACGAGGCTCCCTCCTGGGCACAGTCTCCCCTCAGTACCTGGTTCCCTCTGGTTCTCCAGCCCTCAGCAGCCTGGAGAGTGTAGAGTGGCTAGGCTTCTTCCAGGGAGATGTTGCTCCTTCAGCTCCCTAGCAGAGACTGCCCTCCTCGCTGCCTTGCTCTCCTTATATACAGGCAGAGTGGCCAGGCTTCCTTTCCTCATTCTTAACGGGCCAGTATCCTGCCCACACTGTCACAGGGTTTCTCACCCTGTTTGCCTCAGAGGCTGATCCCCAGCTATGGGGCTGGCTCTGCCACACCCCTGTGTGTGCTCAGCCCTCTGGCTGGCCCACACAGCCCCCTTCTTAAAGGGACAGCAGCCTTGCAGGACTGCTCCCTGCTACACCCTTAAACCACTGAGTCCTCAAATTTTTGTTTGTATGACACCATTTTTAGATTTCCCCCAAATTCCATGACCTCAGACAGCACCTAAGATGTGCAAAGTGGCTCATATATTGACCAGGATCTTGACCTCCATCTCCAGATTGTGCAATCCCATTTCGATTCATCATCCACAAGTTGGGAACCTTTGCTCTACACCTTATACCTGAGCAGACTCATCCACATGCATAACTTTCAGCTACCACTTCTGTACTGACTCCCAGATCTGCACATCTACCCTGCTATAGAACTGTTAACTGTGACTGCCTTTCACTGATATTTTCGGAACATCTCAATATCAACTTAAACACAGGTAAAAACGAACTCCTCACTTTCCCTTCATAACTTTGCCCTCCTGCTTCCTTTTTCATTACTAAGGCTGTTTTCATGTGTAGAGTTATTCTGAAATAGCTGTAATTCCAGATTTGGCATTCAGGAGTTGTCATTCAGGAGTAACTGTTTACATTATCATTAATACTCCGGAATAAACACTATTCTCGATTGGCAGTGTAAATGCTTATTCCAATACAGGAGTCACAAAGAGGACTGTATCAATCCCATGGTGCAACTAATTTCAATTAAAGTGCCTTGGGGAACTCCGACTGAGAGGAGACTGCCTCTGCTAGAGCGCTGGTCTTGTCATTAATTGATTGGGATATAAATGTCCAGAGAGGATCTTGTATTTGTATTAACACCTGAGACAAATAGGGGAGTGTGGAGACCAACCTGCTCCTGAATGTCCCTGCCACCATTGCCAGCCCTGCCGCAGACTGAGAACTCCAGCAGCTGAACCACAGAACCGCTGGTGAGACAGACACCAGCCGCAGCCTGATGACATCATCAGGCTGTGCGGTGCTACCCCTAGACCGGGGAGTCTTGCAACGGCCAAGGGAGGAGTCACAGATGGAATAGCCCTCAAACGAGCAGGAGACCAGCTGCTCGAGGCCAGTACTAAGAGGGAGGGGAGTAGCATGGAGCCGCAAGCAGCTTGTCTTTCCCCGCCTCCACAAGCCGGTCTCAGAGGCTTACAGGAGAGCCATTGGCAGAAGAAGCCACAACAGGGTTCCCAGTCCCCACTGGGCGGGAACTGAAATGTGCAACCACAGCGAGGCTAGGAGCTCCAATGCAGGAACCCAGCCTTCAGGCAGGAGAGTAAGGGGAGGGAACGGACTGGCGATGCAGCAGGCGGGAGTGTTTGGTCCCTCAGTTCCCTAGCATCAGCCTAGATTGCCCTCCCAGAGAAAATCTCACCTGGCTATGTCGGGGCAAAGGTGGGTGGACAGCCCCACCCCCTCGGTGTATTTGCAGGGAGTTCCAAAGGGAACTGGATTCTGCCACACGGACAGCACAGTTTAATTTCAGAGCCTTCTTCCGCTCGAATTTCTGGGTGCTGTGTGGGCAGCTGTGAGACCCTCTTCTCCCAATGACCTTGCTGTGCCTATGTCACTTGCTGTCATGGGTCCCTGGAGCAGATGGGTGTGATGGATTCCCTTCACTGCACAGTCAGAGTAGATTAGGAGGCAGCATGGGTAGCATTTTGTCACAGCCTTCTCTGCTGTAAATCCCTACCTGTGACATTTTGTCACCTGAGACTGCAAATACCATAGCGATGTTGGGTAGAGAGGATATAAAAACTCTACCTGCAATTCTCTATGGTGGAGTGGCTTAATACCAGACTAGTCATTCACATGATCACTATTCCGGTATTATTTCATGCCAAATTAGATAAATCTTCGAAAATCATAAACAAAGCTGGCATAAAAGTGGAAGTGATTTAAGCTAGCATGGCAATTCATACAATCAATAATCTGGATTTAGAGGTGTTAATGCTGGCATTGGGATTGTGTAAGTCCCAATCCATTTTCCAAGCCCCACAGGTTCACAATCTCAGGGCATGTTCACATCTGCCAGTCCGCACAGATTTTGGCTCCGGTAGAGAATCTGGAAACCAAAACATGCGTGGGATTTGGCCGGTGTTGCACGGCTTTACCAGCAATTACCCGGAAAGTACAGAGCTGGATTTCCCTGCTCTGCACTCTTTGGGTGATCACTGGCAAAATGGAGTTGGGGGGGTGGGGTGTTGCACCAGACAAAACCCATGCATGTTTTGGCTTCTGGATTTTCTCCCAGAACCAAAAACTGAGCATTGATATATCATCAGAAATGTAACTGACACTGCACAGAGATTAGACAGGTCCCTGCCTAAGCGGCTTACTTTACTTTTAACTTTTTATTTATTTATTTGGCATTAGCTTTAGCCATAGCTAAAGTCAGAATAAACTTAATGCACAAGTAAGTTACAACAGTTTACAGCATGTAACACAAATAAAACAATCACACAAGAATAAAATAAAGTTTGAACTCCTACTGGAGGCTTTCAACCATTACTGTTTCAAAGGGCCATTACTGCTTCAAAATCATCATCGGATATAGTTTCCTTATCTCTGCTGCTTTCCTTGCAAAGGCTGAAAGACTCTTAATAACCTCAGCATCCATATGCTGCAACAGTCAAATTAATTTTTCTTTCTTTGACAGCCATTGGACAGCAAAGGAGCAAGAAGGTTTGTCCTAATAACTACAAAATAAGAGCATTCTAATACGTAATGTATAACGTCCTCAATCATGCCTAGGCTGCATGGGCATATTCTTAAATTTCTTGGTATACCCATCCTGTGACTCACCAGCATTGCACTTGGCATCTGCTCAAAGTGCAGCCTTGAGAGACAAATTCAAGAAACTGGATGCAAATTCAGTTTAAGATACTCAGCTAAGCCTCCAGGTGGTTTCCAATGTACATATATTAGTGAGGTAGGGCTGATATGAATCGAAGCCCAGTCTTCCTGCAGCATTATATCATCAAGACGCTGAAATACAGCAGCTTTCTCCTGCATAGAAAAAAACCTGGTATCTTTATTAGCCCAGATACGTAAACCAGATATGTTAAATGTCATTATAATATGTTTCAACCTACAAATGTGACGAGAGATACTCCGCATAAAATCTAAACAGAACATTTTTGGTAGGCACAGAGGGCCATACGCTAGCATCTTAAACCTATACTGGATCATTCACTTAGCAGTCAACAGCTGTACAGGACTCATCCCAGTTTCAGCCCTAAGGAGAGAAACTGGGGTTGACTGAGGCAGACCTAGCAGAAACCTCAAAATTCTATTTTGAGGAATTTCTAACTCATTTCCTGCTGAATATCCCCACACCTCAGCGCCATAGGTCAGCTGTGAAATTACCTTTGCCTTAGTGCTCCAAGTGCTGCATGCGCAAATCTACCTCCATGCCTAGAATGGAATTTTTGAACTGCAACAAAGAACTGTATAGCTCATAATTTTATCATAGATCTATGTTTATTCCAGTTACCGTTTGAGGAGATTACCACTCCCAAGTATTTAAAAGCTACAAACAACCTCCAATTTGTGTTGAGCAACTGACCAGTTCTCTTCTGCCTATCCCATTTAATTATTTTAGCCTTAGTGAAAGTCACACTCAGTCTATTCTCTTCGCATTTACTACTAAAATGCATAATTGCCCTTTATAAACCCACTGGAGTCCTAGACAACAAAAGAGCATCATCTGAATAAAGGAATACCCCTACATGAGTGGTCAGAATTTTAGGAGGGTGAAATTCAATCTTGTCCATTACTTCAATTATGTCATTAATATCATAATTAAATAAGGAGGAAGCAAGAATACAGCTCTGTCGTACCCCTCTATTTGTGGGGAAACAACGGGAAATTTCCCCTTTACATCCATAATGAACAGACGCCCAAGTATCATTATGGTATATTACCATAGGCTTTAGGAGATAAGGATCAGTTCCCAAAAGGTACAGCTTCCACTACAGCCTCTCTCTATCCACTGAGTCGAAAGCTGATGTAAGATCTATAAAGGCCGCATATAGATTTAATTTCAGAACTTCAGTATATTTATGTACTAAGTATTGAAAGTTATAAATATGGTTCACAGGGCAATACCCAGCTCGAAATCCAGCCTGCTCTTCCCTTAATATATTCTTCTTTTGTTCACATTCAAAATGTTGCCACAAGAGATTTCTCCCAAATAACTTCGCTACAATATTAATGAGTGAAATCGGCCAATAAGATTCTGGATTGTTTCGTGAACCTCTCTTAAAAATGGGAACAATCAGATTTCCCTTCCAAGCATCAGGAATGTTGCCAGTCATAATTATACAATTAAACCACCTTGTAAGAAGGGGTACCCACCACTCCAAATTTGCCAAGAAAAGATCTTGGGGCAGACCATCAATGCCAGGGGCCTTGCCTCTCTTCTGGAGTTTAATAAAACATTCAACTTCAGATTCAGTAACTCATAAAGTAGATCCTTGCAAAGTTATGGTGTTATCCAAAAGGGGTTAGGAAGAGGGCATTCAGTTCCTACAGTTTAATATTGTTTTAAATAATATGCCACCCAGGTCTCTGCATGAATATTAGTATCCAGGGTGAAATTAGAATTCATTGACCCTCTAGCCACCAATCTCTAAAATTCCTTATTATCTCCCCACTCAGTCACTACATTTAATTCCTCCCAGGACCTATCCACATATACCTTATTTTTTCTTTTTTAATAGAGCCTTATACTCCTTTTTACAACCAAGAATCTCCATATCACAGTTTTTACCCATTTTCCGTAGAGTGCGCCATTCTGTAGAGTGCGTCGATGGTTGCAAGCACCATCAGCAGTGGCACAAAGCAGACAGTTGAGCTGCAGCCTCCGGGGCTCAAGCGCAGCAAGGGAAGGGAGGGAGAGGTGCTGCAGTGTTAGGAGTGTCTCCAGACTCAGAGCAGCAGACTCACCGGACTTAACATGTAAGTTGACAGTTTTCTGCAATAACAATGCTCGGAAGGAGGAAGGAGTGGAGGGGGTTGGACAGAAGAGAGGTTGTTGATGGGCGGGGGGTGGGGGGGAGGGATGTCCATTTCTTGCACCTGGCCCCATTCCAACCTAACTACCCCCCTGGTCCCTCTACATTATGCCCATTTCTCACCTCTTCATCACAGAAGCCCTTGTGCAGATCATCATTACTGCTAGCTGTTGTAACTTCCTACTCTCTGACTTGCCAGCTATTTTTCTCATTCTCCACCCTTAAAATGTTCAAAATGCTGCCAATAAAGCTTGCTTGGCTCAAGTATCTGCATCCAGTAGACTCAAATGAACGATATGTATACACAAAGCACCTTTGTGTCTGAGTGTATTCCCCCATGATATCATAATTCCAGTCTTGCATCCATTTTAATATCATCCCACACTCCACAGTGAGCTGTTCATAAGGCAATAGCAGGAGAATGAGAACAGCATAGATCATGCCTGAGAACACTCTTCTCATGACCTTTTACGTTATTGCCTTTTTTTGGTTTGTATCACAGGTTTGATATCTTTAAATTGAGTATTTTTGTGTTTACAGAAAGGAAATTAATGCAAAAGTTAATTAGATTCAGAATGCAATCACTTATTCTAAGAACATCCCACATTTCAGGTAAGTGTAAAGCAGGGGAGGGAAAACTCAGATGCAGACGTGGGGGCCAAATTCAGCCTGTGGCAAGCTTTTGTGTGGCCCCATTCCAGTTTCTTGCTCTTGCCTCAGGTTCCTATTCCCAAACTGAAAAACTAGCTCTAGGTAAGGGAGCAAAGATAAGGGCATGCACACCACACCCACAATCTGATGATTTAGGGTGTGTTGTGCTCACCCTTGCCATGGTTGGACAGTTACCTCCTGCGAGTTTCCATCCTGGCACACCTGCCTGAGAGAAGTAGTGCAGGACCGGTTAGGATGGTCCGGCCCCAGAGATTTATGAAGCCAGAGGGGTTCCGGAATGCTCTCGGGGAGATACCTGTTGACCCCGATGGTCACTCCATAGATGACCTTGTGGCCTTTTGGAACACCTGGTTATGGGGACCATTGATCGGGTGGCTCCTAAGTGTCCACTCCCGGCGTTTCATCACCACAGGTCCTTGTGGTTCACGGTGGACCTGGGGCAGTTGAGACAGTTGGAGCGATGATGAAGCCGCACTCACACTCAAGATGATCGGTTGCGGCACAGAGCATTTTTGAGGGCCACAGCTGTGGTTGTGAGGGCAGCAAAGAAGTGGTTCTTTGCTGCACTCATTGCGTCTGCTGAGTCACATTCAGTGGAGCTGATCTGGTTGGTCCAGCCTGTCTCTGCCTGCAACTGGATTCGTCCAAGGCCTGCTGTGACATGTTTTTGATTTACTTTGCAGATAAAATTGCTCGCATTGAGCATGACTTCGACTTCGCCAGTTTAGGGGCAGTGGCAGAGCCAGAGGTTAGGAATGCCCTGTCTGATCAGGATTTGTGGGATGAATTTCAAT
>QEPC01013438.1:2496155-2506281 GCA_003113815.1 Sphenodon punctatus | reverse complement strand
GGGGGGGGGGAGAGATCTAAAAGGAGGAAATCAGCCTTTGTGAGGGTTTGTGGTAAACTGTCAGGAGTTGGACCCCGACTGGCCTTTGATTTTCAAACAGGTCCATCTACCTGGGAGGGCTCTTCAGTGGGAGGTAAGCCACAATGTCAGAACCAGACACTAATTGTGTGGGGTCGGGAAGGCCTGTCCTGTCTGGGGGGCGGGGGGGAGCGAAATCAAGCCCTTTCTGAGAATTTAAATGCATTCCCTTGCTTTTAAGAGTTTGTTCTTTGTTTATTTAACTTATACCATGTTAAATTCCTTATGGGTGCAATCACTTGCTGCTAAGTATAATGAACTTGATACCATTCAAATGAGCCCAAAGTTAAAGCATTTCAGATTATTTTTTTTAGCAAAAACTCCAAATTAAGTACGAAATGAAAAGCTTGTTAAATCCGTCAATTTAAAAATGGCAAATTTCAGTTCTTCTGCAAAAAGTCTGGTCATGCCTGTCATAAAGCAAACATTCCTGGATGCTCAGAGAAGAGTGCACACACACACACACACACACACACACACCCATGGACACAGCAGGGAGTAGTGAAGTAAGACTTTCTGGATTTTTTCCCCAGCTTTGCCACTGGTTTGCTATAGGAGTATGACCTTTGGCAAAAGACTGTAAACAATTTAGGGGAATAGTTTCAGTGGTATCACAGTGACTTAGGAACTCAAATTCTATTTTCAAAATGAATCGGGCAGCAATTCAGAAACCATTTACTCCAGAGTAGTCTTTTTGCCTTCACTGGGACCAGAGGCATAGGTACGCTGGAACAGACCCTGGAAGATGGAATGGGCCCTCCATCCTCCTCTCAGGGAGTGTGAGCCCTGGTGCAATCCCAGTAATTGGGATTGCTCCAGAGTAAGCAACTTCAGGATTGCAGCAGCCTCATGCCCTTACGGACCTAAATTTCATTAATGCTGAAGGAACTTAATCTTCCATCTTTCAAAGTGGTCTGCTTGTACAGGCCCCATTCACTCTCATGGGACTTGCATCAGCAGAGCTCTCTGTGTTAAGCTCCACAGTGTGTAAGTAATTTTGAACATTAACATTTAGGCTCCAAAATTGCTTACCCGCAATTTGCCCCTTTGTAATATGAAAACTGGCCCACCAGAATCGAAATGCAGTCTTTAATTTACAATCCAGAAAAATTCAAAGCATTTATATTTTATATGATGTTCTCCGTACTTGTATTTGCAGATGCTCCTTGGTTCCAATCTGAAAATTAGTTTGCTCAATTGTTCATCTAGATGACTCAGAGCCAAAATGAAAGGAATCTTGCATTAACCTCCTTTCCTTTGAGAACAGGCTAATGTATTCACCTTTATTCAAAGCAAAACACATGAAATTACTATAAATTGCTCCAACATATTAGTCTAGACTTGCTGATTTGTTTTAATAACACTCAATATCAAACCCATATGCAAGCATTATTGTAAACTGCTGTTCTTACATGTCTGGAAGCTTATTGTCCCAGAGACAAAGTATCACTGCAGCCAAGTAATTACTTAGTTTTAATGCATAATTTGTAACAGGAAGAGAGCATTTGCTGTGTCACTTGTAATAGTCTGGTTCTTCTCTTTCACTGACATTTCTAGACTATGCAGCTAGGTCATCAATATTGGCCAGAAAGAAATGCAGCTTGTAATTCCATGATAAGGTTATCTGTGGTTGGATAATACCACTGTAGACAATAAGATGTGAAACTTCTAAGAGGAAAATGAAACATTAGGTAGGGATGCGTTTAATTTTGAATGGGTTTTGTGGTCATCTGATTATATTCTTGCATGTATTCTATCCTTGTAATTCATGGAATCCACAAAACATTTCATTTTCTTTAAAACAGCAGCTGTGGAAGGCAGGGAGGATTATCAGCAGGATTTCCCCATAGCCAAACTCAGTCCGCTTCAATGGCATGGCACATTGAATATTATAGTTATAAAAGGCAATATTCTCTTCCCCTCTTCGCAGCAAGCTGTACTAGTCTGCCTAACACACACCAAGCCTGTTCAGTTACAAACTGAGAATTTCCAACTATAAAACACATCTGTAACTACACCTTCCATGCACAAAGTATTTTTAAGATCAGATCTTTATTTATTACAAGTTATTATACCAGTTAAGTTCTTGGGGAAAAAACACCTTAATTTAAAATTAGACTCTTTAAGAACATAAGTGCCATACAGGGTCAGACCAATGGTGCATCTAGCCCAGCATCCTGTCTCTGACAGTGGCCAATCACGGTGGGTTGGGAGAAGCGCCCAACAGGTCACAGTGGGGGATACATTCCCTGTTGTTTTTCCCCAGCTTTTGTCATGTTCCATGATCCTGTCTGGCTAATATCTGCTAATGGACCTATTTTCCAGAAATTTGCCCAAACCTCTTTTAAACTCAGCTGTAGTACTGGCCCTTACCACAGTATCTGGAAGTAGATTTCACAACCCAATTATATGATGAGTGAAAAAATATTTTCTTTTATTTGTTTTAAACTTGCCACCCATGAGTTTCATAGAGTGTCCCCTAGTTCTAGTACTAGCTGACAAGGTAAATAACTGCTCCTTGTTTATTAGTTCCACACCACTCGTGATTTATAGACTTCTATCATATCTCCTCTCAGTCGTCTCTTCTCCAAGCTGAAGAGCCCCAACCTACCAAGCCTCTCCTGTTTGTGTGCATGAGATTAGCTATTTTCATATTTTTCCAGGGTCAGGGCCTGAATTTGTATATATAAATGAAAAAGAGCCAACATTCATCTGATTCAATGAAGGAATGGTTGGGAAATGAATTAGTAGGAACTGAGGACCTCCGTATGGCGAAAAAATTTTCTAGGCTTTCTATTTTGGAACAAGATATGGTGATCCAAAGGATAGATAGGGTTAGGAATAGACTTACTTGCCCTTCCTTGGATTACCAAGTAAAGAATCTGGGAGAAGGAAATAAGGAGTTTGTGCCCAAAATTAGGACTGAAAGTGAGTGGGCTGCAGCTCGTTTTCTATCACAGGATGAATTGGCAGTTGTAATTCATTCTACTTCTAAAGTGACTAATAATCCTTCTTCTTGTATGAGGACGGGTCCTGCAGCTCTGGATCAAGCAGAGGAGATAGGTATAACATCTCTTGCTGAAAGTAGTGTCTTGGAATTGGATGGCACAGTGGCATTGGTGGAGTCAACATTACCTTTGACAGGAGGAATTAGACAGGATGTAACATTACCTGGTGTTCAGGAAACTTTGGTAAAGAATATGCAATGACATAAAGAGGTTTTGGGGGTGTCTTTTGACCAAAGGGCCTCAAATGTCTTATTGCAAGAAATAGAAAGTAGAAGGGCACAAGTTGAACTTTGCCTTTCTTTTGAACCTAGGGGAGTATCCTCAGTAAATAAAGCCATGGCCCAAGAGTTAGGGATGGGCTATCCCCAAAAAGTGTATGATGATTGTCGCAGATCTTGGAGATTTGCCTCATGGAATATTGCTGGATATATTAATAAATGTAAGGATCCGGATTGGCTTTCTTACCTGTATAGATATGATCTATTATTCTTTCAAGAAACTTGGTGTTCTGATCTCTCTCCAATTGAGATCCCAGGGTTCCAAGTATTTTCCCTTCCAGGGGTGAGAAGTAAAACTAGAGGGCGTTTTTCTGGGGGAATGGCAATCTTGATATCGGAGAAGATAAATGGATCTTTTGTGGAGATTGGTACGAAAAGGCGCGAACTCCAGTTGGGACTATTGAAAATATCTGGGAGAGGGGTGGTTTTGCTGTTTAATGTGTATATACCCCCAGTAGGCTCTTGTTATTATGATGCTAGTATATGGAGTGCCTTGGGAGACATTTTGGAAGAGCTGGATAATCAATATCCTGCAGTCATGTTGTTGATGGCAGGTGATTGGAATGCTAGGATTGGATTGATGGAAGATTTTTCTGATAATCCATTGTTGGGGCAGGATTTTGTTAGGGTAGGGAGAAGATCGAGGGATTTGATTAAGAATCAATTAGGTGAGCAGTTGGTCCAGTTCCTCATGATAAATAATCTTTTGGTTTTGAATGGTAGAGGTCTATTGGACCCTGATGGTGAATTTACGTATATTAGTACCCGTGGGAGAAGTATTGGGGATTATATTATAACTAAAATGGCCCATCAGGATAGGGTGAGAAATTTTGAGATAGTGATCCGCCCTGAGTCTGACCATGCTGTGCTAACGGTGGATGTTATATTGGAGACAAAGGATGAAATAGGATGCCAGTCATCCCAGAGGAAGGGTGGTATGCCTGGTAAAATCAGGGTTAGATGGTCCACAACTCTGTTGGTTAAACTTTTGGACGAATTATGGGGGAATAATTGTCTGGGGCTTAGAGAGAAAGTGATAACAGCTAAACTGGAAGATCAGGATTTAATTTCTACCTGCTATACTTCCCTAGTAGGCATCTTAGGGGAAATACTATCATGTGATAAGCAAGATACTTCACATATAAGGGGATGGTTTGACCAAGAATGTAGGAAGACTAAGAAACTTCTGGCACAGGCCAAACTTTCCTGGGTTAAGAGTCAGTCGGAAATTACGCAGACCCATTTCCTTGATTTAAGGAGAAGGTATAAGAGTTTGGTTAAAGAGAAAAAACGGAATGCTGTGTGGAGGACATGGGCCAAACTTAAATGTGCAGTTCTATTAAAAGATTCTAGGCAGTTTTGGCATTTAATTAATTGTGTATCACAGCCCCGAACGAGTACCCCATTTCGGGTCCTTGAGGAAGATCGCTGGGTAGCATATTTCGAGGGCCTATTTGCATTAAGAGAGGGAGAAAGGGATGGAGCGATGATAGAGAGGGAGGAGTTGGTGGACTCTTTGCCTTTAACTACCATGGTTGAATTTGAAGTAATTGTAAGTACGCAGGAAGTAATAGATTTGATCGTAGCGTTAAAACCCAATAAAGCTCCTGGGTCTGACTTTATAGTAGCAGAGGTTCTGCAGGCAAGTCCTGAATGGTGGGCTCCCATGCTAGCAGTTTATTTTTCTGCAATTAATAGATGGAAGGAAGTTCCTAGGGACTGGGGTTCATCAATAATTGTACCAGTGTTTAAAAAGGGCGACCCAGAGGACCCTAGCTGCTATCGCCCCATAAGTCTTTTGCCAGTTATTGGAAAGTTGTATGCTAGGGTCCTGTTAAAACACTTGGAGCAATGGGCAGAAGCGTGGGACTTACTTCCACAGGAGCAATTTGGTTTCCGTAGGAATAGATCTACTACGGATAGTGTTTTCATTATCCTACATATCATTACCAAGTATACAAAGATTAGGGCCGGCAAATTGTTTATGGCCTTTATAGATTTCCAGAGAGCATTTGACTCTGTCCCTAGGGTTAAGCTTTGGCATCATCTGCTCCAACTTGGATTGCATGAGGACTTATTACGTTTACTGATAAGTATCCATACGGGGAATGAGGCAAGAATCCGCCTGGCTGGAAATGGCTTATTGTCAAGACCATTTCCTATACAAAGGGGGGTCAGGCAAGGATGTGTGCTGGCCCCCCTACTGTTTAGTTTGTATTTAAATGATCTACCCCAAGCTTTGACGGATGATGAGTGTCACCCGCCTAAAATTCAAGAGCGGACTACCCCTGTGCTTATGTATGCTGATGATGTGGTCGTGATATCACAGACAAAAAAGGGAATGTTAAAATTGCTTGGGAAACTAATTAATTATTGTAATAATAAAGGTTTAAATATAAATTACCAAAAGTCACAGATAATGGTGATAGGTGGGAGAGCTAGTAAGGGTAGTTGGAAAGTAAATGATAAAAGCTTTATGCAGGTGAACTCTTATGTCTACCTAGGGATTTCTATCAGTAGAACTGGTTCCTGGGAAAGGCATCAAAAACTGTTAGCCACTAAGGCTTTGGCAGAAGCAAAGGGGATCTTGAGGTTAATGGCTAGATCTGTAGGTATTTCCATGTCAGTTGTTTTGGATGTATTTAAATCAAAGGTCCACCCTATCCTTCTTTTTGGGGCAGAGTTAATGACAACTCAATCTTTTCAACTACTAGAAGTTGTCCAGAATAAATTTCTCCGTAGCCTTCTCCGAGTCCCACAGGGAACCCCCGCCGCCGTTCTCCGGGCTGAAACCGGTATGATTTCAATTGTCCACCTGGTGAAACAGGCAGCAATTGGTTATTGGTCTCGCTTATGTTTACAGGGTGAAACTACACTACCTTTGCTTTGCCTACAAGAAAAATTGTTGTATCAAGGAGCCTTGAGGTATCCTTGGCTAACCCAAATGGCATCATATATGGGACACCTCGGCTTTTCCCTTTCCTATTTGTGTGGGAAGGGGAAAGGATGGCAGCGGAATATAGTTAAGCTCAGGATGTGGGATATCGCTAGGCAGGAAGATATGTCTGTTGTTATGGAGTGGAAAGTTGCTCCCTGTTTAAAATATGTTAAATTATATCATGGCTTCGAATGTTATCTTGATAAGCTATCGGACCAAACTTCCAGGAGAATATATACTCTTTTGCGCTTTCAGCTTTTTCCTTCGACAGTTCTTTCAGGTAGATACAATAATATCCCATGTGAACAACGATGGTGTTATTGTGGGGAATTAGAGATTGAGGACCTCAGTCATGTGTTATTACGTTGTCCGGTCTATGCAGGGATCAGGGCTGTTTGGCTAAATCCGTTATTTGATAGAGGAAAGATTGTTCCTGATATATGCAAATTGAGAACCCTCCTGGATACCCAGGAGGTAGAGGTAATGCGGTCAGTTACCTCCTTCATGTTTTTGGCCATGAAGCTGAGGGAACAAGTATTAGCGGAAGGCTGATAGAAGAAAATATGGAGGAGCTTCCAAGGCTCAGATGTTGGTAATTTTGGTAAGAGAATACCGCTATGCTGTATAGCAGGAACTCTGTTGAGCCCGCCGAGTTCTTGTGTAATTTTTGTGTTGGACGGTGGTCTTGGAAAGTTTGTTTATTGTTACTAGTAAACTGATTGAATAATGGTTAATCATTTCATTTTATTTCATTATAAATATGTGTTTATATACACTTATATGTTTATTTTGTATTAATATTTGTTTTGTATATTATATGTTTCATTTTCTGTCTTTTTGATGTTATGATTTTATTCTTGTTTATGGCCAAGGCGAGAGCTAGTGCCATTAATAAATTTTATTATTATTATTATCTTACATAGCTATGTTAACCTCCATATACACAGTATCCAAGTGCCTCACAATCATGCATTTTATAATGCCCCTGAAAGAAACTAGATGACTCATCTAAAGTCCCACAGGACAACTGTGTAAGAATACAAAATTGAATCTGCATCTCCTCAAACCCAAGTTGGGACAGGAAGTGAATAGCAGAAAATGAATAGTTCCATTAGGTCCTGTTATGCACTTCTCTTAGGCAACCAAAGTTGGCCACTGTCAGAGACAAGATGCAGGGCTAGATGGACCACTGATCTGACCCAGTATGAACTTCTTACTTTCTCTTAACAATGAGGCCATTCTTCATCTGAATCACTGTTTGACTGCCTACAAGCAGGGGCCTATGTTCACTGGGTTTTTCCCATTGGCAGCAATAGGAAAAACACAGTGAACACGGGTCCAAGTGATGCTGAAAGGGGAGTATATCTAGCTCACTCACCCCTCTTCCCTGGGCCAGACTCATCAGCTTCTTAAGGTCTGGTCTACTGCAGAGGTGGACAAAATTTCCTAATCTCAAGAACCCCATCCATTTATCACAATGAGGCTAAAGAACCGCAGTTGGCAGTAGAACCACAGTTTTCTCACTTCTGGTGTACTGTTGACAAATAAAGACCACAGTCTGCTTACTCTGGAGTACCCGCACTGAAGCCTACAGGACAGAGTAAGTGGTTTGTGGATTGCAGCCAAACTCTCTGTCTTTCAATATCTCTATGTCCAGCCAAAACTAAATCCTCCCAGTTTTCCCCCTTTGAGGCTTCACCCCCGCTTGAGTTCCCTGTCAGAGCTACTTCCTTCCACTTGGGTGCCAGGGCTGTGGCTTTTTGTTGCACAGGCCTTACTCCAAGTCCAGCCATTCTTAGTTAGCCCTTTCGGACAGGATGGCATTTGGAGCAGGTGTAGATGGACCAGCTCACTACTGGCAGCTAGCTACCGGATTATAAAATGATGGAAAGAAAGTCAAATAGTTCAGGCACCATTAAAATGAAGATGGAGTGTGTTAGAAAAAATAAAATACTATAAGGTATGGTTGTCACACAAAATCTCCTCAAAGCACAGTCAGTTCAAGCCTCATCCATTTCGATGGGACTTACATGACAGTATATTGAGCATCAACACTGAACTCTTCTATAAACCCTATACAAATAATAAATGGGAGGAAAAAGACTTACAGCAGCGTCCCTAAATTAGTGGTCTAGAGGGTCAAACCAAGTCGACAGAGCCTTCTCCCAAGGGTCACCCCCCTCCCCCCAACACCTTGAAGCCTAGCTTGATCTGTTGTACTTGAATTTGAACCAAGCCCTGTCCACTCTCGCTCCTCTTCCCCTTCCAGACTGGATGGGAGAAGGAGAAAGCGGCCCCCACCAGCTCCTTCCCAACACCCACAAATCCAAATGTTTAATTTTATATGAATCGACTGTTTGGCCCACAAAGTAATGTCCTTTTTAAAATCTGTCCCACCATATGACGCCATTGAGAAATACCGACGTACAGCAATGAAACATTAATGCTAACAGTTGAAACAACATAAGGAAATGTGAATGTTAATGGTCCTGAAGCAGTTTCCTTAGACATGCATTTTGTATTTATTTTTTACTTAATGAGTAATGTGATGTATTTTTATGCTGTAACAGCTATCTCATAAAATATACAGACGCACAACAAGGCTGAGCTAGCATTGTATGAACATTGGTTCGTGTAGATCTGCTGACCTTTTTAAATGTTAGATGTGCTCTCCTACATTGCAGTCCTCACAACACTGTTGAAACAAGTCCTATTTGCTTCAGTGGTCAAGTACTTTGAGGAACAGGTTGCCAACGTTTTACTGACATTGCATTTTGCCCCTCTGATTTTCCTCCACTCCCTGATGTTAAGGCAACTTTTTTAGGGGAGGAGAATGTGTGTGTTCTGCAGCTGAGACACTTAAAATTTGCTTCTTACAGACTTTCCAAACAATAGCAGTCTTTGACTTTTCTGTCAGGAATTAGGGCCCCTGTGAGACTTGAGACAGTGCCTTTGGTGCTCCCTCCCAGGTAAGAAGCTTGCTGCATGGTGGCCTAGAATAACTATGATATATTCAGCCAGGATTTTCACTGATTAAGGAACTGAACCTGTGCTCAGAGTGACTCAAAGCCCCTTGGGCCTCTATCATAACTTTCTGGGGCGGTCACAGACTTTTGTTCAGAGCAATAAGGTTGGCATCTAAGGTGGCCAGAAATGCAAATTTTAGAGGACACTTATGAGAAATACACTGGTTCCAATGCAGCTTTGCAACCTGTATTTCTCATGTGTCCTCTAAAATTTGCATATCTGGCCACCCTACTGACACCTGGCTGCTGCTGTTTGGACTCTTGCCTTGCCTGCCTTCTTAGTTCTTACCCTGCACCTCACCTACTGTCTTGACTATCCTTCCACCTGTTCCTGCTGCTCACTGCCCTCGTTGTCTACCTCCCTTTCCTCCTATGCAGGAGCGGCTGGTGGGTTTTGATGTTGGAAGGGCACTGGGGCAGTAAGGCTGGGCCGGCAGGTCTAGGGGCAGAGCCAGGGGGACGGTAGGCGAAGCCAGGGGGACGGTAGGCCAGTGGCATGGCATAACCCAGCAGCAAGAAGTTCCCAGGGTTAACATCGGATGGAAGAAAACACAGTCTACATGCACATCAAGCTTAAAATACATAATACATAATTTGTAAACCCAAAACACAGGGAAACATCCAAAACAGTGGCATAACACTGGCATAACCCAGCAGCAAGAAGTTCCCAGGGTTAAAATCAGATGGAAGAAAACACAGTCTACATGCACATCAAGCTTAAAACAAGTTCCCCCCCATGTTTACTCATCCCCCCCTTCCCCAGTGTCTCATCTCCCCAGGTTGGGGGCCTGGGATGGG
>QEPC01013438.1:2447212-2493341 GCA_003113815.1 Sphenodon punctatus | reverse complement strand
AAGTGTTCCCAGTTTTGATGGCTACAGCAAGTTTAGCCCAAAATATATTGTAATAAATCGCCCTTTTAGCACTTAAGAGCTGGGAATAGAGCCTCTTTAATTCTGCATAGTAGGTCCATGCGGACTGAGTTTGATTAAACACCCAGTCCTTTCTTCCTACTACAAGTTGTCTTTTAGCCACCTGGCATTCCTGATCATGCCAAGTGTTAATTCGCTTTAAAGACATGTAAGAAGAAGTTGTTAACCGGCTGTCTTTAAGATATTCCACAATACTTATAAAGTTATCAAATATCCTATCTACATCTTGGTCATGCAGTAGTGCCTGAGAGAGTTGATTAAGTTTAACAGAATTACATAAGTCATACATCTTATAAATTAGTTGACTCTGGCTCCATTTCTTGAACCTCCTAGTGACTGCAGGTTTACCGCCAGTGGGTATATCCTGTCTATTATACCCACAGGCCATAAAGTGAGCCACTAACAAATTGTGATCACTCTCCAGCCTAATAACAAGCAAAACGTTAGACAGAAATTCCCCAAAACAAGTTTCAATAAGAATATAGTCTACCGTACTTTGGCCATTTGGGCCTGAATAGGTAAAGCCCCCTTCTAAATCACTCCCGTCTGCCATTTAAAACGGCGAGGTCTAAATTGCGTATCAACGTCAAAATTAGCCGCCCTGTATCATTAAGTATCATATCTTTCGATTGTCTACCTGGGATAAGGGGGCATCCTTTAAGGGAAACCTCCTCTTCCATCTCTTCATCATCATTATTAACCCCAATCTGTGCATTCCAATCGCCTACCAACATTATACATGCACGGGGCAGGGGAATTGTTCTACCAAGTTTACCTCTCCCTCAAGTATAGACCAAATATCATCTTTATAATAAGGAGATGAAGAGGGGGGTATATATACATTAAAGATAACAATTTGGGCACACATATTAAGTGTGAGCAATCCTATCTGGTATTCTGGTCGCACTGACGGAAGTATTTGAAAGCATGATGCCAATGAATCAGCAACTAATATCACCAAACCTCCAGACATCCGACCTCTCGTGCCCATTTTCTGGCCCCCATGTATTTCTATCCTAAAATTAACTATATGCAGATCCAAATTGTCTGCTGTTTCCAGCCAAGTTTCCTGCAGACAGATACAGTCATATTTGTTCAAATAATAAATCCATTCCCGCTCAACTAATTTGCTCTTTAAACCTGCAATATTCCATGATGCTACCTTAAGTCCGGAGTCAGATAGAGGAATACCCAGATATTGCCTTTGCTGAGGGTTCCGGACTTCAAGGTTAGGATATCTTGTAACTGCCTTATTATGGGGAAGATCCCTAATGAGGCCAAGTCAGGTAAGGCTTGTTACAACCTCGATCGTTGACGAATCCATGTGAATTAGATGCGCACTGTTCTTAAACAACTTACCCCCTTGATACAGTTGTGGGGATCCTTCAATACCTTTCCTATGTATATCTACTAGCTGCTCATCAGATTGCGTTTTTCTACCCTTCCAGGGAGACTCCCTTTCTCCAAGGGGTACAGATAATGGGCAGCTGTCATAAGCTCAATGTTATGCTCTGGTTTATATAAGATATGAGCCTGTGTTAATTCGGGGGCCTGGAAATCTAATTCTTTCTGTTGGATATTCTTCCTAAGTTGATCAAGTTTTTGCAACATCATATCTTCCTCTATTGCAGGTAAATTAGTGAAAGAATTGCATACTGAGCTGGTATCAGTAAACCAAGGGGACCTGCGGGAGACTCGAGAGGGCAGCGGACGCCTAGGAGCCACCCTGTCGATGGTCTTCGCCAACAAGATGTTCCAGAAGGCCACAAGATCGACAGAGCGGGTGTCAGGGTCCAGTGAAAAATTCCTGAGAGCATTCTGGAACCAATCTGGTTCCATAAGTCTCCGGGGGCTGACCGATCTAATTATTTTAACCTTATTATTTTAATCTAATTATTGTTAACCTTGATTATTTGATCACCTATCTGCCCAAACCTAAGAAGCAGACTACAGCTTTCAAACTTCCACCACATTGGCTGGAGCTGTGACTGAAAAATACATGATTAGAATTTTACAAAAGGTTAAGTATTTTACTTACCCTCAAAAGTACATTAATGAAAGTATTCTCAATTTTAAAACAAAATAATCATTAAGCTAGAATCAAGCACTGACAGCATCAACACAAAGACAAAAAAAATATGTTCATTGGAAAACAACTAGTTGTGTAATGGATATTATGGAACTCCTTTCCCTTGGAGCGTGGTCTAAGCTGGAGCCTGTTCATCTTCCAGTAACGGTGGAAGACCTTTCTGGCCAGACGTTCATCAGACAGAGATAGGGCCAGGGGCCATGTGCCAAGCCTTGCTGCAGGGCCCCAAAGGCCGGCCGGCACTCGCTAGAATTGGGGGGGGTTTCAGGGGCAGAGGGGTGTCTGGTTACTTACCTGCAGCTTGACTGTGTCAGCTCAGCTCCTCAGCGTATAAATGGCCAGGGATTCCCAGGAAGTTTACCCCCCACTCCCCGAGGACTGACTTGGAGACGCCCAGTGGGGAAAAAAACAAAAACCGTCGGCGTCTGTCAGTCTCTAGCCCATGGCGGTGCGGTGCGGGGCGGGGCTCCTCCCCCCGCGGGGCCATGTGCCTGTGCACTGGTGGCACATGCCTCGGGCCGGCCCTGGATAGGGCTGGTAGGCTTGGGTGGTGAATTTAGGGAGCTAAGTTGGATCGGCATATATTTGATGTATCTTTATATTTTATTTATTTAAAATTTATATCCCGCCCCTCCTGCCCACAGGGCAGCCCGGGGCAGCGAACAACATTCAATTTAAAAAATTGAATTTTACAAAAAGCTGTAAGCCACCCTGAGCCTTAACTGAAATGCAGGTTATAAATTTGAATAAATAAAATAAAAAAAATTTCAGCCACATCTCTGAGTGGTAAGTGGTATAGGGCAGTGTAGGGCAAGCCCAAGGAACTGGAGGTCAGCATCAGAAGTCAGAGTTCACACCTGCTTAGGCACTAAGAAGATGGAATTATACCAGGGGACAAAGTCTAGAGTTGATGTCTGTAGTCAGATCTCATGCCAGGTCATAAACCAAAAGGTCAAGCTCAGGTAGGAAGCAAGGGATGGAGGCAAGGCAAGGCAAGGATGAGGAAGGATCAAGGCTGGAACAGGTCATACAGCTTAGAGTACACATATAGTACACAAACCAGGAAACATTCTTGTGGCTCAGAAAATATCCTGTTTCCAGTTTGTCCTTACATTGGCGCTTTTTACACGGGCGGTACCCATGCATGAACACCCGGAAATCTGGGTGTTCATGCGTGGGTCTCACGTACACGAGTGGGTGGGGGTGCGTACATGTGCAGTCCCACGAACACGCATGCACACCCACCTCCACCCATCATACACGCATGGATCAACCGGCGAAAACAGTGAGTGCTCCGTGCGTGTAGATGAGTGGAGGCAGATGGAGATGGGTGTGCACCCGTCTACACCCACCGCACACACCGACCCCCACCCTTGCAGCCCATGTAAAAAGGGCCTATGGGATGGTAAAAAGGATTGGGATGTGCAGCAGTGCATGTGCGGTGGGAGGGTGTAGATGGACGCACACCCATCTCTGCCCACCTACACTCACGGAGCACTCGTCGTTTTCACCGGTTGCTCCGTGAATGTTCGATGGGTGGAGGTGGGTGTGCATTCGTATTCTCAGGGGCATGCACACACGCACACACACTCCTGCACCCCTGTCGTGGTGTGTACACGACTCACCCATGCACGGACACCCAGATCTCCAGACCGAAAGTAGTGCTTTATCTATCCAGAAGATTGCGCCAGGTTACTGCCGTCAGAGTTCTGTCACTTCACCTGCCGCGTATTTAGTTAACTGGTCACCTGGGCCCCTTAGGAGGGCCCTTTTACTAATGCTATGTAATGTATTCCCCTCGGCCTTTTCAGAGGGCAGATATCATGGGAAGCTATCAGATTCCCAAGGAAGAAAGGCTATGTCCACACTGTGTTACGGCAGTACCCGAAACAAGAGAACATATAATTCTGCAATGCGGAGCTTATGAAAACTGGAGGAATAAATATTTGGGACCGGTAGTGAGCAGTTTTCCTGAGGGGTTGCAGTCTGAATTTATATTGCAACTGCTATTAACTGATAGGGACTCTCCAACCTCTAGAGCGGTGGCAGCCTTGTGCGCACGTATACTCTACTGGAAACAGAACTGTGCAACTTCCTCTTAAATTTTGTGGGAAATATGTGTTAAATTTCCATTGGCAATATGCTAAGTTTGGGAATATAGGTGCGATGAGTAGATCCACACATATATTGTGGTAAACTGGAGGTGTCTAATTGTATATAATTTATGATTTGTCTACTTGTTGTATATTTATATTTATATTTGTTCCTTTTGGTTCTTGTTTTATTTTTCTAAATTTTGTTATAGCCTATGGGCTGACAATAAAATTTATTACTGGACACCCAGATTTCCGATCCAGGGCAGAAAAGCACAGCCTGCATGGCCTGGGTCAGGGAGGGGCACGAAACAAACATGCCTATGGCCAAAGAGCCGTCCAGCCACCCACACAGCATGGGTAGGGCTCGGGGACATAAAACAACATGCAGGCGTCTGGCCATGCCTGCGCCCCACTCCTAATGCCTGCCCCCCACCATGATGGACAGTCATGGCAACCAGCCATGGTGCTTGGCCATGGAAACCCTTGCTCCCAGGCAGGTATTGTGGGGCGAACACACGCACCAGTCTGTACTGGCCTACGTTGGCCAACATGGGTGGCGCTTAGTCCAGGCAGTGTTCTCAGATTTGAGGATGCAGCTCAGGCTAGCTGCCTACCTGCCCTGGGGCAATCCCAGCAATGTAGGCCGTGGTTTCCTGCCCTAGATCAGGACGCTGCGCTGCCCATATGTCTGTTTTTACTCTATCTTTATACATTGCAGGTAAAATCCTAACTCTGTTTAAGTCCATGGTAAAACTCCCAATGACGTCTGTGAAACTATGATGGTGGCATAAGGAATGAAGTCAAGAGCCCACCAGTGGGGCTAGAAATGGGATCTAAATGTCTGTTAACAGCCTGAGTAGTGACTTGGGTGTCAAGGCCCACCAGACTTGAACCCAGGTCTGCTGGGTCTCAACTGAGTCCCAGGCTAACATCTGGCGGTGCCTAAACAAGCATACTGGTGGGTCCCAGGCCTAAGTGGGCCACCGTCACATCTGTTTTTACCAATGGAGAAAAGAGGTTTAGAAAAGTTTTTTTTTATACAAAGTTTTTTGTTTTTTTTAATATCAAGATTATCAGTTAGGAACTAGAATATTAAGTACTGATTCCAAAACAAAACCTCACCAAGTTATGAATAAGTTAAAGCACAGCTATAGAACAGAGCTATAGAAGTATTAAAAACTCTGGAAATCAAAAGTAAACATAACATTTCTGACACCAGTCTTAACATAGAAGGTACACAGCCTTTCTTATATGCCAGTTTTGTTTTTTACTAACATCAGGTAACATGCCGTGATTCTGATGTAATAAAACGCAATGAGTCCAAAAAAACGACTTGACCACTATACTGCAGGCTGGGCCATTTGATGGTGTGTGCGCAGCTTGCAAATAGCTTCAACACACCATTCCCTCCTTCTGCTGATGCATGAACTGTTTTTGATACATCAGGCTCACCTCTGAGCAAAGTGTGAGCCTTCTCTGAATGATCCTTTGAAATGATCCTAGCAAATCAATCATGCTTGTATACACCAAACCCTCCCCTTTGTAACAAAAATGTGGAATACTATACACATTCAGTGAGAGAGAACAGACATACTGCGAAGCTACGAATGGAAGAAGTTTTTAACAGAATCACTCCTGCTTTTAATTTACCAGCTCAAATATATTTTACTCTGCTTGAAATTAAACATTGAACACACCCTCAGAAAACAGCAATTGAGCTTTATTAACACCAGAATCAAATCCAGGAAATTCAAAATAAGCCAAACCCTACATATGTTATCTGTGGATCTCTTCAATACAACCGTGAAGATCAGCTTTTTCATGAGATCATCTTTACTGGGTTTGTCATCAGATTGTAAAACATTTTAACCTCAGCTGTCAGTAAGCCTTAAACCAAAATAAACACAGCAAAGAGTAAAATGAAAGGTAATATTAATAGCAAATTCCCTTCAGCGATAAACGAAAAATCTTTTCCTTTCACTCTTGCTTTCAGAGACAAATATTTTTCTTTGCAGATTGAGCTATTCAACACAGGGGGAAAGATCCAGTTACAACACATTTGGAATGGTGTTCTCAGTAGCCATTTTTTGACAACTTAGATTTTTACTCCAGAAAGAGTTTGTGGTGCATGTAGTGGAATAAGCTCTCTTTCTTTCCCCCCTCTTTAAGGACACCAGAGATTTTATAGCAAAAAGAAGGTTGTGGTTGAATTTTTAAACTGTTGTATTAATGCCTTTCTGCTACTCATTGTACAGCTACCATTCAAGGAAAAGACTGTAAAAAGTATCATTCCCAGCACTCGCCTGGGAAGGACGGCAATTTTGAGGTGCTTATGGTTAGGTGCATACAGACCTAGATTTTGCCCGGCTTCCATAGCTAAAATGGTCTTCCATTTCAGTGGGAATTTGGGCTGTGCAAGGTTTGCACTGATTGATTAATCTGTGTGCACCTAATTCTGTTACGCCTCGCTAACGTGAACTTTGACCTTGCTGCTGTACGTGCAGAGTTTGGATCAGCCCTCTGTAGAGCAGCAGCTAATTCATAGGTTGTGTTTTCAGACAGGCGTATTACCCACCCAGTACCTACCCAGTATTCACTGGTTAACCATTGGTTATCAATGGGGTTTTCACACAAGCAGTGGGTACTGGTTGAAGAGGCACTTGTCTGAAAACACCCAGAGCTTGCTGAATGCAGAGCTCTGCTAGTCTGCCCCTTTGTGTGCTCCCGTCAGGCACATGGACAGTATGTGGTAGGGCGGACTGTGTTCTGCATATTACTGCTGGGGTCCTGGGGTCCCCCTGCAGAGTGGAAGTGGGTTTGCATGGTCTGGTTCCACTCAGGGCATAGGCAAGTATGGCCCTTTTTACACAGGCAGCGCCCACGCTAGAACACCCAGATACCTGGGTGTTCTAGTCTGGATGCCTCCCATGTAAATCCTGCAGGGGTGAGTGTGTGTGCTCCCGCGCACACACATCCCCACACTCGGCGGCACCAGAAAAACCGGAGATGCCTCCATGTGTGGGGATGGGTGTGCACCCCATCAGAACCCTCCCACCACCCACGGACCGTGGTGCTCCCCCACCCCCATGCAGCTGCAGCCCGTGTAAAAAAGGCCCAAGTTTGGAGACATTCACTCTCAGACCTACCGCCAGTCCTCATGAGGGAGGGGGCAACTCCAGTGCTTTGTTCAGTTCTGTTTTGTATCCCCTCTGCCGAGTAACACTAGTTCCTACTCCGCTGAAGATTGAGGTTGCTATATAGTTCGGTGGAATCTTGTTAAATTGAAATTTGTGGGACCTCTATAAAAGATTGTTTTATCAAAAATTAAACGTATGCAGAATTAAATAAATGGGGCAGTGTAAGAGTTGTGCAAGCACTATTTTGCCTTCCCAACTATAAATAACAGCTCTTATGAGTAAATTAATGATTTCTCAGTGGTATGTCATTAAAATACCGTCATTGATAGACTCCATGCTTGCAGTGCAATACAACAGCATGGCAGGGAACAGAGGTACTACGCCTGCTAGAACTACAAGCCCCGCACCAGGCTCCAAGCTTACAGTGCAACGCACAGTGCTCCTGTTCCCAATCACCTAAGCACAAGAGCTTGCAACTCAGTATTATGGCAGGGAACAGAGATACTATGCCTGCTAGCACTGCCAGCCCCACACCAGGCTCGAAGCTTGCAGTGCAACGCACAGTGCTCTTGTTCCCCATCACCAGAGCAAAAGGGCTTACAGTGGAAAGGGGATGGGCGCATGGCTGCATTGTACTGCAAGCTTGGAGGGGATATACTACAGCATTTTAATCACGTTGCCAAGAAATGGTTAATTCACTTGAAGGTACTAATATTGTTTGCTGGATGGGTATATGGTATACACCTGGAAAACTTCAAGTTATCACGGTACTGTTAACATTTGGTAACATCAGGTACCATGCCGTGATTCTGATGTAATAAAACGCAATGAATCCAAAAACTAACTAATACGGTACTAATACATTTGTTAGACCTGAGGAAAACATATTTTGGAGTTATGCAAGCTCAACTTAATTGGATCCCACTTTAACTTACTCAGTTGTTACCCCTATTAAAATCAATAGGGCTACTTGCAAAGTGAGGTTCTACAAGAAAGAAGCAAGAAATGTTGGCAAAATCTGGCCCTAAACTCACCATACATGAACAGATAATGTATAAACACAAACTTATTAAAATTCAATAGTTAAAAAATTACTTGAAAATCAAGGTTGTTATGCAACAGCATTATAATGGTTGTTTGTGACCTTGTAAAACTGTGGTTCTCCCACTTTTTGGAATGACTGACCACTGGTACCCCCTTCAACCACCCCAAATTTCTCACAGCCCACCACACATGCACCAGAGATGGCCACAGTGTTCATGGCGGCTGAAGTCCACTTGTAATTCTGGTCGATTTCACAGACCAGCTGCAGGTCACATGATCTCTTAGACCAGTGTTGGAACCACTTCTGCAATGCAAAGTCATCGCAAATGAGATGTTACCCATGTAAATAATCATAAGCATTTTGAGAAGGTATAAACCAGTTTAGCTCTGCTGTTGTTTAGGATCTGATCCTTTTTTTCTTCTCATATGTAAAGAAATGCATATTAAACCACAACAAAACAACTCAATCCTGGCCCAAGATGAATTCTGCTCTTTCACTAGCAATCTCAACCTCATGAATTTATCCTTGTCTCTACTGATGTTCACCTGTCCCTTGTCTCCCCCTCCCTTTTCTCTCTTAGATTATAAGCTCCTTGGGGTAGGGACCTGTCTATAACTATTGATTGTACGGAGCCAGGTACAGTGCTGGCACTATATAATTAATAAATATAATATGTATTTGGAATCTCATTGTCAGGGAGAGGAAAGCTCACATTGTTACAAGGCTGCATGAAAGCACGGGGCTGTAGAAATCTTTGGTAACTCATTGCCCCTTTTCACACAGGCTGGCGGTACCAGGAGGATGGGTGGAGGCTGTGGCGGGTGGGAAGCGCGTGGGTGACCTGTCGCATGGACGCCCACCCACCTCCATGCAAGGCGCATGTGCCATTGGTGCCCGTTGCTCCGTGCGTGGGTGATGGGCGGAGGTGGGTAGAGTGTGGGAGCGCACCCACCCACCGACCATGGCAATTGCATGGATGCACTCCCCACTTCCCATGCGCGTGGGCAAGGGGGGGGGGGGGTGTCTGTGCAAAAAGGACCATTGATTCCCTTGGGATCTATATATACTCCTGGCAATCTCCCAATATTATGGAAAGGCCCAGTGACTCATTCCAAAGTGGAAAAGTCCTTAATAGGATCCTTGTAGAGATTCTCCCCCCCCCTCCCCCCCCAGGTCCTACCATGTGACCTGGCTGTCTCTACCTACCCCTTTACAAAGTCATAAGCAATTACCTTAAAGGAGTTGTATGGGTATAACAGAAAATAATATGGCTCATTATATATAAGAACTAGTATTAATGCGCATGCAAGCAAGTAGATTTGCTTGTTGGACCTTTCCTTTGGCTGTAGAACTATATTTAATGACATCCATCAGCACAGTTTTCTTAGGGTTACCACATGATCCATTTCACAACAAAAACTGTGTTCCACCCTGGTCAAAGTTTCCATCTGTGGCTTTGTTTTCAGAAGCGAGGAGACGAGCAGTTATGCTGCAAGGAAAGGTTTCTGACGTCAAAGCCTCAATTGAGGGAAGTCTGGTGTGCAGCTTGCGATTATAACCACTGCTTGTACTATAGGCTGTCAGAAAATAAGTTGTAGCTAGGAGCAAGAAGTTTGATTATTTTATGTGGTTAAAGAAGTGTTTGGGTTCCCTGACCAATCTGGTTGCATAGCCATTGACAGCCATCTGCAGATTTTAAGATTTAAGGCCTAGAGATCAGTGAAGCAGAACTAAAAATTGACCATGTGTAATTCATTTTTGCTCTATTCAAAGATGTTAGTTTTTACAGCTCTTACATCACAGCTCTATTTCTCCATCTCTAAGGACACATTACATATTTTTATGTTCATTACCATCTAGTTCATCTAGAACAACAGATGAAAAAAATAAATTAAAGAAAGGAACTATAAACTTTTTAAAAAAGAAAAAAAAAGATAAGACTTATATTTGATTAATTACCTTCCGCTTCAACAACAACTAAAACAGCCCTAGTTAATTTCTAGTCCTGTGCAAGTCCAATTGAAGTTTTGCATAAGTTAAGAGTTTAAAATGCGATCCAAACTATTTATGAATTGTTAACCAGCTTTCCAAATAAAAAATGGTAGATTATCATTATTTTAAAAGTTGCAAACTTAGCAGTCCTTTTCCAGCATGTGTTTAGAAAGCATCCCCTTGAATTTTCCAATTACTTCTTTGCCAGGTATTCACACCAATTCAAACTTCTATGCATCTACATTTCAGGTATTTGCCATTACAGAATCACCTGCTGGCTCAGAAATCACTGCCAAATAGCACTCACATTCACCTCACTCTGGACTTGTGTTTAGGCTGCTACGACTAATTTCTGTGCAAAAGAGTAATCCTGGGTGTGATGCCCATTGGGGCTAGGCTGCACTAGGCATGTCCTGGGGTTCGACCCCGGGTGGTATTTACTCTGGGAGGGCACACAGGGTCTTGAAATTAGGGAGCTGGGGACTGACACCCCAGTCCCTTAATGGAGCAGCCCGGGTTCCCTCCCCTTAGTTTCTCCCAAAACAATGTGAACCTTTTGCTGGAACCATATCACTGGAACCTGCTGGTTCACTAGAATCACCGGTTGGGGTTTCTGCTCAGTTCAATGTCTCAATCTTTAATGTTGGGTCCCTTGAAGGGGGGTAGTCGCCTCCTCCATACGACCTTTCCTTCAGTGGTTGGTCTGCAGTTCGCCAGGAGAGACTGCAGAAGAGACAGAGGGGTGATATGGCCTACCGTACTGCTCCGCTGCCTTCTCCCTGTGTGCCAGCCCCGCTCTGTGGATGTCCTGGCTTTTTGTTTCGGGCGTGGCCGCTAGCTCCACTCCCGGCTCTTCGGAGCCCCCTCTCCTCAGCTGTAGCATGGCACAACCCGATGACATCATTGGGCTGTGTCGGAGAAGCATTCCTGGTTTGGCTGCGGCAACAGGGCTGCATAGTGAGGAAACTGGAACGGTGGAGGGAGCTTCTGCAGGCGAGTTCTTGTACTGGGCAACTGGGGTTAGCATTCTTGGTGTTTTTAGACAAACGTCTCTCCACCCATTACTCACCCATCACGCATGCTGCAGGGCCACATTGGCACTAGGGTAACCATACCTCCCCGTTAAAAGAGGATGCATCTGAAAAATACAAGTTGCAGGGCTGCACTGGTTCCAGTGGTATGGCCACCCTAGCTGGCACCCTATGTAGCCCTGCAACATGCATGATACGTGGGTAATAGATGGGGAGGTGCTTGTCTAAAAACACCCTCTGGGTCTAAGCTCCAAGCACTGTTGGCAGCCACCTATTGATGATGGACCTGCAAATCCAACTCCCCTTTCAGACAAGCACATTACTCACCCAGTATTCACTGGTTAACCATTGGTTCCCAGCGGGGTTTTCACACAAGCACAGTGGGTACTGGGTGAGGAGGCGCTTGTCTGAAAACACCTAAAGATCTTCTTCCCTATTAGCAGCACAGTCCAGTTAGAGATTTAGGGTGAAATTGTGGCAAAACTCTCAATAACTTGAACAGAGTCACATTTGCAGCTTTGTGAAAAAACAGACAAAAGCTAAAGAAGTGACTTCTCTATGACAAACAGCTTACTGGCAAATCATAAGATTTGTGCAGGTTAAAACAATACATTAAAGATGAAGCATAAGCTAATATACAAAGGCTATATGACATTTGTTCCCATTACAGGGGTTGAGTGTCTCTGGCATCCCTCCATGGCATTTACCTTACTGGTCAAGCATCCTTGGAGTGCATGTTTGTCCATGGCCCAATCTCTACCCACTAGTCTCTCAGGTTTTGTCTACAAGGCAGTCACATCACAGTTCACCTACTTACCACCACGCAGCACAACCATGTTAGGACAAGCTCACCACATGGTAAGGCATGGTGCGCTGTCCTGCTTCAAACTGGAGCAGCTTGCCAAGATACTCACCACGAAATGGTTGAGCATAAGGACTAGCCATATTGCATAGTGGTAGAAAGATCTACTGGCATGGCAAGACAATTCACCACCCACCTAGAGTGTTCTATGGATGAGCCTTAAGTAGGCTGCCCTCACACTGGCACGGACACCATGCAGTGAGTCATGGCCATTATGAGACTGAATCGCCTTTTTTAAAAAAAGAAACAACTTTTCATCCAAACTGATAGCACACTTCCCTTTGCCAAACATACTGCTACAGCCCACCAGGAGGGCATATGGCATGATGAAGAAGAGCCAACATAGGCCCTTTTTACACAGGCGGCATCCATGCATGAACACCCTGGGTGTTTATGCGTGGGTGCCGCACATGTAAATCCATCAGCCGGGGGGTGGGTGTGCATACATGCATGCTCCCCACACCCCCCTCCTACACCCACCTACACCCATCCCCCACGCATGGAGCAACTGGAGAAAACGACAGTTGCTCCACGCGTATTGATAGGTGGAGTGGGTGTAGATAGGTGTGCGTCGGTCTACACCCTCCACCCACCCACCGCACACGGACTGCGGTGCACACTGACCCCCCCCCCCCCACATCACAGCCCGTGTAAAAAGGGCCATAGCTGTTGTACAGGGAAGTCATGCTGTACCAATCTATTCGCATCTCTAAGGTCATCAACAAACATGTGGATCAGAGTAATCTGGTCGATACAGTATATTTGTAATTTCTAGAAAGAATTTGGTAAAGTCTTGAATGAAAGACTTTTGAGAAAACTAAGACAGAAAGGTCCTCTCATGGATTGGTAACTGGCTTAGTTTATTATTATTATTATTAGTTTAAACTAAACATTGGTAACTGGCTAAAAGACAGGAAACAAAAGGAAGGAATAGAGAGTCAGTTTTTACAATTGAGAGATGTAAACCATAGGGATGGGAATTCGTATTCATTTACGGATTTGTATTAATTATGGATATGTATCTCAAATTTTACAGATTGCCAGATTACAGATTCATATTTCCGAATGTCCGTAAAACTCATAGGAGCAGTGCCACATGGATGGCATTGGCTTGGTGTTGCTCCAGTAAGCTTTGGCGGGGGCAGGGGGAGGCAGACAGAGGGGCTTTGCTGGCTGATTGCCATCCAGTTTTGGATGGCAATCCACCAGCAAGGGACAGGGCTAACCCAACTTCCCAGGCTGACTCACTGCAGGGCTGTAGTGCTGGCTGCTCGTCCGAGTCCTGGCCACTGCTGCTCCCCTGCTCCTTCCCTCCCCACCCCTCAGTTCAGAAAAGAATCCAGAACACCCATCCCTACTAGTAAACAGTGGAGCACCTGTGGGACCTGGACTGGGACCAGTGATTTTTAACATATTCACTAATGATCTGGAAAAAGGCAGGGAAGAGTAAGGTGGTCAAAATTGCTAATGACACAAAATAATTCAAGTTAAGTTTCAAAACAGTCAAGAGGTATAGAAGGATCTTGCATGCCTTGGAGACTGGACAATAAAATGGCAAATGAAATTCAGTGCTAATAAGTGCAAAGGGTTCCACATAGGAAAAAATAATCCTAATTATATATTCCTAATGCTGGGTTTGAAATTAGATGTTACCAATCAGGAAAAGGATCTTGAAGTCATTGTGGATAGTTCATTGAAAACATCAGCTCAGTGTGTAGCAGTGGTCAAAAAGACAAATGGGATCTTGGGATTTATAAGGAAAGGGCTAGAAAATAAATGGAGAATATCCTAATGCTGCTATATAAATCCATAGTGGGCCCACCTCTTGAATACTTTGTGCCATTTTGGTCTCCCCATTTCAAAAAGGACGTAATAGAAATGAAAAAGTGCAGAGGAAGGCAACAGAAATAATGAAAGCCATGCAACACTTCTGTAAAAGGAGAGGCTCAATAGATTAGGGTTCTTCAGCTAAAGAGAAGAGACCTCTTACTGGTCAGGGCTGGGAGTGAATAACTTAAGTGCTTATAAATTCACCCTGCCTTTTGTCTTGGAGATGAGCTCCTGCAAAGATGCAGATGACATGACTGTGGGACCTGACAGGGGTTCCTAGGATGGCTCTTGAGGGATTCTGCTTATTCCTATTGGGAAGCTTCCAGCAGGTGGTATGGCCGATCGTTCATCACCATTCCCTCTCCTGTGGGGTCCCGCGTGGTTCTATCCTGTCTCTCCTCCTGTTCAATGTGTATCTACAGCTGCTGGGCAACATCGTGTGTAGATTTGGGGTGTATTGCAATCAATATGCAGACGATACCCAAATCTATTTATCTTTTTCATCTGACGGAGGTCCCGCAGTCTCGGTGTTTACTCAGTGCCTGGCTGCCATTGGGGATTGGATGCGGGTGAGCCAGTTGAGGAAGAGGCTGAATCCACACAAGAATGAAGTGAAGATGACTGGCTGGCCCTGTGATCTGCGGGGGGCGGGGGGGATCCTCCTCTGGTTACTCAGGTTCGCAGCCTTAGGGCGCTCCAGGATCCTGAGCTGAATCTGGTGGTCATGGCCAGGGCTAGGAGTAGTGAGAAGGCTGTGGCCTTTTATTTCAGATGGGGACCGGGCCATGGTCATCTATGCCTTCATTACCTCGAGGCTAGACTACTGCAGTGAGCTGTACATGGGGCTTCCCTTGAAGACTGTTCGGGGGTTGCAGCAGTGGCCAGGAGCACTCTCCTGCATATCCCATCATTGGCCCAGGTCTCTTCAATCTGGGCACACAGAGAGGTGTTCTCGGTGACTGCTCCACAGCTTTGGAATTACCTTCCCTTGGAGGTTCATCTAGTCTGAGCATCTTTCAGACGCAATGTAAGACCAATTTATTTGGCCACGTATTTAACAGGCAGAGTTAGGATTGGGGTGGGGAGGGAGGTTATGGGTATTTTATGTAGTTTTGAGGGGTTTATCTTTTGTATTTTATATTTGGGCTTTTTTTATCATGTTGTTAGCCTCCCTGGGCCTTCAGGGATAGTGCAATCTGAAGAGAGAGAGAGAGAGAAAGAAAGAAAGCTATTAATGCCAAGAATCCAAATAGGCCTTCACATTGTGACCAGACTATATAGGCGTAGACAGGATCCATGCTGCTTACACTCCCATAAGCATTTCCATTGATACAATCAATATTAATACTTAGTAGCCAAATAAGTCAGAAAACACAAAGGACCTTAACTTAGCCGGAGAGAATCTGTCACCAACACGATACAGAGAACCAATAGTTCCCCCTACTACAGTGGTTCCAAAATTTTACCTGTGAAAGCCCACTTTGAGATTTAAATATATTTCCATGACCTCAGATAGCCAGAAGGTCATACAAAGTACATCAAATATCATTGTGATCATAATTCCATCCACAGATGGTGCGACTCCACTTGGGGTCTCATTCTGATCTTCATTTTTAAAACCTCTTTCCCTACTACATGTAAGATTCTTACTGATTGCAGTATTTTGTATTCACCAGTGGTAATTTCTCAACTAGCTTTTTCACATCAGGAAATGAACCACACAAAGAACTCAATATTTCACATGAATAATAGTTCATATCGTAAAACAAGAAGAGTTGTTCATCACAGATACTGGAGAGACCAATTCACTACAGATCCAGTCTGTATTACTTACCACAGACATTCACTCAGTGTTGCCTCATTGAGACTCACATTTGCAAATCCCTGAAATGACAAACGACATGAGTAAGGAAGGAACTGCTCTGACCAACTGGAAAATTATTTTTTATATATATCAACAGGATGTGACCAACCCGTCTGGTTCAAAAGAAATGATGAAGGCTGAATCCTGAGTTAGACTGAACCCCTTGTAACACATTCATTCCTGTTGTAATTCAATTGCCATCATGAATGAATATAACCCCTGGACTTCAAATCTCACTGGCTTCATGTTTTGACTGAACAAGCATGTTGAGTCACTACACCTACCCCTGAGGCCAGTGGTAATTTTATCATTGGCCCTTTTCACACAAACACGCTAACTGCTAAAATGGGTGTTACATTGTCACAAAGAGATACTGGACTATAGGTCTAACAAATATGTAAAGCTAAAGGTTAAACATGTATGTAATGTTAAGAACTGGAAACTCACTTCATGTAATCATGTAATGTAAAACTAAGAGATGGAGACTCACTCCAGGGAATGGAGAGAGACAAAGACAAGGATGGATGTGTATTCACTTAAGACACTAGACAGAAGCCCCATGGAGTTGCAAATGAATCTGCATGTCTTCCTGTTTGCCTTTCTGCGGATGTGACTGTTAACATGAAGGCTCCAGGCTTCTCCAGGTGGGAAAATCAAACAAAGGGATTGCAAAGATATTTAAGGGAACATCTTTGCTATCAGAGACAATTGGAATGCAATTCAACCACTGACTTGCTGAGCCTCAGATTGAAGCTGGGGGAAGGGCAGCAGCCTGCCAGTCAGCTTTGCTGAAGCGATGCTTTGAGAGAAGAAATTTGCTTTCTACCAGCTAGGAGACAAAGTGCCCAGCCCCAACATCAGGCTAAGAACGAATTCATGTGCATGGACTTTCTGTTGGGTAAGATTTATCTAGGGACTCACCCAGTACAGATCAGGAATGGGTTATTTTACTTTTTGCTTTATTAGCCACTCTGTGTCAAACTATCATTGCTTATGTAATCAATAAACTTTCTAATTTACTAAGAATTCCAATTCCAATTTAAATTCCAATTCCAATTTAATTTATATCCCGCCTCTCTCCAAAGGACTCGAGGCGGCTTACAACACAAAATACAAAATACATTCTGGGTCTTTGTTCCACACAGGGGGACCCAAGTCATCAGCCACATTTTAGCATAATATACTAACATAATACACAATATAATAACATTTTAAATATAGCATTATCAACAACCATCAAAACAAACCCCCTTATACCTCACTAATATCTCACTCTATGACCTCCCCCACAAACATGGGGGAGCTCCCATATTCTAACCAATCATCCCCTGCTGCCACCAGGGAAAACCTGACCACCTCCATCCCTCTCTCACCAGGAGGAGGTGGCCCCACCAGACCTACATCAGCGAGCATAACATATTCATCACATTCCTCCCTCTCCTCTTTTTTCCCCCCAAACCCACCCAAGGCACACCGTCAAAACGCAGTCCCCCTCCTCCATACATGTCAACAGTCCCCTTCCCATATCTCCCCTATTCCCCCTTCCGGAGAGGGTATCAGAATCTACCTGAGGTATCACCTCCCTCTGCTCCCCCTCCTCCACATCCATCTCCATCTCCCCCCTCCTCCCACCAACTACGCTTCCCCGCTCCTCCCCCTCCATGCCCCAAAGGGCCCCCGGAGTGATGCCGGGGGGGGGGGGGGAAGAAAATGTTCAAACCCCTCACTCACAGCCCCTTCTCTCCCACAGGTGCCCTGGACAGCGGGACAACAGCAGCAGCAGGAGACATCCTCAGGGATGCCCAGCAGATGGTAAGTAATGCTACACTGTGTCTGTTGTCTAGCATTGGGGACACAATCTGAGTACTGGTGCCTTCAAGCACGGGTGAACCCAGAGAGACAATGTGTAAAGGGGATGTTTCTGGGAATTTGGGAGACAACAGTCCCATTTGCAGGACTGAATCAGCCAGAGAGAGAACTGGTTCAAGCGGGCTGCAAGTGAGGGAAATTGAGTCACCCAACCCAGGAAAGGGGGGTAGTGGACCCCCAAAACCGTGACATACATATTATACATGTTGCAGGGCACCCAGAGGACACCTGCAGCCCTGCAACATGTATAATAAAATGTAACACCCATTTTATCAGTGGGCCATACACTTCAAAGGGAATATGAGAAGGTCCAGGTTAAGGACTACATGGTGTACTCACAGTTAGCTTGAAAATTAGTTAATTTTGATCAGCATTTAATTTTAAATAAAACTTAAGGGATTTTTTGTTTGTGGGTAGTGGCAAACATACCCATCAAATGTTTGCATATAGTTTACTGTATAGTTTATTTTTCAGAAGCTGGTCTGTCTCTGTGTGTGTATCTTGAAGGGTGTCTGTGCCTGGCATATGTGATTTTGTAAGGCAGTTCATGTATGTGATTCGCAGAGGGTTCAGGGTGATATGGAGGGAGGGAGTGATGGGACCACTGTATCTGTTGACTTTCACAGATGGTTGGGATGTGTAATTGTAAAAAAATTGGAAGGTAATTTCAAAGGAGGTTGGGGTTGTGTTAGATGAACAGGAGGGCTGATGTGTGAATGGGTGTGATTGTGCAGGGAGTATGATGGACAAATAATTGTGAGATGTGCAGAATGGCTAGTGTGTGTGATGTGATCGTATAGGCAGTACTTGTACCAGGGTGTGATTGTGCAAGGCATGTAGGGATGCTTGTGAGATTTTGAAGGAGGCTGGTGTGGGTGTTGTATGTGAACACGCAGGTTTGAGGTGTGTGCATATGAGTATCCAGGGGGCTTGAGAAGGAATTAGTATAATTGCGAGGGGCTTGTGTGGCATGTTTGTAATCGTGTATGGGAGGCTGAAGTTTATTTATATGCGTGAACATACAGGGCGCTTGGGGAACTGTGTAAAAGTCATCATCAGCATAATTCTTTATTGTTTGGCCTTTGGCCATAACAAAGCATTATACAAAACAGAATCACACACAATAAAACACAGTACTGAGACAAAAGGGCGATATTTGCCTCTGATCAATACCCACTCCAGTAACCCCTGTGATGTCCGAGACCCATCAATGTCAGGATCCCTAGCCCTCCCTCCCTATTGGTTACATTTGCTCCAGCATCACATTCGGTTGCTCGATTACTGCCAAGTGACTTGAAACTAAGCAGAATACCACAATACAAAATTAAGGCCGATGTTTCAAACAAATAATAGGTTGCCGCCCCCCAAGAGCTCGAGCTAACCATCTGGGGGATAGATCTAAAGCCCCCCCACTGGTACCAGCAACAAAAAATTGCTTTAGGATGTTCCACTGGTTCCAATACGGAGAGGAACAAGGAGAAATTTCCTGAAGTATCCTGGCTGGGGATTGACCACCAACGCCAAGCCCGTCAGGTTTACCCATCCTCTACGGTGGGTTCAAGAAAGAAAGGCAGCCCACGATTCAAGCTTCTTGACCATAATTCCCCCAGAGCCCTGGTTGTGTTCCTTACTGTGTAAAAGTAGGTTATGTGTGATTTTGTGAGGGGAGGTTGGTTTGTCTTATTGTATGTATGGAGCTTGCTGTACAAGTGTATGATTGGATGGATGGATGATTTGGGTGTCTGTGACTGTATGTAGGGCTTAGGTGTTGTGTGTGGCTTACATATGGGTAGCTGATGTATGTATGAGGAAGAATGGGGTGAGAATACGTATGACAGAGGTTGGTGTGTGATTGTATGTAGGGGAGGGCTAGTGCGTGTGTGTGTGTGACTATGCATTAGGGTGGGTTGGAGTGGACGCATGGATAATTTTATATATGGGGCATGTTGGAGGGATGCATGTGTATTACTGTATGCATGAAGGAGGGAGCTGCGTGTGTGACAATGTATAAGGTTGTGTGTGTAACTGTACATATAAGGGGGAGCTGGGGAGGGTGTGACTATGAATGGGGGCTTTGGATGTGTGTGGCTCTAAGTATGGGGATGTTGGGGGGGTGACTATGTAAAAGAGGGAAATGCATGTGTGTAGCTGCACTTACGGAGTTGTGTGTTTGTAGGGAGGCTGTGCATGTGTGTAACTATGAGTGGGAGAGGGGTTAAGTGTGAATGTATGTATGAGAAGGCTGGGTGGGTGACTGTATGGGAGGGTTGGGATATACGTGTCTGTACATATGAGAGGTTGTGTATGTGTGTCAGGGATTGAAGTCACCTTAAGCATCCTCCCTTTGAAGGTTACAGGGGCGGAGAAGACTGACCTGCAAGCGGGTTGCAGTTTTGTTAGGAAGCAACATCCTTCCTGGCTGAAATAGCAGGACTGGCAGCCCCCCAGAACACACACATTTTCTATCCACTCCTGGGATCAGAGCTGCCACTCCCAACGGGACATCGCATCCCAGCGGGGAAGGAAGATAGGGAGGTGCCCACAGCCCAAAAGAGCAGAGGAACAGGGGCTGTAGCAGCCGCCACAGACCCAGCCACAGAGTTTAACACGCGACAACTTCCCGCAAATCCCAGCCCCTGTCTAGCCTCAACAGCAGCATGAATTAATTCCTAAAGAGAAGGGACTACCTTTCCCATGATGCTCTGGGGATGACAACCATTTCTTCCTCTCCATTGGTGTCAAGGGAAATGTAGTCCTTTCCCCACATGAACAAATTGTCCCTCGGTGGCATAGAACTACATTTCCCAGCGGGCTTATCCCACTTATTGCTTGATCCTAGAGACCCTTTTGGCTATGGCCCCGTGAGTTTTCATGAGGCGTCTATAATTCTATCCCGTTAAAGACACGTGTCTCCTGCCCCAGGCCCCTACCGTGGTGCTGCCGGGACTCCGCGGGGGGCAGCCCAGGCTGAGGATTGAGGCAGACCGCGGAAGCCGCACGGCTGTCCCCGGTCTCTGGGCTAGGCCCGTTCGCGCTCCACCCCTTCCAATCAGACCTGAGCGAATCACCGGCTGCTCGTGGAACTCAGGGTCACATGAGCCGGCAAGATGGCGAAGGTCTCGGAGATGTACGATGTGACCTGGGAAGGTAACTCACCCGCTGCGGGGGGTCGGGGTTGTCACTGTGCTCTCTGTTTAGCGGGGTTACTTCAGGCGGGCCCTATTGCCTCCCCCGCCCCGCAGAGACACACACACACACACACATTTCCTGCCCCTCAGCTCTCTCTCCCCCCCCCAACTAAGGTTGCCACCTATGTATATTTTTCCAGGCCACTTATGAAAAATACATCTTGCTGGGTCTGCACTGGTGCCATAGGTGCTAATGCAGGCCCCGAAACATGTATTTTTCATAAGTAGCCTGAAAAAATATACATAGGTGGCAACCATACCCCCGTAAACCCCCAGCGAGATTTCCCCGGCGGCACCTGGGGTGGGGTGGCTACAGCTTGCTGTGGGGATGGGATCAGGGATCCTGTGGGAAGTCTGGAGCGGCTTCATCGCAGAGAGAGGTCTCAGGAGGGTATGAGCGCTCCCTTAGCAGAAGGGGAGCCAGGGTTACTTCTACTTAGGGCTGCCACCTGTGCAAACTTTAGGCGCCAGTGTAGGCCTTACACATGTATCTTATCTTATCTAAGCATTCCCTAAACATTTGTATAGGTGGCAACCCTACTTCTACCCCCAGGCCTTGTGGTAGTTTTACTTTCAGCAGCAGTGTAACCCGTTTAGCAACCCCCTGCTGTAACCAGTTTATCCTCTATAAAGTGCTTGGAGATCTAGAGAGTCAAGCTGGGAAGGGGGAATTTATGCTGAAAGCAAACTTGATGCTAGGCCCCTCCCATCTATGCAAAACCTTACCTGTTGCTGGCACACCTTTTTGGAGGAAGAGTGGATTTGTAGTCTAGGGATGTTATTTTTCATAAGTAGCCTGATGAAGTAGCCCCCATAGGTGCTGATTATATAGGGGTTCTTTGGCTTGAGTCCTTACCAAGAACTAGGAGGTTCCACTTGGCCCTTTCCCCACCCTTGTAAAGCCTGAGGGCCGACAGGTGTCTTCATCTTCTTAGCAGACCTTGCACTGCTCTGGCCGTATTTACACAAGTGCTAAGTTGGGGAAAATCTTTTCCCCATGTGCTTTTTTAAAAAAAAGTGTGAAAGGGTTAGGTTGCAAGATGTAGTGGGTGTAATGTGCATCTAGCTTGAAAAAAATTAATGAAATCTAGGCTTCATAGTCATGCTAACTCCATCACACTTTTCATAGCATATGAAGGGTTTAATTCTGCTGTCTGTCCACACCAAAAGGGGGTAACTTCTGAAATGGGTGAGAAAATGTGGGAACATTTGAAAAATAAGATTACAGTCACATGTAAGAAATTGAAGAGGCGTAAGATAAGGCTCATGTGAATGCAGGCTCAGTATTGCCCAGTGAATGTGCTTGGCTGGAGGTCTCACCTGCATGCAGTGCCCAATCTCAGACTTCCAGTCCAGAAGAGATTTGCTGCCTGGCCATCAGACTCTCTCTTGAACACTATAGCTGTCCTCTCCTATGTGCGCAACAGAGTGGCATAGTGGCTAAGAGTGCAGTACTTGGACTGTGGGGGGAGGCCCCCCATTCAAGTCTCACCTTAACCATGAATTCGCTGGGTGACCTTGGACCAGTCAGAGATCTCTCAGCCCGGCCTACCTAATATGGTTGTTGTGTTAATAAGTTAAAGAATTGTAAGTCACCCTGAGCCTAAGGGATAGGACGGGATAAAAAAATCTAAATAAATAAATATGCATCAGCTTGATAGCATAGCAGGACAATAAAGAAAAAGTGATCTGGTCAGGGTTGGGTCATGTTGGTTTTTCACCTGACCATCCTTTTCTGTCAGGATGGGCTCTCTCCACTTGTCTAAAGCTTTCATTCTTTCTTTTTGGCCCCCTTATGAGAATTTAAGTTACACTGACTGCTGCTATCACCCAAATAGGTCTGATACAGAAAGTATTACACACCTCTCAATATTACTTTTGGACAAAGAAGGAAATAAGCCACGTCCCCTCGGCCAGTAAGCCACACAACCCTCACACACACACAAGCACGTGCATGCTTGCACATTTTCACTTGTGAATGCGCACACACTTTCACTCACACTTTTTCACACACACTCTTATTTATATCCGCATATTTATATTTCCTAGGGAGAGGTGTGTTGTGACTCCAGCGATGGTGGCAACCCTGCTGCTTGGAGAAATAGGACCAACTCAAGCAGGGGTCAGGGCTAGCTCCATTGGTAGCAGTGGCCTGGCTGCATAGGGACTGGTTCTATTGGTGGCAGTGGTCAGTGGTGGCGGCGGCACTGCAGCCCAGCCATATGTGGGAGTTCCGATGGCACCTACACGTAGGTAATCTGGTGGCATGCACACATGGGGGCTTTGGCAGTAGCCACCAGAGCGTCGGGATTCACCCATGGCCACCCCATCTGAAAGCTGGGCATTGTCTGCCTTGAATAGGACTGTGGGATTTTCCTGTCAACATGGGGTGGCCTGTCTGACATAGAACTGTTGGGAGGTATGGTATTGTTCTCATCTTTGAATCTGCCATCAACTTTAATAGCGGCAGGAGCCTTGCTCTGAAACCACCTCCAAGTGTGGGAAAAGTTCCCAACCCCAAGAGCCACTGCACCAAAAACCAAGACACACACGTGTGTGCATGTCCCTTTTAAAGCATCTCCCAAGCTGAGCCTCATGCCTCCCCGCTTGCCTCTCCTACTTTATGATTGGCTGGCTGGCAAAGCTAATGCTCTCTGGTCCTTTCTACTGAGATTCTGAGGAGCTGCTGCAATGAAGTAAGAGACATGGCCAAGAGCCATACTGCATGTGGTTTCCGAGCTACAGTTTGCCCACCTGTTTTAAACTTTTTCATAGATATGCTCAGGCACAGAAACGTAATTGTCCAACAGCTCTAAATCCCATCCCCCAAGTCTGTACTCCCCTCCCCAGCAGTTGAGGCTGTCAGCAGCTCAGTGGCAGGCTCCATTCCTCCCTCTTAGGTGCATTAACTGCTTGAGCATGTGTTATCTCCTGCAGGATCTCTCTGTTAACTTTGTGTCTCCTAATCCTCACATGTTGGACTATATGACATTGCAGTACACTTGAGCCACAGTGAACATAAATTATAAACAGAGACGCGTGTTCACTGTGTTTTCCCCATTGGCAACTATGAAAACGCAGTGAACACAAGTCCCTGGTCATGAATACGTTTTTTCTGGTTGCTTAGGTAAGACCTAAAACATGACTGAACACTGCAATAGAAGGAGTACGATGATGAACAAGTCTCACTGAAATAGACTTCAATAGACTAGTAACTTTTTAAAAAAAAAAATTTGAAGATGAATTAAGGGATGTGCATGAGGATGAGGCAAAGAGATATTCCTAATGTTCTGGAAGCAAGTTGGCACTATATTATTTCATCTGTGTTTTAATGAAATAAAATTTCAAGCAGCTTTAACTTGTTAAATCTCACAAGAGAATAAATCAAAGAAATTTACAACAAGATGGTTCTCTTGCATAGAACACATACAAGGACATACAGTCGTAGAGAAAAATCGATAATACTTGGTGGACTACAAGATATAAACGTAAAAACAATAATACATCAATGGAGCAAGTTACAAAGTTACAATGTTAATTTAATTAGTTATATAAGTTAGTGTTGTTGAGTGTGTGTAATGTTGTTGGAAGAAAAATAAAATTGTGTATAAATAAAAAAAAAAAAAGTTGCAATGCCAATATTAAAAAAAAAAAAATAGAGGAGGAAGGCAAAAATTAGAATCTACTTTCTGTTTTGTTGCTGTGCAACTTTGAATAGGTCAAGCTTAATCACATCATGGTACTTATTTTGAAAAGTTCCTATTTCAGAAAATGAAAAACTTTGATAAATTCCATTCTGACGACCAGATATGAAAATGATTTTCTAATGAGGGGTTTTTTGCAAGCTCAGCTAATTTTGCCAACTCTTAGGCTATGTTTTCACTACACACAGGAGGTGCAAATTTCTAACTCAGCCTACTAAACTAAAAGAATGGGCATGATATACAATAAAATTACAGTGTGGACAAGATGCTTGAGTCAATAAAAGCTATCTGAACATTTGTGAGACTGAAGACACTTTGTGGCTAGCTTGAGTTTAATCTTGGCTAGTGAAAGCTAAAATCATAGCATAAACATTTCAAGCTTAAAATACACCACACTTTCCCCCAGTATAAGGTAGACAAGTACTGAAAGCCTAGTTTCCAAGTCTTTCTTTGCTGAGCTGTCTTTTGGAGATTCAGGGTCACATGTACACCATCATCCAGGTTACAAAAGGCAAGAGCACAGTCCCCAGACCTGGGGTGGCAGGACCTGGGGGAGTCCACATGGACCATCCCCTTACCCCCACCTTTCCAGCCTGAGAACAGCAAGAATTGGTGGAGTTTAAAGGGCTGGGTCCACCAGGCTGGTTCCTCTCTGTTTGGGGCTCAAATCTAACAATTGTGGATGGAAGTTCAGAACTGGCCATAGATGTGTGTTGGCAATGGGTATAAAATAATCTTGTATGGGGCTGCTTTCCGACATTACATGGAAGGACCGGGAACAGACGCAATCACGGCTCTTTAATTGTGGAGATTAGTGCCTGTGAGAATGCACCAATCCCCTTTTATCATGCAAGAACACTCACGCAAATGTAGCCTTTACAAGGACACATGATTAAAAGGGATTAGTGCATTCTCACGGGTGCTAATCCCTGCAATTGCAGAGCCGTGGTTGTGATTGTGCAAGCCCCCCCTCCCCCCCCATGTAACTTTTGAAAGCAGTCTGTGATAGGAATTGATTGTGTGAAGTCCCAGACTTTAAGCCAGGGGCAGGTTGGTATAGTAGCATTCCCTTCCTGTCCATAGGAATGGGAACAAGCATATGGGACTGGAACTGCAGCACCATGACGCTGCTGGCATGTAGTGGGGGAGTGTGCTTGACCATATTACACTCCTCCATAACACTGCAGGATGTAGAACCAGTATCACTTCCTGGTTCTTGCAACCCCCTTCCAGGTCAGGCTGGTGCAACAGTGTGCTGGAGAATCAAGTCTTCTCTGAGGAGGTGCCAGCACCACCTGGCCCATTGTACAGCCTTTTAAGAGCCAGGTAGTCCCAGGTGAGCAAAAGCGTGTTCAGGAACCAGACTTTTTTGCTCCTTGCCTGAAGGAAGAATGCTGCCACCAGGTTTGGGGCACAACTGCCGCTTTAAGGCTTGGGCAGGGTAACCCTGAGGGTGGAGAGGGATGGAAGAGCATCACCCGCACATCTTCTGACAACCCTTAGTTTGAAAACCTGTGGCTAATAGGAACTCTGCGAATGGTGCTCCTATGTTTCACACCAAAGTGATCAGTGGCTTTTTGTAAACCCTGTAACATCTGCTTTGGTTTTCCTATCTGTAAAATAAGAAGACATGTCTGCCACATGTGTTATAAGAATCATTTGGGCCTTTTAAGGTTTGGCATATTGCAGAAACTATCTTTGTAATATAAGGTGGCTTTTCACGTTACACAGCAGTGAGGTTTCAAGCAGATAGTGCTTAGTTCATCTGCAGAAAGGCATTTGCTTTGGGGGTTACAAGAACCTCAGATCTGTAGTTGGCTTCTATGCTTTACATATTGTACTCTATATACTACATGATATTGTGGAAATAGTGAAATCCCTGGGGTGGGGGTGAGAAACCAGTTTTGGCCATTATCCTGTTAATTCCTTACATCACTACCATTATTTTCATTTTACAGGTAGGGAACTGAAGAGAGTGACTTACCCTAGACTACTGAGTGTGTCCATAAATAGGGTGTAGTCACAATCAGAAAAGTGACAAAGGTGGTTCTAGATCTGAGAGCAGAAGCCAACCCAGGACTGTAATTCATGGGAAATGGAAGCAAGCAGGCCGTTCTAGAGGTTCTGCAACTGTCTCAGCTCTTACCCCATTCCCCATTGGGAACTGCAGCAGTTTGAGCTCTTAAATTAAACTCTTATGGTCTGGAGGAGATTTCACAATTTTCATGTAGTTTGTGAAATAATGAATTATGTCGCTAAGCTGAGACTTGAACCCAGGCCTCTTGTCTCCAAGTTCTTTGTTCTGTCCAGTGGAATATACCAGCTGTTGATTTGTTTCCTAAACCTGCTTGTTAAGTCTTAGGCTTAACTTGAGATGTAAGCTCTTCAGGCTATGGATTGTTACTGTGTGTGTGTTTAGCATTTAGCACAAGAGTGGGGTAACGGGGCAGCCCTGGGCTGTAGAATTCATCAGAGTCAGGACTTCAGTGAGCCACACCACTCCAACTAATTTCCACCACCACCTGCAGGTTTATTTATAGTACAAACATCCAGACATCCTAAATTTTATTTGTTTGTTTGTTTGTTCCAATTTTTACCCTACCCTTCCCAATAAGGCTCAGGGCGACTTACGAAACAAACAAACATATTTGTATTTATTTTATAAGAGATTGCTATCTTGGCCCTCCTGCCTGCAGGGTAGCTTGGGGCGGCGAACAACAAGATAAAANAAACAGTTTAAAACAGTTAAAATACAATAATGCAGGGGGGGAAAGACCCCACCCCACCCCCCCACCAAAAGTCTGGCGGAACAGCCAGGTCTTACATAATCGTCGAAATGACAGGCGAGTGGGAGCCAACCGAGCTTCCTCCGGGAGTGAATTCCACAGCACAGGGGCAGCTACCAAAAAAGATCTAACATCGGTGGCCACCCACCTTGCCTGGGAAACCTCCAAAAAAGCTCCCACGGACGATCTCAGGGGTCACACGGACACATGGGGAGTGAGGCGATCACACAGATAAGCAGGGCTCAGGCCATGAAGGGCTTTAAAGGTTAAAACCAGCACCTTGAACTTAGCCCGATGCTTTATAGGCAGCCAGTGCAGAGCCCGGAGCACAGGTGTCATGTGCTCCCTGTAACCCGCCCCCGTAAGGAGACGGGCTGCAGCATTCTGCATCAGCTGCAACCTCAAGACCAACTTTTCGGGCAGCCCTACGTAGAACTCGTTGAAGTAATCCAGCCTCAAGGTGATGAAGGCATGGATGATAGTGGCGAGGTCAGAGTCTGAGAGATATGGCCGAAGCCTCCAGACAGGATGTAACTGCCGAAACGCACTACCCGCCACAGCCACAACCTGAGATTCCAAGCTGAGCCATGAAGCAAGGAGGACACCCAGACTCCGCACTTGAGAGACCATGAGAGGGCAACCCCCCACCCCCAACAAGAGGAGATTCAACCACCCCCAGACCCCCCAAGCCTTCGCCCACCAACATCACCTCCGTCTTGTCAGGATTAAATTGCAGATGGCTCAGCCTCATCCAAGCCCCCACAGCTGACAGTCACTGGTAAAATAAGGAGACTGCATGGCCTGGGTCGATGGAAGAAGAGAGGTAGAGCTGAGTGTCATCAGCATACTGATGACACTACATGCCCTGAAACCCTCTCACGAGCTCTCCTAACGGCTGCATATAGATATTAAACAAGAGGGGGGACAGAATAGCACCCTGCGGGACTCCACATGTGAGGTCCTGGGGGGAAGACGTACACTACCCCAAGACCACCCGATGAGTTCTCCTGACCAGGAATAAACGAAACCAGTCCAAGACCGTTCTGTCAGTCCCAGCACGGTCCCGCAGGTGAGTTACCAACACCTCATGATTGACTGTGTCGAATGCAGCCGAAAGGTCTAGCAGGACCAGTAAGGTCTGACGACCCTGGTCCAATGCCAGACAGTCCAAAAGCAACTAACCACCCACACTCACTAACCCTTTCCTTAATCCCTCAACCCAGTCCTATCCAACCCTATTACTGCTTGCCAAACACCTGGCCAAACAAAAAAGGTCTTACATCTTTTCCAGAGAGGAGCAGGCTCAGGCAGATCCCCAAGGAGCGGGAGTTCATAATTGTGGGGCAGCCACCGAGAACACCTCTTTGCATTCCCTTGTAAAAACTTCATAGGCAGTTGGTACTCACAAGGCAATTGGCAGTTGGTACTGAGGGCGCCCTTGGCTGACCTCAGAGACCATGATCGGACCCGAGTTGACTGCATTAGCATGAATCGCGCTGTTTCCTGTGGTTCCAGCCATCCTTCGCGTTGATTGGCTGAATTCGCAGTGACCTGCAGTTCAGATGTGTTGTGGATTCACCTAGCCCAGTATTTATTGCGGAAACAGCGTGGCTCTATCTTTTCTGGACTCTGAGCTACATGCACTGTAAATACTGGGCTGCCTGACGGGGGGAAGAATCTGATGGCTGGAGCGGGGGTGATCGCATGCGGGCTTACCGCGGCTGGGCAGGTTGAGCAGGGCACAAGCAGTGCTGGAGCTGGAGCGGCGCCCGGAGCTGAACGGGACTAGAACTGGAGCGGCACCCGGAGCTGAGTGGGGCGCCCGGTGTCCTGCTCTAGCCCTGTTCAGCTCCGGGCACCGCCATCTGCATGAATGAACTCTTACAACTTGTCTAAGAGCATTTTCTTTTTACACAAAACTTGACCAGACTGCAGTTCTTCCACATTCATGTTACAAGCAGCTACTGTTGTAGTGAACTCCCTATCCGGGTGCTGTGGGGATTGCCAGGGATCTGCCAGGATGCTTCGTTCTGGAGAAAGAGGAACCTGCTCAGCTCCGGGCACTGCTCCAGCCCTAGCCCTGCTTGGCTGCTTCCAAGTTCCTCTCCTCCCCCAGGCAGCTCGTTCTATTATTCTGAATCCAGGGGTCCTGGATTTGTGTATCATTTTTGCGTATTATCACGTGACCTGGAAAAGGCAGCCGCTTCCACTCTATATCATACTCCCCTCCCAATGGACAATGGTATGTAACCATAGCATTTTGCACTTTATTAGCAAGACATTCTGTCACATTTCTCCATTGGAGCGTAATGTTTACCTCTTCCTCCCCCCAGATATTATATGACACCTCTGGAATGCAGGTGTCTTTAATATTTCCATTATGAGAGTCATCAATGCAGGGATCAATTGGGTTTACAAAATTATCAACATCAAAAGACTGGTCCTTACTAACTTGCATTGCATAACATAAATGTTCAACAGAGTCCATTAATACAGAAAGCCCACAAGGGATAGCAGAGGGGCCACAGAATGATAATCCTGTTTTCCACCGAGAGGCATGGTCGGGTTGCAAACTCCAAAGTTTAACAGAAATGTCCTGGGTTAACTTAATGAAGGAGCTGTTACCTGAGGTTCCAAGGGGGAGTAAGCAGGCTTAGTCCTGTAAGGAGATTGCCAGAGCTCGGGATTGTGGATACCATGTAAAAACACCATTGTTAACACAAAAGTAAGTTCAAGCGCCAGAAAAAGAGCCGATGTAATTGGTCCCCCCTTTGGCTGTATCCAATGGACTGGTGCTGGAATAGGAGGGATGGAGGTTTGTTAATAGGAAGCATGCTATAAGCCAGGCGGGTGTCATGAGATCCTAAGAAAGGAACAAAAAACATGACCTATCTCGGTCTAGATTAGCACAGATCCAAAAACTGTATTTCTGAGGTTTTGACAGGTCTCAGACTCATCTGCCTGAGCCACCACGGGATAAATAGGGCTGCTAGCTCGGTAATATCAAGAAGATTGATTAGTCTACCTTTTGTAGCACCCCCCCAAGTGAGGATCTAATCATGCATGGCTATTTTAGACGCAATGAATGCAGCCGTCATGAGCTGCAAGGATCGGGGCCAGAGGGTGCAGGTTTCTCTGATAAAAACATGGGGGACTTTAGTAGCCATTCACGCAGTGAGCCATCTGTCCCCTAGGACACCCATGAGGGATTGAAATTACTTGAAATGGGCAAGTGGAGATCCCAATTAGTTCCGGTCTGTGAGACAACTTTTCTGAGAGCATTTTTCAGTGTGCGATTCATGCATTCCACTTGACCTGATGATTGGGGGTGGTATGGAATGTGGGTTTTGTGCTGGATCCCCACTGCCATACACAAATGTTTGACAATTTCCCCAACAAAACTTGGGCCATTATCACTGTCAGTTATTTTGGGTATGCCAAATCTAGATATAACAACCTCAAATAATACTCTGGCAGTAGTTTTAGCAGTGTGATCTTTAGTAGGGATTGCCTCTATCCAGCCTGAAAAGGAGTCAGTTAACACTAATAGGTATGGGTGTCCATGGGCAGTCTATTTGTACCCTGTGCCATGGGCCAATGGTCCCCTGGTGTCCAAATGGACCTTTTAAAATCCTTGTGTCATTCTGGTTCTGTGCACAGGTCAAACAATTCCTAACCCATTGGGTAACTGCCTGCACCACCCCTGGCCACTATGCAAATGTTTTAATACGGGCTAGGTTGTTTACAATTCCTTGATGTGCAACCTCATGACAAAATTGGACAATTGGAGCCTGTGCTGGTGTTGGTGGGACCCACAATCTTTCTCCTGCACTGTTGTGAGCCTCTGTCAGTTTTAATTATAGTCCATGTGCCATTTTCTCTGAATGTTTGGCCCACAGATTGCCACTGTTTATCAGTGTTGGGTGGTGTAGAGACTGGTGAGGGGGCAGGATTTGCCTTTGCCTGCGCTCTTGTTGCAGATATGTGGTGTGTGTCGGTAGCCAAGGCAGCTGCTGCTTTGGCCAGCCTGATTTATTCCAGTAGCATTCAATGTCAGTGGATTTTACTTGTGCTTTAACATGTTTTATGTGTAGGGGCGCAGCATCATTTCCAATTGAACTGCACATCACTATCCAAGTGTTGCTGTAATTCAGTGGTTTGTTGTCATATGTGACCAACCCTCTCTTCTCCCAGAATGGTAACCTAACCAGATCTTAATCCCGTTTGTAATAAACTGGAATCCATGTAAATGTACAAAGGCACATCAGGGGGTACATGCTTTTAAGACTGAATGGGCTGCAGCTAGCTCTGCAGCTTGAGCCTAGTGAGGTTGGACCTTGACTTGCAAAACTTCCCAAGTCACAATATTAGCAGCAAATCCAGCATGTGCTCTGCGGTATCAAAGAAAGCAGAGCCATCGGTGAACCAGGTCTGAGCGGCCTTATGCTCCAAGGCTTTTTTCACTTCAGGTTCTGCCAGGACAGGCCACTGTTTCAAATGTGGGTCAGGTGGCAGGGAACACTCATGTTTGGAACCTTGCACAATTAGGCCAAATGGCAATGTGGCTGGTTGTTTTAATCTCTGAAATCAGACTCCTTTTGCAGCAAGCCACAGAGCCCATTGTCCCAGTCTGGTATTTGAAACATGCCCTTCTGTGAGCTTGCCTGACAGAATGTATTTGAGTGGGGAATGCACAGACTGTACTATTTTGTAATTTCTGTGACTCTGCTCTCTGTTGGTCTGTGGATTAAAATATCATTCACATATGACACCACATGTTCAATTGCTCCCATAACCGGATCACATGATAGTGTGCTATGGCAGGTGCATTGTGAAATCCCTGGGGAACCCTGGTGAAGGCATATTGTTGTCCCTGGTATGTGAATGCAAATCTGGCCCATGAGTCAGGGTAGAGGGGAATGGCAAAGAAACAATTCGATAGATTTAATACTGTGAACCATTTGGATGTTTGTGCAATAGAGGCAATGACTTGAGGCAATTTAGCCACTACAGCAGCAGTTTGAGGAGTTTCTGCATTAACAGCACGACCATCCGCCTGAAGGATGGGCCAGATAGGAGAATTAAAGGTGGACTGCGTAGGGACAATAACCCCCTGTTCCATTAGAGCAGTGATAGTTGGCTACAATCCCTCCTCTGCTGCTTTAGGGTACAGATATTGTTTCTGGAGAGCCACCTTTGGTCCCTGTATGATTACTTCAGCATCAATTTTTCCACATTCCAATTTGTGTTTTGCTCAGACCAGAGGAAATTCCTGAAGCCAGGGATCCTCAGCAGCCAGGCTGCAAGATTCAACAGCCTTTAGTGCATTGACTCTGGATACAGAGATGTTAGTGTGGGTTTCCTGGTATGGACCCTTGTGGTGCCAAATGCACATATTGGATAAGTCTACGCACCAGTGGTTGTTAACCACAATTGGGCTCCCTAATAGTATGTTGTCATTGCTCAAAGTGGCATCCAGAACAATATCCTCCCGGTACCAAGTTTTTTTAGTTAGCACAGGGCACTGCATGATTTGTTTCTCAATGCTTATGTGGCCATTATGGAGATGTTGGCTCTCCCCTGTTGGACGAACACCTGGTTAAAGGAGGTGAAGGAAGCAATTGTAAACTTAGATCTTGGTCATCTGATGGAAAATGCCGATCTAATCCCGTCAGTATTGGAAAGAGATCAAATTAGGCAGCAAGTGGCAGATTGTGCCATGCAGGAGGGCTGGGCCAGGGTGAGGCAGTATAAGTACCTCACAGTCAACCAATATGGCCTCCAGACGGAATCCCCTGCAACTTACCTGGGGATGCCCTATTATCACCTGAGACACGTGATGACAAGGATGTATTTTTCCCAGTTAACATCTAGACTCCAGGAAGGGAGATGGGCGCAGATACCCATCGCAGAAAGATTATGCCCATGTAACACAGGCCAAACTGAAGACTTAATCCATATCCTTTGGGAATGTCAGTTTTATGTTACAGAAAGAAAGAGATGGTTGACCCCCCTAGATGTATCAAGTGCTGGTGGCACTTTGTACAGGAGAACTGTACTGCTCCTTCAAGATAAGAACAGGGAGACCATTGCGGTGTTGGCCAGCTTCCTGCATGCAGCTCAGATGCAGAGAAAGAGGCAGCTTAACGAGATGCAAAATAAAGCTGGGTAATGGAGCTTGATGATCAATGCTAAGTTCAGGGACCATTCACATGGGAGGTATTGAAATGGCCCCCTGCCCGTTTGCAATCATACTTAGTGTTCTAAAACATGTTGTTAATGCATTTTAGGCCGCAAGAATTGTGGAAATTTGTTTAGTATAGCTAAGTGTATATGTATTTAAAATTGTCACAGAGACAAGGCATGTATATGCCATTATTATTATTATTATATTATGTTTTGTCTGTTTTATTTGGTTGTCTATTTTTGGCTGAGGCCGTAAATAAAATCAATCAAAAATCAATCCATCAATGTGGCCATTAAAACCCTCCAATTTAATACCCTCTATCAAATGTTTCTCGCCTTGGGGAACGAATGAGGGATGAGCAACAGAGACAGGCTCCTGTGTCAACTAAAGCACATTGTGGCTCTGGTCAGCTGATTTTTTTAATCACCGAGTTCTTTTGCCTGCAACAAGCATTTTGCCGTAGTTTCATTTTTCCAATTCTGGGCGTCCCTGTCTCTTTGATCACACATAGTTCAGCTTCTGATTCATTCTGTGTCCTTAAACTCTTACGCATTGTGCTTTGGAAGCCTCAACTCCTTTCCAGAGAAGCCAGATTAGAGCTGCTGTTTTTGCTTCCTTTTTGGGATGGTACATAGAAACATTCTTTTCCCAAACTTCAAACAGTTGGTTTCAGGACACAGGAGTAGTCAGAGCTTGCTTTGACCATGGGCACACTCCTTGTTCAAAGATAGCTTATTGTAATTTAGAGAGGGCCTTTAATTTATCCCACTCCTCCATGGGGACCCCTCCCACATTCTTCTTCTTAAACCAAGCCATAGATACACAGAAACGGGGAATGCCAGTCCAACTAGTTAATGCTTTTTATCCAACAACACCACTTACACCAGCCAGCAGTGTGAAGTGTGCTTTCCAATATCCTTATTCCTTTCCTCTGTTTTGTTTATTATTATTATTATTTTATTATTAGCATTTATATATAGCGCCAGAAATGTACCTGACGCTTTACAGAGAATAAAATAGACATGGTCCCTGCCTGAGAGTTTACAATCTAAGGACAGAGGGCGGGGAGACAGGGAAGGGAGAACAGAGGGAGAGACTTATTATTATTATTTATTTATATGGTGCCAACCATGCACTTAGTGTTCTTGCAGGACCCTCTGTTATACGGGTCCCCTATGACTAGAAGGTGTTATCTGTGGTATTTTCCAATATTTTTGTCCTGTAACTTTTAACACAGATATTTCTGTGCTATTTTATTGTGTCCTTTGACATTCAACACAGATACCCGCCTTGAGCTGCTATTTTGCAGGAGGGTGCAAGGATAAAAATATCCTGAAATAAATAAATAAATATCCCCCTCCCCCAGCATTCTCCACCAAGCGTTAAATTTTATTAGGATCTCTGATCGCCCAAGAACCACACAAATTGTATAGGTACAACTCTGTTTTATTGGATACAACATTAATAGTTGAACTTGGTAATATTACCAGTTAAGAACCCCAGTGGTCTATGTTGTTCTTACGTGGCCGGTGGCCACAGTAGGGTACGAGGACTGGTTCTGAAGAAGATGGAGAAGGGGGCCCAGAGAGGCGGCCCTGAGGAGCTGCTAGAGAGCGAGAAGGTGGGTCCGTGTGTGTAAGGTCAGGAAGGGACACAAGCCACGGAGTTCACTGCGGAGCTAGTGACTTCAAGCCTTCAACCGATGTTCTGTTGGAAGGGAACCTTTCTTATACATTTTAGGATCCGTTCTCTCAGTGTGCTGAGATACTGTTTTCCAATACACCCCTTTATTTGGGCATATTGTTTATGAATCTTCTGGTCATGCCATAAGAAGTCAGCTTCATCTGTGTTCTTATCTCTTGGACCGCTTGATTCCTGCTTTACGTCAGGGTAGCTGATGTCTTGATGGTCCTTGAATTGTATCACAGTCAGAACTTACTGTCCTGTTCCAGAGACTGCCTTCTTTGAAATGTAATAAGAGTGTTGTAAATCCAGGGGCCCACTATGGATCTGTACTGTAGCTGACCCTTCCTTGGTCTCTCTTGGTTTCTGCATACCTGGTTAAGATGCTGCCATTTCCAAACTCTCAGCATGCCTGTGATGCTGCCGTGTCCAAACTCCCAGCATCCAACTGTGGCCTGTTTTGTCTCTAGTTCTATCATAACAAAATCGTGCACGTTTTGTCTCATGAGAAAGTGGTCGAACTGCTTTTCTATCCATTTTCTCCCTCTGCTATGTGGTGCAGCACGTTTCAGTCTAGCTAAAGCATCTTTCACTAGATTTATGCACACTGTAGCTTATTATTTTTACTTGCTGTTTCATTTTCAGTTATCAAGCGATACAATATGCTCTGCATCTTGCTGTTTTCAGCCCTGAAAATCTTGCACTTCGATGATGATTGCTTGACATAGATTTTGTTACTAAATTACTTTGATATTGTTACCTTTGAAAGTTATACTGGAATGAAAGTTTTAATAGTTGCCAAGTAAATTAATGGTCAAAATCTGAATGATTTATTTATTTTGTGTGAGTGTGTGTGTGTTTAGACTGTCAGTTTGTATGGTACATTTGTATTCACTCACATTCTTGCTGTCTAATTTTTAATTTCCAAGGATCGTCATGTGTCAAGAACCATTTAGTTTTACTTATGCACATGAAATGTAATGCTGTGGTGGTTTTGGTTGACTTTCGAAATATAGAATGTAGCATAGTAACAGTTTTATGAGATATCTGAGATCACTTCTGGTAGATGGGGAGGGAGGGAGAAACATGTTTAAACCAAAGCTGTCAATTTTGTTAACCTGAAGATTTTGACATAATACGAAAACAATCAAATGCAACTTGGTCACTTTTCTTTAAAAAGATGTAATTTCTTAGTAAGAACCAAAGTAACAATATGAAAAATCTTGTTTTGTTTCTTTCCTCCCTGGTTCTTGCATGTTTTTTGCTTTTAAAAGGACCGCTATAAAACTGTATCCATTGTTATAGGTAAGGTATATTATATTTATTATTAATAATAATAAAAAAGCAGCATTCTTATGGGTTTCTAAGGGAGAGCAGGACTTGGATCTGCATGGTGGTCGTTAGAACAGGTTTTGTGCCTTTCATAATCAGTCCCATAATAAAAGTAATTTTTAAATTCAGGGCACAATCCTCCACCCATTGCAGTCAGTGGCAAAACTCCCATTGACTTTTAGTGGTGGATGATTTATAAGCCATACTGAGCTTTCTGTCTGTCTGTCTCTGTCTGTCTTTTTCTTTTACCCAGATTTAAAGTGGGAAAGTTTGACAGGCTTATGTTTGGCTCTTGTTTACATAGAAAACTCATAGGAGTATTCACGACCTTCCTAGAGTGCTATTTTACAGCAATTACTGTGTTTTTAAAAACTAAACCTACCAAAACCTGCTATTCATTTTTAGCAGTTGAGTTTCCATGTTCTTGTAGATCATCCCTTCCAACAAGTTATTTGTTCATATAGAACAGATTTTGGTTTGTAAATGTGATAAGTGTAACATCAATAAACATTTTAGTTGTAAAGCTCTCTCTCAGCCTGTTTCTCATAGAGAAGATGATGTAATGTTCATGAATTTTAAATTACTTATTGGGATATCCAGAATAACCATCCTTTAAAAAGCTCATAAAACATGCACATATGTATATGCTCTCATCTGATTAATTTTAGTAGTAAAGCTGAATTACTTCAAGCTGGAACTTAAGATTTATATTTAGTTTAGTTTAGGGATTTTCAAACAATAGCTAGTACATAACCATAAATGGCCAGTTTCTATTAATTTATATTGTAGTTTCATCTGGAATAGAAAAAGAAATAGAAGGATACATTGGCTTTGTAAAAGTTTGTAGTTCATGAGTACAATGGAAAACACTGTGGAACTTACCAAATTGGGCTACAGAGAGATCAGTCAAAGTGGCAAACAGGAACTCTTTCTTCCTTTTTCTTTCCCTTTTTCAGCAAGAAGTCATCTTGTATTGGCCGCTTATAGCAATTATAAGGTGGAAAAAGTGTTCCCACTTCTGTCCAACGTCTTGCTTCCCAAATGTTGAGCAACTGTAATGTTTTATAACAATCCCTTCTGTGCTAATGGAGACTATAGTACTCTTTATATGCAACAGGAACTGGACTTGAAGGGAGACTCTCAGATGGACAACTGGCTCACAAGAAGGGTAACTGACTAGACGCACTTTATGAAGATGGAATAGGATGTTTAATATCCACATAGAAAGGAGACTTTGGGTGTTAACAAATGAGATGCTAGCCCACACCAGGTGGGTGTCCAACTGCCTGTTTATTAGATGTCTGCCCTCACTGGTCATGTGGCCAGTATGCAGCAGACACACAGCCTGCACTCATGGCGATGTCCCAGAGCATGCAAAGTCCATTGCAAATGCAGGCTATTGTGTGCCACGTTTCTACGTCCCATCAATTAGGTTGAGTGCAGCCTCTGTGTTTACAGGTCTGCCTGTACCACAGAGTCAAGAACGAAAAGCCTAGAGTGTTCCAATGAGCAACCACTTCCAGCCCCACTCTCACTGGTGCACACGTAACACCTGCCTTAAACGTTTACCAGGTTACTTTCAAATATGAATTCTCTCAGCTCTTCCTGGTTGGCAGTACATGCCCGATGCTTGCTTTCCATGCTTCTTCTGGGAAAGGAGGGAAGTTTGGAGGAGGGAGAGAGCTGTGGAGAATGGCAGTATGCTGCTTTGGGGGTTGAAGGGAAGGGGGGCAGGTGTACCAAACATCGGGGTGGGGAGGGGTGCAGGCATAGTAGCTCAGCAGGGAAAAGCCCAGGTATAAAGGGAACTTGCATGGGAAAGCCACAGACAGAGGCTGGGTGCTGGCCAATTGTAGAGTAGCAATTACTCCTGTGCGCTTCCTATTGCCATTTCCAGACCTGGCTAATCTGCGAATGACAATAAGAAATTGAGAGGTTCAGAACTGCAACCAGTTAATCTGCAAATGCCAATAGGGAGCGTGCAGGAAAAGGCTGCTGGGCAAGAAAAAGCACAAGGAGGGTGGTGGCAAGGAGGGAAAGTATGCCATCCCGGTGCTGTGGGGTGGAGGGGGGAACAGTGACATACAGGAAATATTTTTAAAGACTTTATTAATATCCCCAAAAGATCATTTAAACAGTTCACTTATCCTCATTAAACTGTCACTGATGGTGGGTGTTGGGGCTACCATTGAGGTTGATATGCTGGCACAAGATATCCCAGATTCCTCTGTGGTTCAGCTGGTCCCAGAAAAGGGGCACTGACTCACCGAAGCTAACTTGCAGGCAGTTCTCCAGCACGGCCCCACCGGTCTGGCAGATGTTGTGGAGAAGGCGACGGTAGTTAGAAATGGAACTATCTGAATATCAGTTCTGACCACAATTGATCTCCAGTGCTGCTTTAAAAGGCCAAAAGCTCTCTTCACAACAGAGCAGGTGGCTGTGAGCTGCCAGTTAAAGTACCTTTGCTCTGGGGTGCGGGCCACACTGTATGCCTTCATGAGACATGGCTTCAGTGGGTAGGCTGGGTCCTCGAGAAGAAAGCCTCATGAGCACCCCCTTAATGCATGTTTCAGTGGAGGGTCCAAAGTCTCAGGTGTACATGCAGCCATAGAAGGGGAACGTGAAGAAGATGTAGGTGTTGTGGTTCTTCCTGGACCACCTGAGCAGCACATCTACAAACGGCACAGTGGTCAACTCTGGGCTGGCAAATTACAGGTTAAAAACCCCTTCTGGTTTAGTTAGTTGTCCTTGCTATGGGGTGGGCAGATGATGGTGATATGGCTCCCATCGATTGCCCCTATATGGTTCATTAACTCCTCCTGCTGAAAGCATTACCTCGGCTGGGTCAGCCAACTGCACCACCCGGTCCAGCAGCACTTCCGCAATCGCTATGCAAACCTCACTAGTATGATGCCCATCATGGAGGTTCCATTACCAAATTGCTCAGTGACAGAGCAGCGGGATGAGGTCTGGAGTGGCGAGCTTCAGATGGCGATGGCATTGCGCTTCTCCACATGAATGGGTGACCCCATCCAAATGCTCGTTTCTCCAGTCATGGCCTGAGGATCTCTGCTATCTGCAGGATGAGACAACAGGGCATCCTGACGCTTGCAGCCCACACAGCGTCTTCCCACGAGGACAGCATATTCTCCCACCAGTCTGTGCTTTTCTCCTTGCCCCAGACCAACCTCCCAATGGGTACAGCCCTGTGCGTGGCATTGGTGACTGAAGTTACGTCTCCCCGCAAGTTCCTTTCTATGCCCTCTCGTCCGGTAATTCGGACAGTGGGAGCGATCTCCCCCGACGACCACTAGGAGGCAGCACGTGGGGAGAGCGCTCCCCCGCCCTCCCAGTTCGTTGTCTGCCTCCGACTCAACAGGACGTGCAGCCGGGTGCGCTGCACCCACAACACTACAGCTTAGCTTTTGAGGTGCCTCCTCACCATTTTCTGGGCGCAGCCTCCCCGCACGGCGGGAGGAGGCTTCCTTCTCTGAGCCAGCCCACGGGTTCAGGCCAGAGGGAATTTCGGAGCGGGGACTCCGCGGAGCTACCCCCCCGGAGGCGCAGCGCCGCCACAATGGCTGAGATGGCCAAAACCCTCCGTGCAGCAGCCTGACGGGCTCCTCAGCCTCCAGCCGCAGCCTCTTCAGCTGGGGCACAGAAGCGCAAGGCCACCAAGCCCAGGCCGGGCAATGCGGCCGCGGCGGCGCCGGCAACGGAAAGGGCCAGAGCCGAAATGGCGGCGGAGGCGAGGGAAACCGAAAGTGAGCCCTCCCTCCCCGCGCGGCTGCCCCAAGACGCCCGCAGCCCCCAGGCTTCCCTCATCGAGGACAACGAGGGGGAGGTGGCTTCAGCTGCCTCCTCACAAGTAAGGGGGAACTGGGGGGTACCTGGGTCCGATCCTTTCCAGCAGGCCCAAATGGAAGCCCTTAGGGCCATGATGGGGGCTCTCTCTCGCATAGAGAGCAATCAAAGGGCGCATCAGCTGCCCTTGCACAGCTTTGATCTTCCCCAGCGTGGTCTGTTGTCACCGGAGGGTGATGTGGTGTGCTCACTATCCCACCCTGATTGAGTGAGAGCCCTTCCTTCTGTGCCTTGACATCACATTGCACCAACAACAGCCGTCGACTTGTATCTGTTGGATCTCTTTCAGGTTCTGCTCAGCAGTGGAAAGGAAGGACTGTAGCACGAAAACAAGCACAAGGAAGTTCTTAGCATGTGTCTCCATGGCTGCAGTTCTGTCTTCTGTAAACTCTGATGATGACACACTAGATATTTTGAACCGCATCAAGAGCTGGGTTGATGCATAGTTGGGATTGGCTTTGTGCCACACATAAGCTGCAGTTGACTGCTTTTGATCATGTGGTGCTGAGGGAGCGGCAGCACGCCATACGTGAGCTCTTACTGGCTGCTGTTGGTCATATGGCATTATAGGCTGGCTGTTTGGTGAAAAGATTTTCACCTAGCTTCCGCTGTGTATGTGTGTTGATGCACCTACACTGTCAACCCAGCTGGCAGTTAAAATGCATAGACATTTGTGTCACAACCATGTCAGTACACAAGCAAACTTGGGGTATTTTCAGACGTGACGAGATCACACTCAACCACAGTGGATTCCTACCGGGTGAGCAAGGTCTCGTCACGTCTGTTGGGGGGAATGGAAGTTCCCCCCCAGATGTTTACCCCTGTCAATCGCGGCGGGGAATCACATTCACCACGCTATCGGCGGGGCCGACCCCGATCGCGTGGTGAATGTGATGAAGGGGCCCGTCCCGTCTGGACGGCTACCATGGCCCAGAATCTGCGGCGGGATTCCGGGCTGTGGTCAATGCGGGCGGGTGCTGCGACCGCATTGGCCATGGCACCCGCCCGTCTCCCAGGAGAGCGGGCGGCGAGAGAGCGTGGGGGTGCGGGGCCGGGCGGCCGCATGTTGCACCGCGCAACCCCTCCCCGATTCCCCGCCGGGATCAGCCGGCACATCTGTTGGACGTGCTGGTGTGATCCCGGCGGGGAATCACCGAATGATTCTGTGACCGGGCCACCACCAGCCCCGTCACATCTGAAATCACCCATAGATACAAAATATTGCAGATTTGAGCACCGTGGAGTGTGGGGAACCACTGCATGTTAAGTGATGGAAGGGAGGTGGGGGATCTGCAAGACACTGAAAGTCACTGTGCTCAGAATGTATGTGGGAGAAGGGCCAGGACGCTATTGCCTATTGGTTGAAAGTTACTCACAATTTCTTATCTTTGAAAAGTAACAGTTTTTGCTTGGAACAAGCATGAGGGATCATAATGCCATAGAAACTCATTTCAGCGGGTTGATTGCTATGCAAAGCAAATTGGATTTCAAATGCAGGTGCTGTGGCCAGCCAGGGTCTCCTTGGGCTGAGAAACTGGGGAATCATGGATACGCTGGCATTTGGGCAAGGCCAGATGTGCAAAGAGAACTGACAGACCCATCCTCAGAGTCCATCTATGCGCTTATAGGGTGGTACATGCACACAACAGATTTGATGTATACATAGTGGAGTGCAGACAATGCACCACCATGCTGCTGTTGCAAGTTTTGCAGAATGCAGCAGTGGGAGCCCCAGATAAAATGAGAGAATCGAATCCAAATGAGACTGAGTATTTCCTTGAGGTTTGTGCAGTGCCAGAAGTAAGGCTGTCAGTAATGCGGACTGGACCTTCTTTGCCATTGTTTCTCATCACTGCCCTGATGACAGCGAGTGTCTATCCAGGGGGCTACCGGGAGTGCCTTGAACGGGTCAAAAACATGAATATCGTTGAGGAAACTAGTGCCTTAGGGTACTGGGAATGTGAAGTAACCAAAGGGGAGCTTGTTGCCCTATACTAGGGGCACATTCACATCAGCCAGTCTGCGTAGATTTTGGCTTCGGGATTGAATCAGGAAGCCAAAACATGTGCATGGTTTGGTCGGTGCAAAAGCCCCTCCCGCCAGCACAGCTTTGCCGGCAATTACCCCCAAAAGTACAGAGCTGGATTTTCCTGCTCTGCACTCTTCCAGGTGATTGCTGGCAGAGCCACATGTGGGGGGCTTTCGCACTGGCCAAACCCTGTGCATGTTTTGGCTTCAGGATTCTCTCTCTGAGCACAAATCTGCCCGGACTGGGAGGTGTGAATGTGGTCTAGGTTTGGACACTCACAGAAGTATAGAAAGCCCTCATAAGTGGGAATGCTTTCCACCCGCAATGTATGGTGATGCAGAAGATGATAGAGAGGGGGTATAAGAGGCACATGCTTGACTGGGAGTTCTATGCAAACTGAGAGGGATTTCCAACACTGCGGAGTATAAACCTCTGATAAAACTGTGTGCTGCTTCCTGTTAGTGCATTGCTGTGAGCTGTGGATGTGAGAAACTATATGGCAGCATTGAAAGACTGATAGCTTTTGATTTCAGTTTTTACTTTTGTTTTCACTTTTACCTATAGCCACTCAGCAAAGTACATAATTTGCTACTTAAACTCAACTTTATGTGCATATTAGCTGGAGTAATTACAGTCGCCAAGTAGTGGCAGGTATGAACCACCAGGGTGGGTGGGAATAGCAGGTGCTGGACCACCTCCTAGAGTCATAATATTCCAGAAAGAAAGAAACGAGGGGAGGGTGGGAGCAGCTTCTTGATTCTGTGATTCGCCACTGCTGAGAGTCATGACAGGGAGTGGGATATACTAGAAAGGTAGGCTTCCCCGCAGGGGGCGGCGGGTTGGTGGGTAGAGCATGGCGGGGAATAACACCTGCCGGTGTATTAGGCTTGTCGCGCTAAAGCTGTGAGTGGGGGCTGCATGAAAACACATGAAATAGTCAGGGGGTTTCCTGTTTGTTAAGCACTACCCACTAAACATGCGAGTGGCAGCTACACGGAATGAGCCTGGACTCCAGCAGACTACGGTTTCATTTGTTAACACCCTTCAAGTTTTAAGGTCTTATAGGGATTCAGCACTAAGTGCTTGGTACTAATTTAGGGTAAATGGCTTTTACTGATCATTTTGGGAGATGTATCTTTATTTTCCAGGAATTTACTCCACACGTAATGTCTAGATTATGAGCCCAATATCCTCTGAACTCAAAACCAGACTTTTCATTTTTTTACAGTCTCCACAAAGTTTGCATAATGCAGTTTCAAATTTTCTGGGATCTGTCTGTCTCCAAGTGACTTTAATTAAAAAAAAAAAAAAAAACCTGTAAATCACTCATTTGTACCAAAGAATATGTGCCTAAGCCAGTTTCAGAAATATGCATCGCATTTCATCACTACAGGAATCTTTATTATTTTTGTTTTTCAGAGATGCGGGATAAAATGAGGAAATGGAGGGAAGAAAACTATCGGAATAGTGAGCAGATAGTGGAAGTTGGAGAAGAATTAATTCATGAATATGCTTCCAAGCTTGGGGATGACAGTAGGTTCGATTATCTCAAAGTTCTTTCCTGTGTGTATAGCTTTTATTATCCACAGCTGGTTTTGTTTATTACCCTGCTTTTCCCTTGTTACGCCCTTCATATTCTTTTACTCTGACTTTGATTTCTGGTGTGTACTGATGGAGAGAGTACATACATTATATTTGCTTTCTGTTTAAAAGTCTGCTGGTATTCCTAGTCCTTGATTTGCTTTCCAAATCTAGGGTGTGGAGGAGGAAGTGGGTGGAAAGAAACGTATCTAATCAGACATTTAAGCTGGCACAACAGACACATGAATACTTTGTCAACACGCCACAGAGTGCTGTCATGCAAATGTCACCCAACAGGTTGTCTTCAGTCTTCAGAGGGATGGCCAAGATTCAGTCTGTTTTATTAAGAGGATAGAGGTTTTTTTTTCCTGAAATGAAACCATAACTTCCACAACATGGGATCACTATAGTTCAGGGTGTGCCTGTGCTCTCATTTTATACAATATCCTTATTTTCAGGGGACTGTAAGTAAGCAGAACTCATTCTCCCTGGACAAAAACTTGGCATTTGGTGTTTTATACCAGAGGGAATTGTTTAGAAAAATGTCACCACAAAGTAGTGTCACTTCTATATTTTAGCATAGTATAAAGCACCACAGTGTTTTATGTCAAGAAAAATCTTTTAGGGTTGGGTAAAGATCTTTAAGTAGGCAGTAAGGTGATAAGTATTGATGATTTGTTTTTAATGGGTTCATTCCATTTTCTCCATCTTTCCCTATGTATTTTAGTAAATCTAGTTCATCCAGTTTGTTTTCAACTTAATTTTTGTCCACCATTTTGCTATAATGGCCATTATTTTTTGCAACTATACTGACAAATATGTTCACTGCCAAAGGTCACATTATTCTGAATAAGTACCAGATCTTAATGTCTTGTTCCTCCTAATAACCCATTAAAATCTGGCCATACTCATATCCCTGAAATAACGCTTTGTTGAATTTTATTACCATCAGACTAGAGGTTTGAGGGTCTTGAGATGTTCCCAAAAGACAATAACTTGGTTGACATCACTTTATTTTTCTCTAGTGAACTTTGCACCTCTAATTTTTGTTGGTATTGTTTCAATGAGCAGGAACTTAACATGCTAACCTCTCTGAAAAATGTATTCTCAGGAATGTTAAGTTAGAATACACAAAAAGCCTATGTATCAAGGTCACTTTCCACTGTATAATATTGTACTGTCTTTTTGGAAGGCAAATGATGAGAACATTCTATAAGTACCTTAAAATGGTCTTCTATATGTCGCTTTGTCACATTCACCAGTTATAAACTGCACTGCAATATTGTGTGGGTGGATATCATAGTTGGCCCCAAAAGGAAGTTTAGGATGATGATTAATATTGGTCCCCACAAAGGGCATTATACTAAAGGTTATATGTAGGACTATAATTTTTTTACAGTAAATACTGACTTAAGAACATAAGAAGTGTCCTACTGGGTCAGACCAATGGTCCATCTAGCCCAGCATCCTGTCTCCGACAGTGGCCAATCACAGTGGCTTGGGAGAAGTACCCACAGGTCACAATGGCCCTTACCACAGCCTCTGGCAGTAGATTCCACAACCCAATTATACGCTGAGTGAAAAAATATTTTCTTTTATTTGTTTTAAATTTGCCACCCATGAATTTCATGCAGTGTCCCCTAGTTCTAGTACTACCCAAGAGGGTAAATAACTGCTCCTTGTTTATTAGTTCCACACCACTCATGATAGAGGTTTATACAATCCTATCTCCTCAGTCTTCTCTTCTCCAAACTGAAGAGCCCCAACCTACCAAGCCTCTCCTCATACGAGAGCCCTTCCATGCCCTTGATCATTTTTGTTGCCTTTCTCTGTACCTTTTCCAGTTCAGCTATGTCTTTTTTGAGATGGGGTCACCAGAACT
>QEPC01013438.1:2419515-2446593 GCA_003113815.1 Sphenodon punctatus | reverse complement strand
TCTCTCCATTGTGAAAACTGACCATTTAGTCCTACCCTTTGCTTTCTATCTTTTAACCAGTTTCTGATCCATAGTAAGACACTACCTCCTATCCCATGACTTTTTAATTTTCTCAAGTCTCTCATGAGGGACCTTATCAAATACTTTCTGGAAATCCAGATACACTATATCTACCGGGTCTACCTTGTCCACATGCTTATTTATTTACACCCTCAAAGAATTCCAACAGGTTAGTGAGTTATTTCTATGTTCTGTACAGCACCAGGTACATGACCGTGCTATATAAATGTTTATAATAATATAATAATTATTATTATTATAATACCTTTACTAAATCCATGTTGACTCTTCCCCATTAAGCCATGTTTGTCAACAGACCCTGTAATTCTGTCCTTAATTATGGTTTCCACCATTTTGCCCGGCACAGACGTCAAGCTTACTGGTCTGTAGTTTCCAGGATCGCCTCTGGATCCCTTTTTAAATATCGGGGTTACATTTGCCACCCTCCAGTCCTCGGGTACAGTGGCAGATTTTAGTGGCAGATTACAAGTTACTAACAGTAGGTCTGCGATTTCATATTTGAGTTCCTTCAGAACTCTGGGGTGAATGCCATCTGGCCCTGGGGACTTGTTAGTATTCCATTTGTCAATTTGCCCTAGAACATCCTCCAACGTCACATTGATTTGTAACAGCTCTTCCATTTCCTCACCCACAGAGCACGAATCTGGCATGGGTACCTCCCCAAAATCCTCTGCACTGAAGACCGACGCAAAGAACTCATTCATCTTCTCTGCCACGTCCTTATCCTCCCCGAGCCCCCCTTTTACTCCCTTGTCATCTAATGGCCCAACTGACTCCCTAGCAGGCTTCTTGCTTCTGATGTATTTGAAAAAAAAATTGTTGTTTGTTTTTGCCTCTTTAGCAAGCCTCCCTTCGAAATCTCTCTTAGCCTGCCTTATTAACACTTTACATTTACATTGCCATTGTTTATGCTCTTTTGTATTATTTTCATTGGGACTAGCCTTCCATTTCTTAAAGGATTCCTTTTTGGCTCGAATAGCCTCCTTCACCTCCCCATTTAACCACAGTGGAAGACTTTGTCTTCCTGCTTCCTTTTTTAACTTGCGGGATGCATTTAATCTGGGCTTCCAGAAGGAAACTTGTAGCCCTTGCAACTGTACTTTTTAGTTTCTTTTTAAACTAGTTTCCTCATTTTGTCATAGTCTCCCCTTTTAAAGTTAAATGCTACTGCTGTACTTTTGTCTTTCTCTCTCCAGAAATTGCCAAATGCGATCATATTATGATTGCTATTGCCTAGTGACTCCGCCAAAGTTTCTCCTTGCACCAGGTCCTGCATGCCATTCAGGACTAGATCTAGAATAGCTCCTCCTTTCGTTGGTTCCAGAACCAGCTGTTCTAGGAAGCAGTCATTTACGGCATCCAGAAATTTTACCTCCATGTCCTGCCACGAGGAAACATTCCCCCAATCAATATTAGGGTAATTGAAGTTACCCATTATTATTATGTTGCTGACTTTAGTAGCCCGTCTAATCTCTTTTAGCTTTGCTTTATCTGTCTCTCCGTCCTAGTCAGGGGGACGATAGTATAGCCCTACTGCGATACTCTTCCAATTTCTATCCATAGAGATTCTAGGGAAGAGTTTGCATCCTTTAAAATTTTAATTGTACTTGACTCAATGTTGTCTTTTACATATAGAGCCACCCCACCCCCCAACTCTGTCTACTCTGTCATTCCAATATATTTTGTACCCTGGTATTACAGTGTCCCATTGGTTATCCTCGTTCCACCATGTCTCTGTGATGCCTATAATGTCTAGATCTTTATTTAGCACCATACACTCTAATTCTCCAATCTTACTTTTTATGCTTCTAGCATTTGCATATAGACATTTATGTGTATTCTTTTTATTCTTCTTACTGTGCACATTATAGGAGACTATATCAGGCACCCTGGAATTGTTATTTATCTGTTCTCCAGTGAATTCCACTTGAAGTCCCTTCATTTTTATCCCTTCCTCAGTCTTAAGCAACTCTAAATCCCCTAAGTTAATATCATCCTGCATAGATGCCACAGTCTGAACTGTGCACTCCACAGTGCCTGTCGGCTTTCCCCAAGGTTCTAATTTAAAAACTACTCTATCACATTTTTAATTTTTAGTGCCAGCAGCTGGGTTCCATTCTGGTTAAGGTGGAGCCCATCCCTTCTGTATAGGCTCCCCCCTCCACAGAAGGCTGCCCAGTTCCTGATAAATCTAAAGCCTTCTTCCTTGCACCATTGTCTTATCCACGCATTGAGACGTTGGAGCTCTGCCTGCCTCTGGGGTCCTGCGCGTGGAACAGGCAGTACTTCCTAGAATGCTACCCTGGAGGTTCTGGACTTGAGTCTACTACCTAGAAGCCTAAATTTGGCCTCCAGAACCTCTGTCCTACATCTACCTATGTCATTGGTACCAACATGGACCACGACAACAGGTTCCTGCCCAGCACTCTCTAGGTGTCTGTCTATGTGTCATGTGAGGTCCACTACCTTCGCACCAGGTAGGCAAGTTACCATGTGGTCCTCACGACCACCAGCAACCCAGCTATCTACATTCCTAATAATCGAATCCTCAACTACCACAACTGTCCTGTTCCCATCCTTCTGGGCACACACCCCTGGAGAAATATCCTCAGTGCGAGAGGGTAACACATCACCCGGAAGGCAGGTCCCAGCTACGGGATTGCTTCCTGCCCTTTCACGTTTGTTCTGTTCTCCTTATTTGACAGTGTATTATAGTCTGAAATCTAGATAATTCACAATTAAACATAGTATTTCTTAAAGAAGATAGCCTTGTGACATTCAGAATCTATATTTTGTACTTATTACACAAAAATTGCACTTGCTTGCAGTAACTCCACACTTCAGATTGTGTCCTCCTGCTGACACTATTTTCAACTTCAGTGAATTTTCAAATGAATATTGAAATATAACAAAAGTTAGCAAAAACATATCTGGTCTCAAAGTTGGTATCGTTTTGGTTGAAGTTATTTTAAAAGAAGATTTCTACACAGTGCAGTCGGTTATCTATGAAAACCATGTGTCATTTTACAAGGTAGCTTATCAGTAAAGTGAAAGGTGTTGTTTTTAAATAGTGGTAAAAATGTGTTTTTACACATTCCTTTCAGAAATAGGTATTTTTGTATATTACATGTTTTAGGAGCTTCATATAAATTGTGACATTTGTGATAATAGATGAAAATAATATAGCCTTAATCATTTGTCACTTTTTTCTGCCTTTTTTCTAAAGTCCACCTTGGGTTAGCTTCTCTTACAAGGATTTTGTTAATTATTTATGATAGTCACATTTCCATATAAAGGCATGCTTCTTTTTGGAGTACACATGAAGCTTGACTAAGCTTCATACTTTGTGCAGAATAGGCCACTCTGTTGTCTTCTGCAGATCATGCTGTGTGATCCCTGTTCATAATCCAGTCCAGTTTTTGTTCTTCTGTCACAATATATCTCTAGATTGGACTGTATCTTTGTTCCCTCAATTAACTACAAAGGACAGTCTAATTTTACTAGTTAAGTAAGAGTTTGGTTTGGTTATACAAAGTACAGTTCTAAGTCAGTATGCAATAATTTTAATTTCAATATTTATTTGAAATAGCAAACTTCCAAAAACAATGAATGAGAACATCTGAAAATGGATTTTCACTTGTGAATATATTCTGATTGGGTTTTATTGATTCTGTCTCAAAAAAGGTCTAAAAAGATAGAATAGTTTGAGACAGGTTAAAAGGATAGTAACTCAGAACATGAAAAGATTTCTTTAGAAGAGGTAAAAAGAGAGGAGAGGGGTAAAGATATTTGAACAGGTGCGATACGTATTTTCAGACGTGACACCACCGCCGGTGGCCACACTTACCCCAGTGTGGCCACCCACAGTGGTGTCATATCTGCTCACGCCTTGTGTCTCCTGCCTTCTCCCTCTCCAACCCTGGCCGCCGGAAGGTTTGTTCGGCGACGGGGCTTACTCCTGCTCGGGGTGAGGCTTCTTTTCCCCAGGGCATGATGGCTTAAAAGCCGTCATGTGTAAAAATACCCATAGACAATTTGAACATCCAGGTCCATGCCTAACTTGGTCCTCACAGCAGTTCTACTGTAATTTGACCAAGGAAAGAAATCGGGAGAAATTTAAGCTCTCTTGCTTCAGTGGGTAAACCAACCACAAATAATTAAGGATTAGGAAGAAACTTTCCCTGCAGGCAGGTTATTCCCCAACTGTCCACTACAGGTTTTTTTGCAATTTCCTCTGAAACATGTGGTACTCGTCATGGACAGAGACAGGATGGACCACTGGTCTGATCCAGCATGACAATAGCTGTGTTTCTTCAAAATCTTATATTAATTTGTGTACCTTTAATAGCCTTGTGTTTGGAAATAACACTGAGCCTTCATTCTTGTGGGGAAAAAACTTAACTTGATTTTTTTTTTTTTTAAGAAGTTTTAATATAAATTTTTTATAATAGCTTATTTTAAAAGAGCTGACTTTTTATACTTGCTTAACTCTTCTGGGCAGCAACAGACTATTGTTTGTCTACTTTGAGTCTCCAAGATACTACCACAAACTTAGAACGGAATTGACAACAGTTGGTACCTCACAAGAATAAGTCGTGCATTTGTTGGTACTCTAAATAACTGCCTAAGCTGAGGGACAGAAAAGCAATATTTGTAGGGATTTGTAGTTGCTTTGTGAGAATGGAAAAGGCGTATTCTTTTTAGCATTAGAATCCATCAGGTTTGGTCTCTATAAATTTCTGTTTAGAAAACTGGAGATATAGTGCTATTAAAAGTAAGACAATAGAATTATCTATAGACAATAGAATTACTTTAGCATTCTTTTAATTAATTCCAGCAGTGCATTAAAATGTCCCTGTTTCAATAGCAGTCTACAAAAATATTAGGGGAAAATATACAAAGATGGATTTCATTATGTTGTTTACATTTTAAGGTGTGTTCCATCATTTTGGAAAATTAGCTCTCTACATTTAATGCGTCTCTTTTGTGTCTAGTTTGGATAATATATGAACAGGTGATGATTGCTGCCTTGGATTGCAGTCGGGATGACTTGGCAGTGGTAAGTATTTCAGTTGATTTTTCATTCAAGTTTTAATTTGCTTTATATGAACCTATTCCAGATAGTTCTTTGGACTGTTACAGGATATTAGGAAATATATAGCTTGGATTTGTAGAATCTTAAAGAAATACACTGCTGGGAGAAAATGTTTCCGCCCAGCCGAATGTGTAACTTGTTTCAACATACCATGTCTCTTCAAATATCTGGGGAAATATTTACGGCTACTCTGATATGGGATGAATGTCAGGAATAATATGAAAGTTGCCATCTTGCACAGAGAATGTTTGTTTGTTAAAAAAACCCTTTCATATTGTGTCAATTTTCCAAATGTTTTGAGGTAAACTGTCAGTGCCGCTCAGTGGACTTTTTGTTGCGTGAGCCTTAAAGGCCAACACAGGTTGCCCAGCTAAATCCCTGCATAATGCATTAAGAAAGCTCATTAGTGAATAAAGGCTTGCTGTATTCTTAACTGAGAAAAGTGTTCAGTTTTGCTCTTTACTGCTTCCTTATGAAGTATAAATACAGGGTCATAAAGAAAATCTGCCTGTTTCCTTATATCATTGATCATGCTCTCCAAGTCATGCCAGTATCCTCCAGAAAAAAGAGCAAGACCTGATAGATGGATGTAGAAGAACTGTAGAACTAATAATATAATAATAATAATTTTATTTATATAGCGTTCCCCTGCCTTGCATGGCACTCGGACCACTTTACAGAATATAAAACAATATAAAAGTATAAAACAATTTAAAACAATTCAAAACAACTTATTAAAATACTATAAGATAGGGGAAGGAAAAAAGGGAGGACAGAATACACTTAAGGGAACCAGCAGTGAATCCTAAAAGCACCTAGAAGGTAAATATGTTTTCAGGTGCTTTTTGAAGGTAACAAGGGAGGGACTGAGACGAACATCCGGAGGGAGCAAGTTCCACACCAAGGGGCCTGCCACAGCAAAAGCCCTGCCGACTTAACACGTGATGGCAGAACCCCCAAACAATGGGTGGTTCCTGAATGCAGATACCCATCAGTGTGAGATTCCAGAAGTAAGTCTCGAATATAACCAGGGTCTAAACTGTTCAGGGCCCTAAAAACCAACAGTGCAATCTTAAACCAGTTATCATTTAATAATTGCATTTTAGGCACAGAAACTAGAAATCAGCAGAAAAGTATTTTCCTATAGTATATCTTGATATATAAGCTCTCCAAATAGATTGACACTAATTTGATTTTTGTGAATGTTAAAACTGGGATCTACATGACTTAAGTTTGTTATAACTTCATTCTTGGAAATCACCAGTTGAGTAAGGTAAGGAATCTTTCTTCTTTTTGAATTGTTTGTGTTATACTTCACAGTCGGCCTCTCCAAATGTATGCCCTTTACATTATTAACATTGCTCTATGCAGTCAGTTGACTTTTTCTTTAGAATATCATGATGCTGGTTTAAAGAATGGTGATTTTTCAGCTGAGGAAAAATATTTTTAGACTCCTGATGTTAAACTTTTGCATGCAGTTGATTCACTTGGATATATAAAAATCATACTGTTTAAATGGGTTGTCTGTCACATGAAGTACGTTTGTCCTGATACATATATTAATACAAACTCAGCAACTACTCCAGAGCCAGGACAATGCAAAACCAGAAACTAACTCGGCACACAAATTCCAACCGTTACTACCCCAGCCCCCAAACTTGGGGAAAGACTGTGTGCCTGGAAGGGTCAGCAGGCTTGGGATACAGTGTAAATAAATGCGGGAAAGAGAATTCGAGAGTGTAGAATCCTTAATAGAGATTGTTCTCCCAACTCATAACAGTTGCAAATTTGGATCTCCTCTGACCATAGCTGTGGCAGTACAATGTCATGGGCAGAGTAGCAGTCTTTCAGATAGATGAAGAAAAAATACTTTTCACATGTAGACTTTGAAAGTTATGTGACAGAATATTTACTTTCTGTGAGTGAAAGGTATTAATTTATCTTAGATTTTATGTAATGCATAACGAAAGAAGCCACAATTGTATAGTTCTCACTAAGAAAGTAAGCCAGTTGACTAGGAGAATGTACCATGGGCCAAATCCAAGGTGTTTCTTTCTCTCTCTCTCTCTCTCAAATACAGTTGGGAGGTTCTTAAAGGAACCAACAATCAAAATGTCCAATTTGTTCAACACTGTTTTTAGTAATAATTCAAGCAACAGCTTTGAATTTGAACTTCTGGCCTTAAAGTGTCCTATAATGAACACAGCATGACATGAAGAGTGAACAATCGCTTGCTCAAAGTATCCTGAGTAGTTTTAAAGCCTAGCGAATACCAGATCCTTTTAAGTCCACATTTTTCACTCCAAGTAAGATGAAGTAGTCGTAATTGTGAGTGGCTTTTGGCCACAGCTGCAGATGCCAGGTACCTGAAGAGAGTTGACACTGAGCTCTTAGCGGTTGAACACTTGACGTCTGTGATGCCTCGGCTCCAGATGAGGGGTGTGGTGGTCTAGTTGATTCAGATGATCTAGTTGTTCATCTGGACTTTTTGTTCTTTATACTTATTTTCCTTCATTTTCATGCACAAAATAGCTATGCATAGTTTGTGGAAACACAGTAGTTAGCCAACTCCATCTTTGTAGCACATATGGATTTAGTGAGATCACCTGCTCTTGGCAGACACCTGCACTACCTGTGTCTGACAAGCTGGAGTTCACTTTGTTTTTCTTGCTTTTATAGATTTAATCCAGACCTTTAAACAGTTTACTTAAAGCATTTTTAATTTCCCCTCTGATTTTTTTTTTTTTTTAATGATTTTTTAAAAAACTTTCCTTTAAGTGACAGAGTTGAAATGGAGGAGAGAAAGTGTCACTAGAAGTGAGAAACCATAACTGTCAATGTTTTTAGGTTTCCCTAATAAATTCTATGTTAATGCATTGGAATACAAGGCCATATGTTCATAAACCAATATAATCCATTATTGATGTAGGTACTTTTGCATGTCTATAAACAAAGCAGATATTTATAGGAACCATGAGTTAGGTTTTCAAAAAAGCTCCTTTACCACATAGGCTTTGTCTAAATTGCGGAAACTAACTTGAGTTTAGCTAACAACTTTTAGCTCTATTTAGATAGGTAAAAGTAATAATAAATAATAATTTAAAATTTTTTATAGCATCCCATTCCAGAAGAAGATTGGAACTATTCACAACATAAAAATATGATAAAAATATAAAATCAATTAAAATATAGATCCATTTAAAAATAACTTAAAAGGCAAAGATAAAGGGTAATTTCAGATGTGACGGTCTGTTTGGCCCGCCACGCTGGACCGGGATCCATCTCGGATCCCCGTCCATTATCAGACTGGCCGTTCTTTAGACGTGCCGGCCTGATCGCTAATGGGGATTGGGGAGGGGGTGGGGCTGCGTGGGGACAAAGAGGGCCTGCGCAGCGCGATGTGTGGCTGCACAGCCCCACACTCCCTCGACCGCCCACCGTCGGGGAGTCGGGCAGGCGCATCGGCCAGTGCGACTGCTATGCCTCATCCCGTACCACAGTTGGGGCCACAATCTGGGATGGGCCAAAGGTAACAGATATTACTTCTGGTCCATCCCGGATCATCCATCCAGGCCGGGCCGAGGGCCAGAACCGTGGTCAATTTGATTCCTGCCAGGTGTTCACTGTGGTGAACATCTGGCCGGGAGCAAACGGACGTTCCCGTGATCGCTGCCACCACACGGAATCCACTGGGATTCGCTGTGGTGAGCAGCGATTTCGTAACGTCTGAAATTACCCAAAGAGGGATGAGAAACCACATTAAAGGGAAACAGCAGTGGATCCTAAAGTAGGACTACTTTACCTCCCCTTTAACAGGGGATGCTTATGAAAAATACATGTTGCAGGGCTGCACTGGAATCAGTGCAGCCCAATAAGTGTCCCCTGCTAAAGAGGAGGTATGGTAGTCCTATCCTAAAAGCACTTGGAGAATGAATCAGTCTTCAGGTACTTTTAAAAAGTAAGGAAGGTGGAACTGACACTAGGGTTGCCGCTTATGAAAAATACAAGTTGCAGGGCCTGCATTGCTGCCTGCAACATATATTTTTCGTAAGTGTGCCTTAAAAATTAGCATAGGTGGCAACCCTAACTGAGACAGACATCTGGAAGGAGCAAGTGAAGGCTGAAGGGCCTGCTGCAGCAAAGAGCTGATCCCCCGTTGACTTAAGGCGCGATGACGAGATCACCAAATAGCAGGTGATTTCTGAGTGCAGATAACCATCAGGATGAAATTCCAGGAGTGGGTCTTGAGTATAGTCAGGCCTTATACATTCAGGGGCCTGGAAACCAGCAGCACAATCTTAAATTTAATCTGCCACTCTACAAGCAGCCAATGCAAAGAATCAGGGTGGGCATAATATGGTCACCGCTGCCCTAGCCAGTAAGCAGCCATGCTTCCATATTCTGAACAAGCTGCAAGCGACTGAGAATCACCACTGGAAGCCCATAGAAGAGGGAATTACAAAAATCAGGCTTCGTAGGTAGCTGTGGCAAGGTCAGTCAGGGATAAATAAGGGCATAGCTTACACAAATGGCATATCTCTTAAAAGCTTCTCCGAACCATGTCCGATACCTGATTTTTTCATAAACAGAGCATGGTCGAAACTGACATCCAAGCTTGTTATCTGACCCACCCCCTCCTCCCATACCCCGTCAACATGTAGGGGCCTGAGGGCGGTTGAGGACATCCTCGTATCGACTTTCCCTCCCCACCAGCATCATAAGGGGGACTATATTATTATATTAAATGCCATAAGGGTGATTTTTTTTTTACAGTAAGTGCCTCAGCAGAGATATGGACTAGTAGTCCACCCTGAGGATATTGCTGCAGGACTGCCCCCTTAATCTGCCCAATCAAGTATTTTGATGCTTAAACCAAACACAAACCTTGTGTCTAATCTCTGACAGTAATTTTATACTAGGAATAACTACTGTTATTTGTTTGGAATACCCAGAGAATAAATCCATTAAAAAAACTGAGAAAAAAATCTTTCATTTTTAAAATTAGTTATTAGTCTGAATTGCTTTTCTGTAGTTTTTAAAATATTCTTCTCTTAAATATTCACCCAGAATTATTATTTTTAAATGTGCTGATTAGTTGGCTATGGGTTTGTTTGACGAATTCTAATCCAGACCAGTGATATTCAACCTGGGCACCAACCCGAGAATTATTAAATATTTTTCTGCTCAGTATCTCGGATCACTGGCTAACAAGATATTGCCTCATTGCAGTTCAGCCTCAATGGGTGCCAACGCAAGATCATGATGAAAACATTGTGCTGTTATTTTTGTGGTGCTCTCTGGCTCTATTTAAAGCTATCTCCTCTCTCTTCACACTGCTTGCAGCTGGGAGGGATGGGAAAGTTTCTCCTTTCTTCTCACACCCCACCCTTCCTGGCTCCATGGAGAAAACAACAAGGAAGAAAACTTATTTCGTTTGTTCACTGGACTTGTCTCTTTCCCAAGCCATGCACAAGTTGGCTTACATAAGAGAGTAAAAGAATATCTACCAAGGATGTTCCATTAGTATTGTGGATTTTGAAGAAAATTTTAGACACAGAAAGAAAAGAAAATTTTAGACACAGAAAGAAAATTTTAGAAACATCCTAAAATGGTGTCAGAACGTGCATAATGGGAATCCTAGACACTCCATGGTTCTTGGGGAAAATTCAGAACCTCAGCCTTCAGCAGCAGAAAATCTGCAAGAATTATGCCAAGCAGTTGGCAGTACCCATGCTACTGGTCAGCAAACGCTACAAAGAAGTTGGCCAGGGAATCCCAGAGAAGTGCTGAAGCAGCACCATTTTTTCAGACATTCTTCCATTCTCTCTGCTTCCACAATGAAACGCTAGGTCAGATGCTGCCTGCCATTGCTGAGTTTAATTCTGTTCCCCGTCTGGCTGTTCCAGGGTAATTTCAGATGTTATGAGATCACACTCAACCACGGACCCCTGTGGTGACGGATGGTCCTGTAACGTCTGGTTGCTCGCCGCCAGATGTTCACCACGGTGAACCACCGGCGGTGAGCAAAATAACCACGCTTTCGAGGATGGTCCGGGCACCATCCCCGAAGACGTGGTTAATTGAACCATGGCCCAGAATCGGCGGACGGTAAGGTCTGTTACTGCCGCCGATTCCGGGCCGTGGCCCAGACCCCAGGACGGAATCGGGCGCAGCGGCCGCATTGGCCGCTGCGCCCACCCATCTCCAGGAGGGCGGGCTATTGGGGGAGCATGGGGGGGGCAGTACTGTGCGGCCGCACGTTGTGCCGCGCAGTCCCGCCCCCTCCCCAGATTCCCCACCAGAATCAGCCGGCTCATCTGTTGACGAACCGTTCTGATTCCAGCCTGGAATCAGAAAGGTGATTCCGTGATGGGGCCAATAGGTGCCCTGTCACGTCTGAAATCACCCCCAGATGCAGATGTTTGCAGACTGCATTTCCCATGCTTGCAGGTCCGGTCTAGGCCACCAAGCCGCAACAGAATGTTCTCCTATTTTTCCACCGAAGTTTTTGTGATGTTCTTTAATTTAGGTGGGTCAGGTGGGTGGGTTTAAACTTAGAGTGCCATCAGACTTCTAATAGACAAGCATAATTTTCAATATAAATAAATATTTCCAAGAAACCCTGATAATCTAGCTTATTTGCATGGAAAATTCATCTTGGGAAGTTAGTCTTCCAACTGACAAGGTTTCAATTTCCTAGCTTGTCTTTATTAATACATTTTATTGCCTTATCCCAGCAGTTACTGTTTTCCTTTAATCAAAATACACATTCCAGGTTGTTGACTTATTCAATCAAGGACTCAGGGTTTTTTCTGTTAATTTCCCTGTGTTGAATGATTATATTCACATTTGTGCAGACTGCATTAAGTAGTGTAAACTCTGGGGAAAAAAATCAGTACAGTATATAACTCATACTTTTTGTAAACAGCTGAAGGGCGTCTTAGCCTAAAATCTGGAACCTGTCTCAACACTTTGTTATCTTTCATAGTGCTACTCTACTGAGAGTGGTAGTCGTGCTTACCTTTATTAAGGATTGATGTAGTTCTTTGGTTACGTTAAGATGCGCTGTTTATAAATTATTCTCTTTTGATTTACTTTCATACAGTAAATATCTGTGTCTCAAAACTGGAACACTAACTGGAAGTACAATTCTCTTTCTTATTTTTAAAATATAGTTTTGTCTTCAAGAACTAAGACGGCAATTCCCAGGCAGCCACAGAGTTAAGCGATTGACTGGTATGAGATTTGAAGCCATGGAAAGGTAACTGCTGAACTCAGTGGGGAGAAAAGGAATTATATTTGATATCTCTAATTATCCCCACAGCTAAATTCAGAGCAGAGGGAGTGAATGCAGTGTGCTTCTTTTATAAAAAAATTCAGTCTGTATGATGGACTGGTTGAGCATAGACATTTTTATTATATTTTGGCTAGCACAACATCATACTTTTTGCAATATTCAAGTTGGAATTTATAGATTGAAAAGGTCCATTACTTGCCATCCTCAGCTGATAAAACAGCAAAACACTAGACATTTTTTTGGCAAAGCAAAGACGATCATCCATGACTATAGACCAATGTATATTTAATCAAACAGGCCCAGAGTTCCAAATAGCATTCCAAAACCACTGACTCACCCTACATTCTCCGCGCTCCTTTATGTCCTAAGTAACTGAAGAATACAAGCCATGTCCTCATGAGTGTCTTACAGAACTTAACAGAAATAAAGCCAGTAGGACTTTATGACGGGTGGCCAATGACAGCTGCCATTGGGTGTTTTCAGACGTTACGGGGCCGCTTGGCCCCGTACCGAAAACAACCCTTTCATTCCCCGCCGGGGTCACCCCGTCACGCCATATCAGACGTGCCGGGGGGATCCCGGTGGGGAATCTGGGAGGGGGCGGGGCCGCGCGGTGCAACGTGCGGCCGCACGGCCCCGCCCCCTCCACGCACCCCGCTGCCCGCCCTCCAGGGAGACGGGCGGGCGGCGGGGCCACTGCGACCGCCGCGTCGGGTCGGATGTGCCGTGGCCTGGGAACCCGCCGGGGATCCCGGGCCGTGGCAACCGGCCAGACGTTACTTTTTTGGGTCCCCGCTGGGGATCTTTTTGACCATGCTTCCTGGGACATTCCCCCGGCTAGCCCGGGAAGCATGGTTCAAATTGACCCCATGTGGGTATTGACCGTGGGGAACATCTGGCAGCCGCCAGACAGACGTTCGAGCCACAGTGACCACAGGTGGGTATTCACCGTGGTTCACTGTGATCTCGTAACGTCTGAAAATACCCATAGTAGCCGGACCAGGCCAAGAACAGCAGGCTATCACATGTGATAGCCCACTGTGGCTTGGTTGGGCAGGCTGTTCCCTAGGCATGTTGACCGCTACCATGGGCTGTGGCCCTGGAGGGGTCAGCCTGGGCTAGCCCCCCGCACGCCTCACTCGGGGGCAAACCTCTGGAGTGCGCCCAACAAACGAGATGGTCATCCCCAGACCTAAGCAGGCCATGGTCACATTTGTTAATCCCCACTGTTGTACAAGGTATGTCTGTTCTGTCCTTGACGTCTTTCTCTTGAGGGAAGCTAGTTCAAAACCAGCTAGCTGAGGCATGACAGAAAAGAACCCTCTGCAAAAATCCTAGTTGCTAGTTACTGTTGGGAGAAGAATATTGATTTAACTGTTCTCTGCAGAGATTGCTGCGGTGATGATACTTAGAATTTGTTGTCAAGACCTCTCCCTAGAATTAACAAGCAAATGTTTCCATTTATATATTTAAATAGGTATGATGATGCTATCCAGCTGTATGACAGGATTTTACAAGAAGACTCAACTAACACTGTAAGTTTAAGCGGAAAAATAACAATAGATGATTTATGTAGTTTGGACTAGAGTATTTGAAAAGACCAGCGTTGAAGAAATACATGGTTATTGGATTAAAATATCTGTTTTTAACTTGCTTTCATAGTTAAGGTAACTGCTGAACTTCCTAGCATTAACTATTCCTAGAATGATTAACTTTTCATCCAAAGGGATTGTGACTGCATTTTCATGAATGTCAACACTTGTGTTTCCGTGAACTGTGAATTGGATATCTTACTGCTAAATTAAAGTAATGGGGAAGAGACTGTTATGCTATAGGATGGTGATAGTTCTGCATTAGCAGGTAGTTCAACTAGTGGTCTAACATGGCTTTTTTATTTCTAGTTTCCAAGTCTGATTTTAACACTAAGTCCAATTCAGAATTTAACAATTCTAATTTTAAATATGCTCTTCTGGTGTTTGTATTGCACAATACTTAGGGTGAAAACAAACAAGACCGTAGCCCACGAGCCACCTGCTTGTCAATTCTGATCGGGGTGCTTGAAGGAGTGTCCCCAGTCAGCTGCTTGGCGCGTGCACACGGACTGGGTGAGGGTGCCAAACAGCTTAGAGGCACGCTCTCACCCAGCCTGGGTGTACATGCCAATCTGCAGATTGGGAGAGCTCCCTGATCAGCTGTTTGGCAGGCTGGGTGAGTGCACACCTCCAAGCTCTCCGATCAGCTGTTTGGCGGCAGTTCCTCCGAGGGGCTTGATCCTGCTGGCCAGCAGGGTCTAGGAGTTCTGGCAATTATGGATGATTCCTCGGGCAACCAGTGGAATGGAGGGACTTGTGACAGAAGCCCCCCAGCCCAGATTCCCCAGGGAGGTGGCTGCTTGAACTTCCCTCCCCACCAATCCCTGGAGTGGCAGCTGCAGCGGCCCTCCCTGGGGCAGCCAGGGGAACTGGCTTGCCCCCATCTCATTTGTTTTTACCCATAATTGATTACCTTGGAGGCTGTGGAGTGAACTTTCTTCCGAGTCCAAATGGGGTTCAATGGAGTGTCAGAGACTTAGAAAGGGACCTTCAGGGCCATCGAGTCTAACCCTCTGTTCCAAGGCAAGATACACTCTACCTTCAGTATTGCAGATGTGTGCTTGTCCAGATGGTCTTTGAAAACATCCAAGGAAGGAAATTGCACAATCATCCCAAGCAATCTGTTCCATTGCTTAACAGTTCTTGCAGTTAGGAAGCTTTTCTTAACCAAAATCTATTTTTGGCCAGTTGCTTCCTGTTCTATCTTTTGTGACGGTGAAGAACAAATGTTCACCATCTTTTCTTTTCTTTTTGACAACCTTCTAGAAATTTGAAAAATCTGTCATGTCCCCATTTAGTGTTCTTTTCTATAGGCTAAACATACCCAGTTCTTTCAGCCTTCCCTTGTATGGCTTGCATTAAAGCCCCTTTGTCATCTTAATTTCTTTGCTTTTCTCTGAATCCTTTCCATTTTTTCTTCTTGAAATGAGGTCTCAATCAGTCCTGCATAAAGTAGCACCGTTGCCTTCCATGTCTTGCACGTGCGCATCTGTTTTGCAGCAGCGTCACATTGTTGACTCAGGTTCAGCTTATGACCCATTGTAACACCCCAGATTTTTGTTTGTACTACTGCTGCCAAGCCAATTATCCCCCATTTTATATTTGTGTATCTAGGCTTTTGTTCCTGTGTGTAATACTTGGCATTTGTATTTGTTAAAACTCATTTTTTTCCCTTTCCACACTGGGTCTCTAGTTTGTCTAAATCATTTTGTATTCTAATCCTGTCCTCCAAAGTGGTTGCAATCCCTTCCAGTTCTGTGTCTTCTGCACATTTGATGAGTAATCTCTCCACTTCCTCGTCCAAATTATTAATGAAAATGTTGAAGAGAACTGGACCCAGAACAAACCCCTGTGGGACTCTACTTGATACCACCTCCCAGTTTCATGAAAGGAGGGGCTTGTGCTTCCCTCACCCCTCCCAGATCGGAAGCCCTAAAGAATCCCTGCCCAGCCACCACTCCTGTGTCGCTCCACTATCAAAGGTTACCAGTCACCTATGCTCAGTTTGATACAAATCTATTAATTAATACTTTTTGAGTCAAGCCCACATTTTTCCAGCTCTTATCAGAATGTCATGTGGGACCATGTAGAGAGAGTGATTGTTTGCTGTGTTGGTCCCAAATATAGGCATTTTTGACTTGATAATGTGGCGATACCTTTTATTGGACCAACTCAAGTTGCTGGTGGTGCGCAAGCTCTCGGACCTCACAGGGTTCTTCATCAGAAGCCTTATTGAAGTTTTTTATTGAACCAACTGAAGTTGGTGGAGGTGCACAAATTTTTGGACCTCATAGGGTCCTTCATCAGAACAATGTCAGAAGCCTTATTAAAGCCTTATCATGGGACCATGTCAGAAGCCTTATTAAAGTCTTATTGCTTGCCCACCTAGACCACATTCAAACCTGACAGCAGCATACCTGCGAGCCAAATACGTAGCGGGGGGGAGCCGGATGCCAGAAGTACCGCCAGTGCGAACGGGGTTCTGCCGCAACTTTACACACAGTTGTCAAGGCTCAAAGTCCAGCCTTGACAACCACGAGTAAAGTTGCAGCAGAACCCTGTTTGCACTGGTGGTACTTTCAACATCTGGCTCCTCTCCCTGCCGCGCCTTTGGCTCGTGGGTGTTACGCCGCCGTCAGGTGTGAACAGTCACTATATACAGACTTTAGGAGCATGATGTTCTTACAGATGGTGCTTGAAGTTCTTCAATGGTGGTTCTTTCTTAAGTGTAACTTGTTAGTTGTGGTTGTGTGCTTTCTTTGTAGGACCCCTTCTTTGAGATTTTACCATGTCGCCTGATAATGCATAATAGTTCAAAGATGCTTTTGATTAAAAAAATTTCCAACTTGATCACACTGGCAAGAGTTGGTCTTTGTCACAGCTGTGGGAGAAAGCTGGAAATTACTTCGACATGGTAAAAGTAGTCTCTGTGTGACACTTGGCTGACTTTAGCCTCTGCTACAATCCATTTATAAAAGCAAATTATGCCTGCTTAATTCAGTAATGATTTCATAGTTATTTTTGTACTGTTTAAAATTCTTGATTATTATGGGATGGTCCCTGCCATTCTAGAGCTAAGGCAGAGACAGCTTTCTCTCCAAGAACCAAAATTTTAAACTGCAAATATTGCTATCTTCGTAAAGATCACATCTTGAAAACTGGTGTGCAGGACATGCAGCGGTACAGTTATGTGTACAGAAAGTTAAGTTGCTTTTGATGAGGAGTGAATCTCTGAATTATAGCACTTCAAAGATGAAGGCTGAAGGATAAAGAAAAAATTCTTGAAACCTTTTTTCCCAGGGCTCTAGTTTTCTTATTAAAGCTCCTGTTGAGATTAAAATTTGCATATATAATTTTTCACACTATGGGTGTTTACACATGGGCTGGGAGCCCGGCGGACCGCAGAGCTGCTCCATTCCCCCCATGCCTTGTGTGGGTTCCACGAAGACCCCAGCAGACAGACTGGAGGTTTCCCCGGCCACAGTTTGCCCATGTGCCACCCCCCGCTGTGGTGGAGAACGTGGCCTGCCCCATGGCCCCCTCCCTCCAAACGTTAGGCAGCCCCTGGGCAGCATGTTACCCCCGTTCAGTCTGGGTTACCCCGTACAGCATGTCTTGCCTTTCTGTGCCAAACCAGGAAAAACCTCTGGTGGCTGCCCTTCACACGGGTAGGTAAATCCAGGGCGAAGGGTGGTGAATGTGGGGCCCTGTCTAGTATGATAACACCCCCTTCTTTCCACATTTAATTAGTGCTATTTATTCAAACCAATGATTTTGGAATTAAAATAACTTTTGGCTGCCTAGATACAAAATGGATCTTCCATACTGCATTCTCGGGTGACATTTGGCTGAGGTGACCTTTCTTTCCACTAGGAGTTGGGTTGCATTTATACTCCAGAGTGGCTCTGTTGATTAGTGAGTGCACTTTGAAATAAAGTAGTACAGTGACATCTTTTATTGGACCAACTCCAGTTGGTGGAGGTATGCAAGCTTTCGGACCTCACAGGGTCCTTTGTCAGGAAAGTCAGGAGCTAGAACTGTAGACTGACCAAAGTGGTGATTGGAAACAATGGCAAAGCGGGGGAGGGGGGTTGAAAATGAGGCTCAGGTAGGAGGTTCGCAATTCAAAAGAGTGGAATACAAGGTAGGAAGAGTAAGAGCTGCTGATAGTAAGTAAACTTAAAGCTTCCTGTAGCTGTAGACAGTCATTAGACTTACAAATTTCTGTAATGGCTTGTGAAACCCACATCCAAATTGAGTCCGTTGTTCTTTGTATCTAGTAGAGCTATGAATTTTTGTTCCCAGTCTCGCCTTTTAAAGGTGTGGCATAGGTTTTCTTTTAAGACGAGAACAGAGAGGTCAGCAGTAGAGAGGTCACATTGTGAGAAATGAGAATTCACTTTGGCATTGTAACGTTAATTGGGATTGCTGACAGACCGTTTTGTGCATTCGTTTTCTTGCAAACGAAATAAACAAAGCCTAAATATATCTATTTTTGTTCCGTTTTGTTTTAATGAAGGGGAAGCAGGAGGAGGGCTCTCTTGCTGCCTTCCTCATGTGTCCTTGTATTCTTAGTGCCTGATCTCAGAGGCTTACTGAGGCAGATGCAAGCAAGGAGCAAGAACAGACTTAAGTGGATATGCCAGGAAGGAAGGTTATGGTTAGGCCACACCTCTCACATCACTGTTATATTGACCTTGGTGATTTTTTATTTTTGAGCGAGAATTGTATTCAGTAAGTGAAAATCTACTAATTCTAGAAGAGTAGCTGTGTTAGTCTATAGCTCTAAAAACAGCAAAAAAGAGTCTTGTGGCACCTTGAAGACTTTCAAGTCATTGTTAGTAGACTAGCAGGCCTACCTCAAGTTATTAATAAAAACTCAGTCATAAGAATAATGTATGACTCCTTCAAGATAGCTGAAAGCAGGATACGACAGCCTTAACTTGCCTTTTGTAATTTATAACGCACCACAACATTATACACTTGAACAAATACGTAATTAAAGCAGCAGAATTTAATTGTACCCTGGAACATGAGTTAAAGCCGTCCTATCCAGCCTTTCAGTCACCTTAGGCTAGGATATTCAGCACTGTTGTTGGGCCTGGAAATCTCACCAGTATCAGATGTTACTCTGTTCAAACCCTAAAGTTGCTTGGACCCGTCTTCTCAGTGGTTTCAATGTATAACTTTTTTTCTGTAGCTCTTATCAATCAGCAAAATATGTATTTCACTAATATATGTGTATTATATACGGTACTGTATTTAATATTTTATACTTAATTTGGTCACTCTGTTAAAGTCCTATATATATATGCCATGTTTGTCAGTTGAATAATGTAATGGGGCACTGCTAGGTTAGCATATGTTGTGTGGCTTGGCCTTTACTTTTCATTTCTCAGATTTGTGGCATTTAAATTTCATTGTGCTCAGCATCCTTGAAGCGTACAAAATAATACATCTCTGCCATAATTATTTTGTCCATAAAATATGTATAGAATTTCATCCTGGCCCCCTCAACGTTTGGCCAAGACCAATCACGTAACAATCAGTGTGTGTATATTTGAAGGCTAATATGAATTGTTAGTAATATTTTACTATTCAATATGATTTGTAATGTCCTATTTTAATTTTAAATTCCATTATTCTCTGCAATTTTCTCTCTGAATGATTGACTGCAGTGTGGTACCTACTTTCTAGTGCCAAGAGTTGAATTACTAAATTTGCCTTCCATCTTCCCCCTAAACGTGCCATTAATTCTGTGGAAGAAGGTTTAATTCAAAATACACATTCAAAAGGTAAACATGCCAAAGAAGCAGGATTTTCCCCCATCTCTTGGCTACATGATATTTAGTGCTGTAACAGATGTAAGTGAAAAGTTTTCAGCACGAAACTGTACTTTTAAGTTGACCTTCTGTGGGGTTTTTAAACATGCTTAAGTGAATAAAGTGCTTAACTCCAGTTTGAAAGACAACAGGACCGAGGCAGCTAACTTTTGAATATCGCATTCAGTGCTTCCTTCATACAGTCTCTTAAGTTTGATTTAACTTATCTCTCTCTTCACAATATCTTTCTGATTCATCTGAACTGGTCAGAATTCTGTGAAAACAGCAAAGGGTACATCTACATTCTCCCTCATTTAGCTTTCTCTGGAATTCATTCTAGAACAAAGAAAAGAAGCTTTGGTAGTGCAGTGAATAGGTCAGCAAGGTGCTTGTTTTGTGATCTTCAGTCAAAACCAATGGAAAATAGAGCCCTGTATTCCTGTTTGTGTAGATCATGAGCCTTTGAAGTAAGTGTATTTGGCATTTGTACTTTCCAGCTGTCTCAACATGGACGATGTCATCCAAATCAGTGCTTTGTTGAATATTTTTTTTTAAATAAATAAATATCTAATCGTGCTTTACAAGATTATCCAACTCTCATTTCCTTCTTTGAAAGCATCATAATGCCTTTCGTAAAATGTAATGCTAAAAATGCTAAAATATTTTATATTGGAAGCAAAGAGGCACAACTCAGTAGACAACGAACTTCTCTTTTTCACATAACTTCTGGTTTAATCTTGTGTTTTGAAAAATGAAACTTCTGATAAATTGTTGGCTATTGGAACTGTTTATATGTCATCTACCTGTTAATTATTTCCATGCACACATGTGGCTGCTGTAGGAAAATAAATGTTTGAGGGTTTTAAACAGAAACCGTTGCTGAGTTTGTCTTGGCACCCTTTTCAGCTTATAGCAGTCTCTTCTGGTGTGCTGACACATGTAGTTGCTTAGATATATTAAACATTTTCTCTTGTTTGGCAAGTGCTGTAAGTGAAACATAGACATTTATTCACACAAGCCACGTAAAAATCATACATTGCAAGGACTGACAGTCTGAAGCAGAAAGGTGTTTGGAGTCTACACAAAGATTAAAAAATAATTTCTAATATCCAACAGATTTTTTTTCCATTGCAGGACATGGAATTATGAAGTAGAGTTTAAGTAAAAGAATAGCGTAATTTCTTGCCAGTTGTTGCATTTGAAATGGTAAAATTAAGACAACAGCAACTCTTTTATTAAGGATGGAGTCTAGGCTAGATTTTAGTTTTGGTATAAATGCAAAATTGCTCAGAACCTTTAAAATTCACTCATAATTCACTTTCACTTTCTTGGTGGACAAAATATAAACTAGCCCCATACAGACTGGTCTAAGGTGATCTTGACTTAATTTTTTGCAGTGGAAACCATTCTGACCAACAGTTTGTTCATGTGAGAGTATGCTAATGGACCAGTTGAGACCTGATGCAAGGTGATGAAGCTTCACTGACTTCATATAGAGAACAAATTACTGTATAAGTCTTTAACCTAATATGAATTTATATAATATTTGTAATAGTTTCTCTGGGAAATTTCAGAAGAATTCTGGAAAATTATTATTATTTATTTTTATATGGAATTAGCATTGTGCCTGGCACTCAATAATCATTAATTAGAGACCAGTCCCTGACCTGAGGGGTTTACAGTTTAGTGGAGACAAGGCAGAGGACAGCACAGGGAGAGACAGGGATGTATTCACGAAGTTGAGACGTTGCAGGTGTACGTGTTTAGCTTAGTCACAGGGGAGAATAGGACCCTGAATGAATGGACAGTAGAGGGAGCATCACTGAGGAGCTGTGGAAGCCAAGAGATAGGGACTGAACAGGAGTTTGAAGGCTGAGAGGGAGGGAGTGGAATGAATGTGTTCAGGGAGAGAGTTCCAGGCATAAAGGGCAGCACAGGAGAAAGGGGAAGACTGTTCAGAGAGCAGGAGACTTGGAGTCGAGTGAAGGCGGAGGCAGAGAAAGCATGAAGTGCCTGGGCAGGAGTGTAGTAGGAAATAAGTGCAGAAAGATGGGGGAGAGAGAGGCCATGTAGAAATTGAAGGAAAAGAAAAGCCAATTGTACTGAATGTGAAGGGCAATCGGGAGCCAGTGGAGGGAGTAGAGAAGGGGTTGAACGTTGTCAAAGGTGTGTTAAACTAAAAAATGATTTTACAAAAGAACTCCAATTCTGGTTAGCTACTGTGCCAAGTCACAACTGCTGTACTTCCCAGAATCCATTGCTCTTCATAGCCTCCAGAGGTCAACTCCTCAGAGACATGCATGCTTTCCTCCAAGCCCTTAGTTTTCTCCTCATACCTCTGCATCCTCTTCCTGCTGGGTAGTTCTGCCATTGACCGCTAGGAAGCAGATGATGATTTTCTTTTCACTGCGCATGCGTCATTGGAACTACCCGGCTCTCACCCAGTCTGCCTCAGGACCGTTAAGACGCGCCTTCGGGATCCTCAGGACCTTAAAAAAATTTTTTTAAAAGGAAGAGGAGCGTTAGAGGAGAATCAGCGGAGCATTGCAGGGACAGCGATCCCGGACACAGTCTCGGGATCACCAGGCCAGGCCATTTTTAAATGTTTATCCCTGCCGGCTCCCTTGCATTACGCCTGGGAGCAGGGGAGGCCACTCATTTTCTGACCTAGTGGGAAACACCACTTATCGGCACTCCCCCTGCCTACAGACAGGGTCAACGTGGGTTGACCCCGTCCTAGCTAAAATTACCTCAGCAGAAAATATTTTTTTTATTGATACTGAGCGCTACCAGCAAAGACCCGGTTCCCCCCACCCACCCCTGCTGGCGGGTCAGAGGCGGCAGCAGCGGAAGGAGGGAGCCAGGACCACAGGTACCCTCCCTTGCTGCAATACCTCAAACTATGGGGGAGATAATGGTCTCGCTGAAGGAACTTTCCCAGGCCAAGGCAGGTGGGAAGAGAAAAAGGGAAGGCCAAGGGGGTTTGACAGGCGAAGGCCAAGGGGGTTTGGCTCCACCCAAACAAAACAAGATGCCTGACTATGCCTCTTCGTAGGTAGGGCACCGGCTTCAGCAGTTTTAGGCAGCGTGGGAGGAATCCGTTACAGACTCTTGGGTCCTCTCCTGCATGGCAGAAGGCTATCACATAGAGTTGGAGCGCACTCCAAGTCAAAGATTCATTGCCTCTCCGGTGCCCAAAGACAGACTGAAGCACATGGCCCTGTCAGCCGAGATTCAAAGACTCTCAGAGATACAGGCAATAGAAAGGGTTCCAGGGCACGAGCGTTTCTCAGGCATTTATTCCATCCTGTTCCTAGTTTCCAAGAAGCTGGTGAAATGGAGGGCGGTACTAGACCTCAAGGCTCTCAACAGATACGTAAAGAAACGCAGATTCAAAATGGAAACAGCGGCGTCAGTGTGTCAAAGCCTGCAGAAGGACAATTGGATGGCGTCTCTGGACCTCAGAGAAGCCTATCTGCACGTACCTCTCCGGTGCCCAAAGACAGACTGAAGCACATGGCCCTGTCAGCCGAGATTCAAAGACTCTCAGAGATACAGGCACGTACCGATCTGGGACCCGCACAGGGACGATCTACTGATTCGGGGCAACTCTCCCACCAAAGTAGGGGCGCACCTGGGCAAGACCATCCAGTCCCTAGAGAGACACGGTTTCGTGATAAACAAGGAGAAGAGTCCTTTTGATGAGTAATTTTCTATTGAAACATCAGTATATCTTGAAGGTTCCCAAGCAGAATTACAGGATAGTCTGGCTTAAGAAGCCATCCTTGGACAGCGACTCCCCAGCCAGCTATCATTCTGTCTCTAACCTTCCCCTTTTGGGGAAGATGTGGTTGCCCGTTCGCTCCAGGCTCATCTTGATGTCATTGGATTCCTGGACCCGTTTCAGTTGTGCTTTTGTCCTGGGTATGGCACAGAGACTGCATTTGTGCCCTTGGTCGATGACCTATGCCTTGAGATTGACAAGATACCCTGCTGATCTTGTTAGATCTTTTGGCAGCCTTTGATACAGTTGATCATGAAGTGGTGTTGACACGACTGCAGGACCTCGCGGGGGTGCGCGGGACCTCTCTTGAGTGGTTCCACTCCTTTCTGTCAGGGAGGTCCCAGAAAGTAGTGATAGGCAATTGCTCATCATCCTCTTGGGATCTCCCTAGTGGGGTTCTACAGGGTTCTCTTCTGTGTCCCCTCTTGTTCCGCATGTACATGAGGAGGCTGGGGGAGGTCGTTTGGGGTAAAGTGTCATCAGTATGCCCGGGGTGGCTAACAAACTTTAAAGGTCAAAACCAGCACCTTTAAAGCGCCTTCAACTCCAGTACGCTGATGACACCTAGCTCTACCTCTCTTTTTCGTTCAGTCCAGGCCCTACAGTCTTGGTGCTCACCCAATGCCTGACTACTGTTGGGAACTGGATGAAGATGAGCCGATTGAAGCTGAATCCAGACAAGACTGAGGTGATGATGGTTGGGAGGGATTTCCTCTTGGGACCTGGTGGGATTGGGACTTGTTATTGAGGGAGTTCAGTCCCCTCTGGCCAATCAGGTTTGCAGCCTTGGAGTGCTTCTGGACCCCTTGCCTGCACCTGGATTGTCAGGTTGAGACAGTGGCCAGGAGTACTGTTCACCATCTGGTGAGGAGGCTGCAGCCTTTTATTTTTGATTGATTTGACCACTGTCATATATGCTTTCATCACCCTTGAGGCTAGATTATTGCAGTACGCTCTCTGTGGGGCTGCCCTTGATGACTGTTTGGAAGCTGTAGCTGGTGCAGAATGCAGCGACTCACCTCCTTTCAAGGGCAGGACTGGTGCTCTGGTGTCCGCGCTGGCTTCCTATAGCTTTCCAGGCTCAGTTTAAGGTGTTGGTTTTGACCTTTAACGTTTGTTAGCTGCCCCGAGCTGCTGTCAGCAGGAGGGTGTGGGGTATAAATAAAATAAATAAAGCCCTAAACATTCTGGGCCCCACATGTCTGAAAGACTGCCTGTCCTTCCATGCCCCACTGAGGTCCACGTAATTGGCCAGGAGCACTTCCCTGTGAGTACCGTCTTTTAGCTTTGTTCATACAAGAGCTCACAGGGAGGCGTTCTCAGTTGTTCCCCCATATGGAACTCCCTCCCCCCCCCCCCCGAGATTTGTTTGAGCCCGGGCCTGGGCATCTTCCAAAGGCAGTGTAAGACCTTTCTGTTTGAAAAGGCATTTGGCAAGCAGAGAGGGGGGATTTGGGTTGGACTATGGGGGTTGGGTTTGGAGAATGGGGAGATGGTATGTGGGGTTTTAGGGGGGATTGGTATTGATTTTAATGTTTTTATCAGTTGTGAGCCCCCCCCCCATAGCCTCTGGGAATGGGCGGCATATAAATTTAAACAAACAAATGGTCAGAGAAATAGAGGAAGGCTCTGACAGCTAAAGTTAGCCTGGCAGAAGAAGGTGAATTATGGAATTGAATCCCAACATAACTTCTTTAGGAGACCCTGAATGTAGTCTAAAAAATGTTAAAATGTTGCACACTCATGGGGTGAAAACAAAGAAGACGGTAGCCTGCAGTAGCCCATGAGTCACTTGCTCATCAGTTCAGTGGCCACCACTTGTTCACCTATTTCTGCTTTGGGGCAGCTGGTGGGTGCTACAGGACGCATCGTCTGGAGAAGGTCGGCTACATGGCACAGGCTAAGGCTCACCCAGCTGGGCTAATCTGGGCTAACATGCATCCTCCAGTCTGGTAGGCCCGAGGTGAGGTGCGTGGATCGGGCCCAGAGGAGCGGGCTCACCTCAGTCACCAAACAACTGATGAGAGAACTTGGAGGAACGTGCTCACCCGGCCCACCAAAGAGCTGATCAGGAGGGTGGGACTCCTTCTGGCCCAGGTGCACACACCAAGCAGCTGAAGGGGGGCGGGCAGAGGAGCATGCTTGCTGATCAGCTGTTTGGTGGCAGCTTCTCCTTGGGGGGGAGGGTCTGATCCTGCTGGGCAGCAGGGATCTGGGAGTCCTGTTCTCTGTGGACAGCTCCTTGGCCGACCTGTGGCATGGAGGGACTTGTGACAGTGTCCCCCCACCCCGTCGGCCACATTCCCCTTGGGGGACTGCTTGTTTGAACTGCCCTCTCTGCTGGCCCAAAGTGAGGCAGCTACTGTGGTCCTCCTTGGGGTGGTAAAGGGATCTGACTCTCCCCTGTCTCATTTGCTTTCACCCATGGCCACCAAACAGGTGGGTTTTATTCTGGAAAGCCTCACCTCCTGGAGGAATGGAAATTATATGAGAATCCTGGCTTTCATTTATTTTTTTAAAATGTGTCTCATCCTTATAGTTTCAGAGATGTTGGCAACATGAAAAGAGAGGCTTAAAAATCCAAAAGGTATTAAAAGCTCTGTGGCAGAGTACAGCCTGGCAAGGCTGCTGTACCTTTAATGGAACTAGGAGTGCCCACCTGAGGGCTGGATGGGCTGGGCTCCAGCAGGCAAAATAAGTGCTGTGAAGGACTTGGCAAGGCCAGCCCAGTAGGTGTGTGTAAAACAGGGACTGAGTGCAATGTTGGGAGTGGAAGTGACGCTGGCTCTTTAAGGGCTAAGGGATTGGAGGACTAGCTCCGCCCACTCTGGAGATATAAGGAGAGACAAAGACAGAGAAAGTCAGTCTATGTCTGGCTTTAGTGAAGAAAGCAGAAGCCTCAGCAGGACCTCTGTCTATGGTTCTGAAGCTGGTGAGTACTGGGGATAAGCAAGAACGGTTGAATGATGTGGAGTGCTGAGGGATATAACCAAAGGGGGCTGAAAGTATTGGAGTTCCTGGCTGGGATATAGATAGGGCTGGGTTTCCAGAGGGCTGTTTCCTGGTACTAGTTAGAGACAGAGGGCACTTTCCCACATTGCTAAATGTGCACCATTTGCCTCTGCGAGAAACTGCGAGAGGTAAATGCTGTGCAGCTTTTGTCACATGGGAAAACAAAGCCATACGGCTCTGGTGCCAATCATAATATTTATTTTTTATTTTATTTTATTTTTTATTTATTTATTTTACAAATTTATATCCCGCCCCCTCCTGCAATGCAGCTGGGGGCGGCTAACAACAGTAATAAAAACAATTAAAATTACTTAAAATATAAATATAAAATACATCAATAAGACAGGGCTAGAAAACAATAATAAATAGATAAATGGGCGGGGGATTAAAATCAC
>QEPC01013438.1:2413321-2419222 GCA_003113815.1 Sphenodon punctatus | reverse complement strand
TAGATCATCACTAGGACCTTGAACTTGGCCCGGCACACTATCGGCAGCCAGTGCAGAGCTCGGAGCACCGGTGTAATGTGCTCCCGGCGACCCGTCCCCGTAAGAAGACGAGCCACCGCATTCTGCACCAGGAGGATGCACCAGAAGGATGCAACTCAGAGAGGTGGTACCAGTGCAGCCCTGCACCATATATTTTTCATAAGCATTTGTATTAAAGGGGAGGCATGGCCACCCTACTCAGTGGGAGGACTCACCCTGGGAACCACACCATGTCACGCTCTCCCTCTATCGTCCTTGTTTTAAATCTCATGGTTTTTAACACCATGACCGTGTGTGGTTCTGATTCATGCTTTTAAAATGTCTCGAGTTGACAGTGGGTATTTTCAGACGTTACAGGATCACAGTGAACCCCGCTAAACCACAGTGAATACTGTGGGGTGGCTGTGATCCGTGTAACGTCTGATTGATCCCTGCCAGATGTTCACCACAGTGATCACCTGGCAGGGATCAAGTCTAACCAGCCGCAGAGCCGGAATCGTAGTTAGATTGACCACTATCAGGAAAGGACCAAGAGTAACATCTGTTATCTTGGTCCATTCCTAATCGTGGTCCTGGTCACCGTTAGTGGTCGGGCAGCTGTGGGGGCGGGGCCATGTGACTGTCCTGCGCACCGCTCAGCCCTGCCCTGGTTCCACCTCATGGGTTGGGGAACGATCCCGGTCTGGAATTCAGCGTGATGGGCCCAGAGGCCCGTCATGTCTGAATATACCCAGTATTAATGTTGAGAATTTTGCAGTTCTGAATCTCAGTGCACTTTGTCATGGCTTATGTTTTCACATGGATGTTATTTTAATAGGGAAATCCATTAATGTGAAAATAGCCATGTTTTCATGGTTTGAAAATAGATGGTTTTCTGCTGGGGCTTTTTCTGAGTGTTGTCTCACTTGGGAAAAAAGGCCTTTATTTTGCAGTTTTGTGTGTGAAAAACAGCACATTTGCTTCTGTGTAGATCCATTTCCAGTATTGAGGTCTTACTGTGTAACTTTCTTATTGGCTACCTCAGTTAAGAAACTTTCAAATTCACTGGCCCTGTGGTGAATTCTATTTTCTGTACCATTCAACTTGCATGAGATTTAGGGTTCTTGCCCACGTTACCCAAGTGGGGGAAACTTAAATTTTGTAAACTTACAGCGGGGAAACAAACAGGTAGTTCTGAACATGGGTGCGGGTTTAAAAGCATCATCAGCCTCATCTCCCATTTTTTTCAGTCACAGATGAGAGGACTCAAAATCCAGCCCTGTCACCCGTGATTGCCTTAGTAATTCCTTCTCTTTACCCTTAATTTTTCTTTTCTTGTTGCAACTTGGATATATGGTCTTCAGTTTTAAAATGGCTGTTTCATAAAGATTTACGTTGTCAGGAATAAGAAATGAAAAATTTCAGAGTATCCTGGAGACTATTCTGTTGTTGTTTTTTTTAACATTTGTGTAACATTAAAACCAGTTTTAAAAATGTGGAGCAGTTCCTTTTCTTATGAGCGTAACTACAAAATCATCTCCTGTAAATGTTCTTTCCAACATGAAACTTAGAACTCTCTCAGATTTTGTGTTGTATATTTCACTAATCAAATGCAGAAGTTGATAAATGTTCAAATCCTCGCTTCACTTTTAGTCTACTTACTGCTAATTAAAAAGAATCATGACAAATGGAGGATTAGTTCTTGTGCCAGAATGGGGATTATTAGTCTTTAAAAGGAATAGCTTGGAATGGTTCATTGTTTAATAAAGAAATATGTGACACACTAAAGCACCTTAGCCCATATGATACTGATTATGGTATAAGTGTTTCTTTAAGATGACCTATATCTTTCCATTAAGAATGTTGGCTTTACAGAGCTAGCCAACAACCACTAAGTGTTTTGTTTTAAACTCGGGGAAACTGATAGGGGGAATTCCATGTCACAGGTTCTGCATGGTCAAACACTACAGATCTTGTTGCAAGGATAGACATTTTTTTCCTGTTCCTGAAATACTTTCTGTAGGATGTGTGGGAGGGAGAGGAACCTCTTGTATATCAAGCTGGTTGTCAATAATCTTTTATTTTCCCCGTTCTGAGGTGCAAGGAATCTGAAGAACTTTTTCAGGTGAACTCCAGCATAACTACTGGAGTGAAACAGTTCTTATTTTTCTACCCACCGATTCATTTTATCAATATATTTGTAAAAATGTACTAAAGCCTAAAATCTGAAGTTAAAATAGCCCTTTCAGGGCAGTTTTTGAATGAACATGTATTAGGAAATATTAAAGCCCACATCTGTTCAAATTAACCAAAGATTTGGGGGCTTATTGTTTTAACTTTCTGTGTTTAAAATGTATTCATTTTTACTCTCCCGAAATAAACTTTTGTTTATTACACATCAAAATGAGTGAGGTTGATCTACCCTTTACATACTCAAATGCCATTCTCAGTCATTTTTGATAATGTTTTTGTTGAACAAAAACACTAAATTTAATCTGAGATCTACACTATAAAATACCTTCAATTTAATGTAAATAAAAGAAGAGATCATGTTACCAATGATGATAGAGCAATAACATTTTCTCCAGATTTTTTTTTTTTATGCTCTCTGTGTGAGTGGTTTTATTTTTGATGGGAAAATTGATGCAAATAGAGCATAATCAGAACCACTACTCTGGTGCCTAGCCTGCTTTCCAGCTGATTCTTTTTCCATTGACTACTTTGGTTGAAAAATTTGTAGATGATTAAGACAATCACAAGTTTCCCTGAAAAATCACACACTTTTGTAAAATTTACCAATTTGCCAATGTGTATTAACACTGACCCATTTTTACTCCGTTGTATTAAAAAGCATCTTGTAATTCCACGTACTAAGCTTTTTTTCATGAATTCTAGCACGTTTTTTGAAAATCACAACTCCTTTAGACTACGCTTAAGCTACCCTGTTGCCTACAATGAGGGCTCCCTATTCAGTATTTTCCCAGAGATGTGCACTTGGTGTAGAGAGTTTAAGTATATTTTTGTTTTAGAGGGGTTAGGGAAAGAAAACTTGAATTATCAGGGTGTGCAATTTAAAAAAAAAATAGAATGAGTGAATGTTGATGCTCAAATAAGTTAAGTAGACTGTAGCACGGAGAGAGTGCAGGATTCCTCACACTGCTTAACCTCGGTCATTGACCTCGGTCTTGAATGCTGCTGCGCTCCTGACCAGAGACTTTTAATCATGTCAGATTGTGTGATCATCTGATATGATCAGATAACAACCAAGAGCTAGTCGTAGATAAAGATCAGTTTATACTTATGACCTAGGAAGGATATAAGGTTTCAAGGAATAGATGCCTCTTGGACTCTGAATGGTTGCTGTTGTGGGGGAATGCAGTGGTTTCCAAACAGAACAGCAGCAGCTGAAAAGTATTATTCCAATCCATTCTGGGAGGCCCTCCTTGTGTGTGATTGAGGGAACTTCATTCAGAAATGAAAAGAAAGAACTTGTCTCATGCTGATTAACTGTCTGATCTGTTACAAATGAAGCTGTCTGAAAAATGCTCTGCTTGGTTTGCACTTAACAGCTGATTTACATTTCCAAACAGTTTTGATTATGATCGTCTCCATGTTTTGATTTGTTTTCAAATTACAAAACCAGTAATCTGTCAGAGAACAGCTACTAGATAATTTACCCTTAAAGTGGGATGTCTTTGAAAGAGAGTGCTTTTTTTCCTAAGCATATTATAGTACCAAAAGTTTGGCACAGGACTCTGTTCTTTATGGTCAGTCTTTCTGCTATCAAACTAAATCTGGGAAGGAGAAACATGTTAGTGTTTACATTTTTCTTTGTTGAAACTTTAATTGTATAAACTGTTGGGAGAGAATGTGGTTTTATGGTTGGTCCCAACTGTAAATGATGGAGACAAAGTAGTTCCGACTATATCCTTTTATTGGATAAATTATTGCTGATGAAAGTATGTAAACTTTCAGGCCACACAGGGCCCTTTCCAAGGCACATCAAGAGTCAGAATTATTATTTATTTATTTTGCCCCCAGCATAAGCTGTTGACATTCAACCAGATGAAATACACATGACATGGATTTGTCACATTTTCATGTTCAAGAGGACTTATTAATTATTACTTATATAGCACCAGCAATGTACATGGCACTCAGGAGCAAGATTTCTTCTGTCAGAGCAAAAATCCCTCTACTTTAAAATGCTAAAAATTTAAGTGGACCTATTTTAATGCCTGAGCACTTGCTAAGAGTGTTGTCCCTGTCTCTCTAGATGTCCCTATTATTTTCGACAGCCTCCTGGACATAAGGGATAATTTGTTTCAGGTTTACTTGGCACCTTTTTTGGTAGTTAATAGTAAATTATTATTTATTATTATTAATCATCATTATTATTATTATTAACATTTGTATAGCGCCAGCTGTGTACCTGGCACTTTACAGAACAATAAAATAGACACGGTCCCTGGCTACAGCTTACAATCTTCTAGACACGGAGGGGGAGACAAGGAGAGGGGACATAGGGAGAGACAAGGGATAAATAACATTCAAGCGGATGCGAAGTCTTAGGTGCACGTGCTTGGCTTGGTTGCGGTTAGGCAGGAGTATGAGGGGAGGGCAGACAGTAAATATTGAAAGGAAAGTTCTAACAGGTATCGGGAAAGGCGGTGAGGAAGAGGTGGGTTTTGAGGAGGGATTTGAAGGTTCTTAAACATACAGTAAATGCTTTCCTGACGATTCATCCTTTCCTCCATTCTAGGCTTTTAACCTAGTACTTTCCCTCTTAATGGCCAAAGCTTTTTTGGAGCAGCTGTCCCTCAAGATTTATCCCCTATTGTTCCTGGTGGCAATCCGATTAGCTAGGGAAGTGTATGACCTGTGTGTTCTAATAGCCCATTTCTAGTGCCCAGTTGTGCATAAGAATAGTCAATACTAGTGCCTAGCCCCACCCCTTCATCTCTCCTATAATGGGGCATCTGGCTTTTGAGTCAGCTGACTTATTTATCTAACTTACCTTGTGCATTTTTTTAAAATAATATGGAACTTTATCATAAGCCATGAATTTCAGGGCATGAAATTTCATATCGAACTCCCCAATTTTTTTTTCCGTCACCAGACTTTATCCTGATATTAAACTGTTCTTGCCCCACTGAACCAGTCACCAGCCTGAGTTTTCTGGGCGCCAATGACTCCCAGGCACCTGCAAATTTCGTGCCCTGATGCCATGAATGATTTCTCTAGGTCATCCCACATAAGCCACAACGAGTACTTTTATTCTGCACATAATCTTTACCTGTTACAGAAAAGCTATTTTTGCTAAGTGTTCAAGGGAGCATGTTTTTCTTTCTGTAGGGCTTTTTTGTTGTTTGTTTTTTGCCAGTAAAGTCAAGTTCCTTAATTCAGCCATGCAGCACTTGTAATGGCTTCTGGAAGATGCAGTAAATCGGATTACAAGCGCATACATAATTTTTATCATTGTTAGCTGCTCTGGGCTGCCTGTGGAGGGAAGTGTGGGGTAAAAAAATCTGTGAAATAAATAAATAAATAAAATAAATACACATTTTTAGGATTTTAGAAGTGTTGTAGAGCCAGATTTGATGATTTTCAGTGCCTGCTATAAGACTCCTTTCTTAACCTGTGGTGGGCAAGGGTGTGGAGTAGAGTTTTTGAGTATATGGCTGAGGAACGTTGTAGTAGTAGTCTCTTCCCCCACCCCCCCAGCTTTGCTTTTACCATTTGTACATGCCTTAGGACTTCATCCAAAGCCCCTTAAGAACTTGGACACACTGATCAGTTATTTAAAGGTTCATGTAAGCCCACCACTCAATGTGAGTCTTTCCATTGCCTCCAAGGTGATTATTAAAATACTATATGTTCTCT
>QEPC01013438.1:2403321-2410821 GCA_003113815.1 Sphenodon punctatus | reverse complement strand
AGTATTGTAAAAGAAAGCTTTCAAGAGAATTAGCAAACAACACAAATTATAGGTGGAGAAGCTGCTTTAAGTAATTTCTTTTTTAAAAAAAGAAGAGTTGAAATCGTCTTGTCCTCTTCTGTCATCCTGTTTTGATGTTGATGTCAATTAAAGCTATACAGTTAGGCACTTATGCCTATGCCTAAGTTTATGCACTTTGGATATATTGCTGTGGTCTTGGAGTGAACATTTGTCTGCAAACTATGTATTGATTGAGGTTGTGGTAATGTGAAATGCCAGAATCGTTTGCCAAATCATAAGTAAATTGAGTATCAAAAATGCTGTTTGGGGGGGTCATTTTTAAAAACATTATATAGTCCAGAGACTAATCTAAAGTATTCTGGTTCTGACTTTCATGTGGCCATATTTTTGTGCCATAAACCCTAATCACCTGTCTACCTTACATAACAAAATGCCAACTCAATTGTCATTGTAATTCCAGCAACAAAAAATAAGTTGTTTGCTTTAGAATTTCAAATTTTCTGGACTTTGAAATTTTACTTTTTCAACTCCCTCCTGAGCTTCCTCACATCATACCTGTTTTAAGACAAAACTCTTATTCTTCTAGAGAAGAAGCAAAAAGATTATGATTTTTATGTATATTTAAAACAAAATCCCTTGTGAGATTTTCTCTTTTGTTTTAAATTAAAAATAAATAAATGATACTAGTAACTTTTTATTTTCCTCTTCATATTCATGTAATAGATTGTTTTACATGCAAAGCTAGATCCAGATGGTCCGATCAGGTCTTGATCTTGCAGGTTGATTGTTACATTCATTACTTGTTTTAGAACTCCAAGGGATGAGAGTCATTAAAAAGTTACTGTATTTCAAATCTTGGGCAGTGATCCTAAAACCACTAGCTCCAGAACGTTTCCACTGAAGTCAGTGAAATTACTCTGCAGTAAAATGGTTTGAGGATTGTAGTCTTTTTAAAAAAAAGAGTTTGTTTAGTAAATGTATATGATGACTTTTGACAATCTTAATATGTGTTTGTTTACAAGATATTTTACAAACCAATACTAGTATTATTATTTTGTCCTAAACTGATCCTTATACTGTACCACTCACTGCCACATAGGAGTTTCCATGTTCTGATTACTAATTGGAATAGACTTGATTAGAACAAATTAGATTTTTTTGTGCAGACAGTCATAGCAGTGGCCTTTGCTGTAAAAACAAGAGCAGAGGTAGTAGAAATGGGGGGACTTTGTAAATAAATAACAAAAAAAAGTTTATGAATTTTTCTTTTAACTTATGAAAATTTGTCACCAAACCAGTTTAAAATATATTATTAATATGTGGTTCCAAGAGGCATGCTGTGTTGCTGAGTATTGGAGTACAAAAATACAGTACATAGTTCTACAGATGTAAATAAAAATAGTGCAAATTCATTTAACAATTAATTATTTTGTGGTTGTAAATCTCATGAACACCTGAACCAATCCAAGGTACATGCATGCACCAGGCACACATACCCATGGACTTGACACGCACACATACTCAACACACTTGATGTGTTCGCACCATGTGCACTTGGTGCGTGCACAGAACTTGGATTGACCCCACTGTTTATAAGGTTCGTTAATGTAGAAATACCAGTACTGAAGTGCTCTTACTGCCACTTCAACACATAGTGAGTTCATCTAATCTGCAGTTTGGGGTTCATCACTACCTGTTTTTGATGTTCTTCAGTTATGCAAAGGCAGCCTTTTGTTTGGAGGAGCTCATGATGACTAATCCACACAACCACTTATATTGTCAGCAGTTTGCAGAAGTAAGTGTTTTCAGAAAGAATCTGTTGTATTTGGATTTCCTTGCAAGCTTTGCTACTGTTGGGAGTAGTGTACATTGAAGGAAATTATTACTTTAAGTACTTATCCTCCCTCAGATCTTTACATCTGATAAAACTTTACAGATAAAGAAAGATTTTTTGAGACCTGGGGTCCTAAGGACGGGACGGTGCTTAGAATAAACCAATAGGATCTTTTGACTACAAAAGGTGCCATATCTCTTGTTTGTGTGCACCTATTTGTGTGAGAAATTGAATTCTCCACTTGCATTTGTGCCTTCTGCCCCTTTACCATATGGAGTTGTCACTGACCTGTGGGATCAAACACACCAGTACATAAGATAGGATGATTGCAGCCAATCTTCCACTCATTGAAGTCAGTGGGGAAACTTCCATTGACTTTAATGGTGGAGGACTGTGTCCTGCAGGATGCTAATCTGGTTTTTAGAAATATGTTCTATAGCAGTTCTTACCTGTCAGATGAATAAGAGAAACCTATAGCATTTGATTTAAAATTTCCAGCTGTTTCTATCGGGTATCATATGCATAATTTTTCTCCAAAGTGGCATTACAAGGAGTGATTCATTGAATAATGTTTGCACCATAGGTTTTGGGTTGACATTAAGACATTAGAGTCCTCCTATATTTTTGTAGTTGCTACCAATCAGAAAATTCTTTGAGATATAGAGAATTCTTTCTCTACATAACTTTATAATAATGGGAATTATTCATGTAATGAATGAATAAAATTTGTTTACCTACAGATTTAAAATCTGCATTTAAAATAGGTGTGGTCTGAAATAGAAGTTTAATCATCATTTTTGAGATAGAAAATACTTGGCTCCCACAATTACAAATGCCTGTGGTATGATCAAATCTGCAATTTTTCAGAGTTGCAAAATAGAGAAATTTCAGCAATTTACTATTTCAACAGGTTAAATACACTCAAGGAGGGCTTGAAAACCTTGAACTGTCAAGAAAGTATTTTTCACAAGCATTGAAACTGAACAACAGGAACATGAGAGCTTTGTTTGGACTTTACATGTCTGCCAGCCATATTGCTTCCAATCCTAAAGCAAGTGNTTTTTTTTTTTTAACTGCTAGTTTTATGGCCTTGCATATGAGTTATTAAATACTAGAAATAAAGCATTAGCTTTAAGAACCTAAGAACTGCCATAGGAGGTCAGACTAATGGTCTGTCTAACCCATTGTCCTCTCTCTGACAATGGGTGCTTGCCCATGTTACCGTGCCAGGGGAATCTAACAAGAAGCAAACCCTGGGGGGGGGGGGATTAATGTGAGACTTGGAACATGGGCACATGGTCAGAAGTGTCATTTAACGTATTTTCTGTTGTTTTCAGCCACGAAAGACAGGGCGCAAAATGCAACCCTGCCTTTCGTGATTAGAAACAACGGGAGATGCATTAAATGACACTTTTAACCATGCGGCCACATTCAAAGTATCACGTTAATTTCCCCACTGGTTCTCGTTAGATTCCCCCGGCACAGTAACATGGACAAGCACCCAGCGACTAGTACCAGATACTTCAAATGTGAAGAAGCATACAGTTATACTATGCAAGGCATTGGTTCCCAACCTGTGACTCACGAGAAACATATGGCTCACGACTCCCTTTTGTGTTGTTGATGGCAACTCAGTAAACAAATGCAAAATATAGGGAGGGAAGGAGAAGAGAGAGTGAAGATTAAAATGCATCTTCTATGGTGAAGAGTATGGTGAGGGACTGGGCAAAGCCCTGAGCTTCTGCTGCAGGGGGAAAAGTGGCTAATATAGGGTTTCTTAAAGAGACGGCACACTAAAAACAAATGAAAAACAAACAAAAAATATTTTTAGCTTCTACTTAATTTTCTGCTAACTTACAACCTTCGAACATAGCCCAGTTGTGTGACTTAACTCTCAAAATAAAGTTGTGGTTCTTAAAAAATCTTGAACTTTGAAAGTGACTTTCAACCACAAAAGGTCTGTTTACTACTGATTTACAGAGTGATCCATTTCATTTCATTCACTCCAGGCTCCTGGCAGTTGGAGGTTTCATCCCAACGAATTTAACTAATAGCCACTGACAGTTATATTCTTCATGAATTTATTTAATTATTTTTGAACCTAACTGTACTATTGGCCTTTGCAACAACCTGCAGCAATGAGTTTTATAAATTAATTGTGCATTATGAGAAAAAGTACTTTTTTAAAAAATCTGTGCCAGTTAATACTGTAAAATGTCCCCCAGTTCTGATATTTATAAAGGTAAATAACTCCTTCATTGGTATGGAAATTGTTTTTTCCATACCACTCATAATTTTATCAACTTTTATAGCATCCCATCTCAGTCATTTTTTAAGCTGAAGAGCCCTAATCCCTTGAGCCTCTCCTCATATGGAAATCATCCCATATGCCTGGTTATCTTTGCTGCCCTTTTTTGGTACTTGCAATCCTCAAACCACTTACTCCATATTACTCCTGTTTAGATCTTAAATTGAAATGGAATTGTGTGTGATTTCTGTTTCAGATCTGACTTTCCTTTAAAATTGTTCTTTCCCAATGTTCTATAGATGCCAATTTAGACTCTAATGTTATCCTCTTAACAGATGGAAATGGTGGGAGCTTTGTGACTCAGTAGCTCTTTGAAAGGAGATAATCTGGCTGAATATGGCTATTTTCAGACAAGCAGGTTGACTGGGGGGGAGGGGGAGGTCCAGGGCCCTGTATGGCTCTGCCACTGAGAACCTGCTCTTGTGGGGAGCAAAACAGGCAGCTCCCAGTGTGGCTGCCTCGGCCTCGAAAACAGCTGTCGCACTTCTGACTTACACCACCTAACTCACTCCATGTTTTCCCATGGCCCGCGGGAGCATGCATCCAGCTGTTCCACCTTCAGACGGGCAGTCAGGCCTGGTTACCTTGCAGCTCATGGGTGGCCATGCAGGGTAGCATCTCCTCTGAAAACAGCCCATGTCCAGTCCATTTCCTGTCTATGGCATGGAAATATACTTTTCTGAATAAATAAGCCAAAATCTTCAGTTTTTAGCTTGTGGCTTTATTTAGCAAGATCAGTTCCAGATTCCTCGTTTCTTTGTCAGATTGACTAAGCTTACGTAAGAGGTGGCTTCCAAACCAGAGAGATTTTCTTCCGCTGTGCCATATGTGAGGTATCCCCCCAGCTCCTGTCAATGTCCTGTATTTATGCTTGGGTTCCTTTTTGATATTCTAATTGATACATTTTTAAAATTTGCCATTTCTCCCCCTGCATTTAGTCTGCCAGCCATATTGCTTCCAATCCTAAAGCAAGTGCAAAAATGAAAAAGGACAATATGAAGTATGCCAGTTGGGCTGCTAGCCAAATAAATCGAGCATACCAGGTAGGTATTTACTTAAACGTGAGGAAATAAATTTGTGTTTTATACTTACATGCTGCAGTCTTATGTTAATGGGCACAGTCTCTCTCTCGATAGTGTGTGGGTGTGTTAAGTGCACAGATGGCACAAGTCAGCTTATATCAGTTGAGTTCACCTGCTACCTCCTGAGGATCTGGCTGGACTGTCTATAATATTTTTGTAGTTTTAGTTTGAGTAAAATACAAATAGCATATCATATGTGAGGCTTTCTGTTAATCTCTATTGCCTGTTCACTCAGGATATTGATGGAGGATATCTCATTTGCTATGATTCATTTTCAAGGTGCTTCTAGTATTGTACAGGTAGGCTTTCAAATGGAAAACTGGTACTCGGAAACCTAACTTACCTAACTTCCATTCACTTTCAAGGCAACTAAATGCCATTGTCTCCTTTAGAAATGCAGTTCTTAAAGTTTAAAACAGCTAAGAAACTGCATTTGTTCTTCTACATCTCTCTCTCTTGTGGATCTAAACTGGGTTGCTTCTTTGTATAATCGATCCTGCACGTGCACCCTTTCACTAAAAGGAGAGGAAGCCAATGCAGTTTCTTCTCCTTGGATAGAAAAGTGTTACTGCCAGATCTTGACTCTGATGAGGCTATTTCCATTACCTACGATTAGACGTGTGATTTCTGTCTACAGCAAACTAACAGACACACTTTATATATCGGCAGATAAAATACTGATAGGAATACTAGTGACTCCAGGTTCCACCAGAGAAACTTGCCTTCAAGAGTGATGCAATATATTTGTTTTAAATAATCAAAAAGGCTAGTTTTTTGTTTGTTTTTTTCTAAAAAGTTTGTATCTCTCTCTGAAAACTAACTGAAGTATTACTTCACATATAAATAAACGTTTTGCAACAGCATGGGAACGGGTTCCAGTTCTCGGGGATGTTGTTACAACGCCATTGTAATGGTTGGATCATTACCTTCTGAAGGCCCAGATCCCGGCCCTCATATGCCCTTGTTGGGGTGGTGGACCGGTTTGGTTGCTCAGCCCCGGAGACTAATGGATCCAGTTGGTTTCCAGAATGCTCAGGGGGATATGCCTATTGACCTTGATAACCTGGTTGTTTTATGGAATGACATCTTGACCATGACCATTGACACGGTGGCGCCCAAGCATCCGCTCACACCATCCCGACTGCATAGATCCCCCTTGTATATGGAGGGTCTGAGGCAGATGAAGCAGGAAGGTAGGCGGTTAGAGAGCAGGTGGTGCTCAACTCGCGCTGAAGTTGACCGATTGCAGCATAGATTGTTTTTGAAGGATTATACCATGACTGTGTTGGGATCAAAGAAAGCTTTCTTCGAAGTCTTCTTAGTGACTGCAAAATCTCATCTGGCAGAGCTGTTCCAGGTGATGAGAAGCCTAGTTGATCCGGACTGTCTCCACCAGGAAATGGAGCCATCTAATGCATACTGTAACATTTTTATTAATTACTTTGCAGACAAATTAGCTTGTATTTACTACGACTTGGGTGCTGCCACTTTGACTGCAGGATCAGAGTTTGGGGTTATGGCAGCTCCAGGCTCCTTTCAACTCAATCAGATTCTTGGACGGTTTCAGTTGGGTTTTCGTCCTTGGGTGTGGCAGGGAGACTGTACTGTGCTTGTGGCCTTCATCAGCGATCTGCACGTGGAGATCCATAAGGGAAATGGATGGTGATTGAGCAGGCTGGCTGCTGTTGATTTTGCTAGATCGTTCAGCAGCCTTTTATACAGTTGATCATAAGGTGGTTTTGACATGACTGTGGGACCTTACAGCAGCGCGTGGGGCTGCTAGAGTGGTTCTGTTCTTTCCTGTCGAGACGATCTCAGCGGGTGGTGATGAGTGATTACTCATCATTAGGGATGTGCGAACGCAGTTCAGAAGTTCGGTGTTCGGACCGAACTCGGTCTGTTTGGACGACCAAACCCGAACCGACCGAACCCAAACTCAGTCCGAACTCTGAAACGACTGAACAGTTCGACCCCGTTTGAATCAAGTTTGGATGAGTTCGGGCGGGAGAAACGCGACCACTGCCAGACACAGGCAGGCACGGGGGGAGGGGGTGTCAGGTGAGGAGCAGACTTCCAGGCACCAGGGGTGGAGAGGTTGGGAGTAGCAGCCAGCCTGCCCAATCACCATCCATTTTCTCCTCAGACCACTGCCTTGGCAGTCTGCGATTGGATATGGGGGGGGGGGGGCTAGGGTGCAAAGGGCCAAGGGGGGTTGGGGAAAGGGGGGCAAAGCAAGAAAAAAAAGAATTTGCCCC
>QEPC01013438.1:2374443-2397612 GCA_003113815.1 Sphenodon punctatus | reverse complement strand
TTTTAATTCTTTTGCTGCATATCTAAAGAACATAAAAAGATAGGAACATAAGAAGTGCCATACTGTGTCAGACCAATGATCTGTCAAGCCCTGCCACCTGCGTTCTGTCTCCACATGTGGGTGGGTAGCCAATCTCTCTGCAGGGGACTTCCTAACAGGTAATAGAGCAATCCATTCCCTGTTGTTCCAGCCCCCGTGCCTTACCTTGCATACAGCGTATCCGGCGCCTTTCAGCTTGTCATACCACCGCTAGACATCAGACCTCATGTGCCTGCTTTCTTTTGGCAGTGGCTCCGACCGCCACCTTGATGGGGTTCTGGGGACCTGGACACCAGTGGTGGGGGCAGCATTATCATCTTCTCTGAAACAGGAACACAAAACACCTAAATAATATCATGCATTTATGATGATGCCTCTAGTCCTCCCTCCTTGGGGTGCTAGGGGATGCTAGGGATGGCAAATGGAGAGACCCTTGCTGGCACGTGCAAATCCTGCCCTTCTTGGGGTGCTAGGGATGATAATGGAGAGAGACCCTTGTTGGCATGTGCAAATCCTGTCCTCCTTGGGGTGCTAGGGATGGCGGCAACTAGAAAGACCCTGGCTGGCATGTGCAAATCCTGTCCTTCTTGGGGTGCTAGGGATGACGGCAACTGGAAAGACCCTTGCTGGCACGTACAAATCCTGTCCTCCTTGCGGTGCTAGGGATGGCAACTGGAGACCCTTGCTAGGGATGGCTGGCACGTGTTTGGGTGGGCGCTTCTTTCGGCTCGTGCCTGACTCTCTGGCAGACATCCGCTGATGCCTACTGTTTGTGCCTGACTGCCCACGACCCACATGCCAGTGAGCTCACTCTAAAGTATAGTATTCATACTATTCTTCTTGTCCTCAGCGTAAAAATAAAGTTTACAAACCTGGCAGCACCTCCTGTGCCCTCTTGCTCCTCTGATGAGGAGTCGACCTCCACCACCTCAGAAGGTCCAGTAGCCTCTTCCTCCTGCACCTTGACCTTCCTAAGCCTCTTAATTATTTTTTTCTCCCAACACACAACAAACACCCACCAACTCGAAACCAACACAGCCAAACCAACAGTCCAACACAGCCAACCACACCAAAACAAAACCACACAGCCAGCCACCCACAACACACACGCTGTCTCTCCACACAAGCTCCGCACGCACTCAAATTTCCGGTTTCCGACGCAATCACGTGAGAGTGATACCAATACCGCCCCCCTCCCAATGTTCGGCCGAACTGAACGACCGAATCTGAACTCGGTTCCCCAACTGAACCCGGTTCCCAAACCAAAACACTGAACAACCGAACCGCGTTCTGTTCGCACATCCCTAATCGTCATCCTCTAGTGACCTCCCTTGTGGGGTCCTGCAGGGTCTCTTCTGTCTCCCCTCTTGTTCAATGTGTATCTGAAGACACTGGGTGAGATCGTTCAGGGGTTGGGGATAAAATGTCATCAATATGCTGATGAAATCCAGCTCTACTTCTCTTTCTCATCTGACCCAAGCCCTCCAGTCTTTGTGTTTACTCAGTGCCTGGCTCCAGTCGGGAACTGGATGATGATGAGCCGACTGAAGCTGAATCCTGACAAGACTGAGGTGATGATGGTTGCCTGGCCTTGTGACTTGGAGGGGATTGGGACTCCTATTATTGATGGGATCTGGCCCCCTCTGGTCACTCAGGTTTGCAGCAGTGTTTCTGGACCCCTTTCTACACCTGACTCATCAGGTTGCGGCAGTGGCCAGGAGGGCTTTTCACCAACTCTATTTAGTGAGGAGGCTGCGGCATTTTCTTTCTGACTTGCTCTGGCCACTGTCATCCATGCTTTCATCACCCCAAGGCTAGATTACAATGCACTCTACATGGAGCTGCCCTTGATGACTGTTAGGAGGCTGCAGCTGGTGCAGAATGTGGTGGTTCACCTCCTTCTGGGGGCGAGGCGCCGGGAGCACGTTACGCCAGTGCTCCGAGGTCTTCGCTGGCTTCCTATAGCTTTCCCAGCACAATTCGAGGTGTTGGTTTTGACCTTTAAAGCCCTAAACTGAGCTTTGATCCATTGCAGGCCCCTGTGGATGATCAGGCCACTCTTGTATGTTCCATCTGCTACTCTTTTCCGAAGGACGGGAGTGTGCATGCAGGAGAGCGTTCTTGGTCACTGCCCCAGTTTTATGGAACTCCCTTCCCCCGGGCTCAAACTAACCTCCAAGCCTAAGCATCTTCTGGAGAGGGTGCAAGACTTTTTTGTTTAAAGGTCGGGTGGGAATAGTGTTTGTTTGGGAGGTTGTGGTTGGGGGTTGGGTAGAGAGTTTTGGAGGGATGGGGTTGGGGTGTGGGAGGGGAAAGGTTGTGGGAGGGTTGGGGTTTTATGCTGTCTTATATATTTTATACGCTGTTTTGTAAGCTGACCTGAACCATTTGGGAAGGGCATGGTAAAACTGGGTGGGTGGATAAATAAATTTAAATAAATAAAATAAAAACGGACCCTAGAGGATAAATCGCTAGATTTCAAGCAGCCAAAGTCACTAGATACTTCTGAAATTTTGGTATGCTCACATTGAGAACCCATAAAATGAGCTGGGTTTTCAGGGGGTGGGTGCTTAGTCACCTCCTGCGTGTTTTGCCTCAATAAGCTATCTCGATGCCAGCACCCAAAATCTTTAACCACTGTTGAAATCTCTGGCCACAATGAATCGGTGACGAGGTCAGGATTAGAATCCAGGAACATTTATCCAAGTTCCAACTTTAAAACAAGACTTGAGTTGTTAACTGTAACCATTTTAGTTTTAAACCCCTTTAAATTTGATTCATAGTAACACAAACAGATCTTTTTACATTGGGCTCTGTGTTAATGGTACAGCATCACTTGGGGAAACATGACATGTATGTTGTTTTCACTATGTGGTACACTTACACAGTTGTTGTGCAGTTACGTTGGAGCTGGATTAAAATGTTTGGTAACTGTCTCTTTCTTGGCTGATGCTTACCAGAACAGCTAAAATATATTTAAAACAAATGTCAACATATTTTTGACTTTATATGTTTGTGACACATTGCACACTTCAGCTTATTTTTCAGCCGTTCAGCACAAAAAGTGACAAATACCATAATGTAACTGAAGCTGCAGGGGGAATTTAAGTATGCAGCATGTAAATACCTGAATTAAAACTTGACCAAAATTGCATGTTAACACCCTTGCTCTGGCAAAAGGTACCATAAGTGTCTTTAATGAATGCATTTGGTACGACCACTTCCCAGTGGAATCCTGCCTGACCTGCGAGTTCTGCAAGGTTTGGACAGCTTCATTATTTACAGTAGAGACTTTCAGAAAACCCAGATGCTATAGCTAGCAGTGCTGGAGAGTCAGTCGGGTGGAGTCTTCTCCCCTCAGTTCAGATAGAACCACTGCCGTATCATAGTGTTAGAAGGTTGCTGTCTTCCAAATGTGAAATTGAAATGTTAGCCTGATGGGTCAGCTGAAGTCTCCAGGACACTTGGAGGGGTGTCCTGACCAGATTACAATTTGGATAACTGCATCTATATCCCCACAAGGCTTTCAAATTTCCCCAGGTTACTTTACTCTACTTTTCAGTAAACAAGGGTAGTTTACCCCAGGTGACTGCTGGCCTTTACTCCCAACATTTATCCCAGAAGTATGTGAACATCATGTGTACTGTCCAGGGTTAGCACATGGTAACAACCAGTTATCTCACAGTAAGCATTTTGTGAATATGTCCAAAACGGTCTACACAGTATTGCGCAGTCATATGTTTCAGAAAGCTGTATGCAAAACGATATCAGTGGCAATGTCCTACAATCCTGGTGGCCTTTAGCGTGGGCTTGTTAACTCTGAAATCCAGGCTTTCTGGCATTGTCAAGATTTCCAGTTTGCTGCCCCACAGCAGCAGATACCATCTCTATCCCTCCGAAATAATGCAGATTTGCAGCCCTTTAATATGGACGCTTTCCCTAAGAGAGTACTGAGGTTCTGGCCTCTGCTTGCCAGTTTGTTGTGCTCTAAACCCCATTTTGGAATTGAAATTAACAGATTGAGTGGGATTTTCAAACATGCTTCAGCAATTCAGGAATAAAAGTTTCCTTGAAAGTCACTGGACTTTCAGCTATATTTAGAAAGCAAACTGTAGTAGTAATATCATAAAATACTCAGTCTCCATATTTACATGTTTTTAACTGTAGACACGCATCAAACAGAAGTGAAGACTTAACAATGATTCTTTGTTTTTGTTTAACTTGGAACAAAATATGGCTACCTATAGCTCCTCAATTAGATAATTGGTTTAGCATGTCCTGCGGCAGAAACATTTCAGCAGAGACAGGCAAGTTTGATTAATGCTTACAAAAATCTTTAATGTGATCCCACTTGGTAATTTTCCAGCTAAATGCATTTTGGTGCACTGCTAAATTCTTCACTGCTAGCGATCCATATGCTCTTTATGATTGGAGAGGTGATTCTGTTACAAACCATTTGGGGAACTGAAAAAACTTCTTTTTAAAGAAAAGGGCAGGGGTGGGGGGAAAGGTGCAGCTCAATCAGACTGAATTGCTCTATAAAGCTGGAAGAGACAAAATAATTGGTCATCAAGGAAAATTTGAAGTGATTAGATTTCCATGTTTGCTTTTATTTGTTATGACAAAGTTTGGTTGTATTTGTTCTAACCTGAAGCACTTGTCAATATCATTAAAAGCAGCAGCTTTTGAAATTAACAAGTCCCGTTTCTTCCATTACATCAATATCCTATGTCAGGTTTGCTCTCCGTTTTGTTAAAGTAGAAGCAAAACAAGCCCAATACTGTTTACCCTGAAATTCCACCTTCCTCTTTCTGCTATGGATAGTTGCGTTTTGACCACGGCACACTCTAGCTTCTGTGCTTTTATTTGAAATCATCTCCCCAGCCATCGGATTTGGACTCTGTTGTTTTTTGGGTTTTTTGTTTTGTTTTGTTTTAATCAAAGCTATTTCTGAAGGAATTGGACCTCCCTAAGTATCTGATTCTTGTGTGGGAAAAGGAATCTGAAGAAGAAAAGGTTTTCTGTTCTTTTCAAAACCAGGCAAAAAGTTACTTTATCAGCTGGGGAAAGGAAGCATTAAGCAATCATTGCTGTGCCTCTAATGCATTATCGCTTTAGCTAGTTAGGTTCCCACAACAACTTAAAAGGTGGATTTTCACCTACTAGCATAGGCAATGTTAAATGGCATGCCTATTGTAGAATCTACACGCTATTAAACCATTGTATTTTTATAGTTAAAGGGTGCAGTAAAATATTTGTCATCAGTTATATTTATGCTCACGTTTTAAATTGTAATGCCTCTAACTTATCATAGCAAGTCTAGGTTTTTTAACAACAGCAAAATAGCAGGAGTTAAGAAAATCCTACAGCTAATCTGGGGGGGTCAAAGACAGGTTAACAGCTTCTGCTGCTTGTTGCTTCTGGGATATTACCTGTGTCTGATCACTTAATCTTTCTCAACAGGTCATAAGAACTTTGCTAAATTAAGTTAATTACAGCAGAGAAGGGACACATCATAAATCAGGCATTAAGTATGCAGGACAGAAGTGGTGTTTGAAGCAAAAAGCATTAAACTTCAAATTTATTGAGTGTTTAAATATTAACATTTAGTCAGAGAATAGGCTATTTTACTAGCAGCAAATTAGAGTTGGTGTTTCTTTAAACAAAATATTTAGTTTGATGTATATTAAAAATGGCCTGTGTTTTTCACTTGACTAAAGTTCCAACTTAGCTAATAAATCTGTTATGTAAAATCAGTGATGAGTGATGAGAATTGTCAATACAGTTACAAAGCTCATTTTGAGATCAGCATGGGGTAGTCAGCAACTCCCTGCCCCTCCCTCCAAAGCTACATTTATTATAAAGATTTTGAGGCTAAAATATACAAAGTTAGTATTTTCCAGGCTACATCTTCCTTCATTACCAATGCAGGCTTCATTTCAAATTCTGTCCTAACTTGTAGTTGGAATGGTAGCAATCAACAGGTCATGACTCATTATCACTTTGTTAAACAGTAAATTGCAATAATAGGATGCCTGTCTCCTTTCATAGTCAATTTTACTAAGTCTACGCTTGATTCAGCTAAATGGATCTTTTAACTTGGCCAAGTCCTGCCATTGTTTAAAAAGATTAACCTGATCTAAATTAAATCAAATCAAACCAGTTGTTAAAAATGTTTGTGTTACAAGTTGTGGAGGAAATAAATACCAAAATGATCTTTGTTCTAGAAATAGCTAACTCCAGTAACAGGATACAGTGAATGTCTATATAATGTTTTAGTGAATGGGATGGAAATAAGGAAGTGTGACAGTCTATTTTACCATGCCACTTATAAAGTGATGGCTTCTGTAGCTACAGCCTAGCCAGGTTGAATTTTATTGAAAGGTTGTAGTGCTCGTTTGTTTAAGCTTTCAGGAAATTGCTGGAGTGCATTTTTAAGTTACCTTTTCAATGGTTACAAATTTGAAGAAAAACTAGTACTTACAGCATCGCACAGTGAATTTTCATTTCACAATTTTAATTCCTTCTCTTAGTTTGCAGGTCGTAGTAAGAAGGAGACGAAGTACTCTCTGAAAGCTGTAGAAGACATGTTGGAAGCCCTACAAATCACTCAATCGTAGAATACTACAGTGCTATCCGATGATAGTTATTCTGACACCATATCCACTCTAAGAGTTAACTTTAAATGCCCCGTGCTGTTAAAAGCAATTCCACGTTAGTGAAACGTGCTATTTCAAAGGATGTGCTATATAAAAATTTAAAATGCCTATTTATTGCTGCTATGGGGAAAACCCAGTGAATTTCTGTTTATCCCAGGAATTAATCTAGAAAGAATAAATTTATTTCAAATCAGTGTCTTCAGATTCTTTATGTACAGTAAATGCTTTTAAGCTATAACTTCTTGTAGAAATAAAGTTGTTAAATAATGATAAAGTAGAGCGATTTATTAGATAAACATACTGTCAACATGATCTCAAACCCATTCGCACAGAGCTTATGGACGTGCAGCTTGCATGCGGGCCATAGTCCCACCAGCATGGGTGCGCATGGGGGTTGCACGTGAGATGTGCATGCGCTGTTTGTGCAGTGCGTTGGGTTTGGGATTGAGCCCACTAAATATTTGAAAGAATGCAAAAATATACACGAAGCAAAGTATATCATACTGTGAGGACCCATTACTGTCTTTGAGCAAAGCTTTTTGGAAAGTTGATACTAAATATCAGGGTATTTTGTGCTGTAAACTATGGTGGTGTAGAAATGAAAACCTTTAGTTGCATGGGACTAATGTGTTTAACATTAAGGTTGTGCTGCTTCAGTGATTTGCTCTATTTTGGTCTGAGTGCATAGATGGATTTTGGATGGGGAAGTAGTCATCCATTCAGCTCCATGGTGGGTACACATCATTTTACACAATCAAGAGCAAGTGTTCTACTGAGGCATTTAGGTGCTATCTGATTCTCTCTGTGTGTACTAGTTTGCAGTATGTGTACAGTAGCTGCGTATTCATTGAAACATTGCTGTAGCCTGAAAAAATCTGTCAATGTGCTAGTTCATAAACTGTCTGTGGCAATGTACTTTGGGCAGATGTTTCTAGCTGCAGCTTCTGAAATCATGCTGCAGACTAATGAAAAATTCCAGAACTATATTCACTCAAATAATTTTACATCCACCATGAAAAATAGAATTAATCATTTACTACGTAATGCCAAAGAGATTTGGTCACCTACGTCGGTGAATTCTTTTCTTCCTCTGCTGCAGCAGACAGTCCTCCGGCTGGGTAGCTCTCCTTTGACCAGCAGGAGGCAGAAGAACACAGTAGACCTTTCTGGGCATGCTCCTCCTGCGCTACCCCTGCTGCACTTGCCATGAGTACCAAAGCAGGGGACCGGCAGTCTCATGTTTGGGAATAAAAAAAACTCCACAATACTACTGCCCCAGGCTTACTGTTAATAATGCCCTCAATAACCCTTAACTTCTGAAATCACCCAAACCCTTATAACTTGAGCACTAGGGTGCTAACAAATTTGACCTGAATTCGGTACTTCCCCCTCCCATGACCTTCCTGATCTCTGGGTGGGTTTGGAGGACTGTCTGCGTAGCCGAGGAAGAAAAGAATTCACCGAGGTAGGTGAACAATTCTCTTTTCTCCCCCTGCAGCAGACATCCTCCAGCTGGGATATACCCAAGCTGAATACTCTTAAGGGAGGGAAGAGACAGCCCCAGGAGGGTTCAGTACCACCTGTAGCACTCTCCCAAAAGCAGCGTCAGCCGACTGGTAGGCATCTATTTTATAGTGTCTGACGAACGTATGGACGGAGGACCATGTAGCAGCCCTACAGTTCTCCTCATAGGATGCTATTGTCTTAAAAGCATAGGAGGTTGCAGCTCCCCTAACAGAGTGAGGCCAGATCTGAAGGGGCGGAACCTTATCCTTAGCCTTGTACGCCTCTATAACTGCCTGCTTCACCCATTTAGAAATCAAGGTCTTTGACGTCTTTGTACCCCCGGGTACTAGCACGCAGGTTAACAAAAAGCGTCGTGGATTTTCGAAAACTTTGAGTTCTCGCCAGGTAAATCTTTAGAGCCCGGCACACGTCCAAAGTATGCCATCTTTTCTGTGTAGGGTGCACCGGTTTGGGGCAGAAAGACGGTAAGCTCACCTCTTGTGACCCATGGAAAAGGGAATTACACTTAGGGAGAAAAGCCTGATCTAGCCTACGTGTGACCGACTGTTTATGAAACACATAGAAATTACTCTCCACCAAGAGGGCCCCCAGCTTCGACATTTGTCTGGCCAATGTCACTGCAATTAAGAAAGCCACCTTCAGGGACAGCATGTACAGGGAGACTTGCACTAAAGGCTCAAAGGGGGGCCTCGTCAAGGCGTCTATTACGAGGTTTAACTCCCACGAGGGGCATCTATGCACCACTGGCGGGGAAAGGGATTTTGCTGCCCTCAAAAACTGACGGATGTGCCTATGATTTGCCAGCTGCATGTTGGCTAAGGTGGACCAGACTGAATTCAAGGCGGCCACCTGCCTTGCCAGAGTGTTATACTTAAGACCTTTTTCCAACCCAGCCTACAAAACATCTAGCATCTGCGAAGCCGAAGGCTTGCAGGGCTCTACCCCTTTAGACAGGGCCCACAGGGAGAAAACCCTCCATGTAGCCCTGTAGGACCTCCTAGTGGCCGGCCTCCTAGCTTGTAAAAGCGTTGATTGGACCGCCTCCGAGTAACCCTTCTTGTGAAGGGCTATGCTCTCAACTTCCATGCTGTCAGTCTTAAAGAGTTGAGATTCTCGTGCCACCCAGGGCCCTGAGAGAGGAGGTCCAGGATCAGGGAGAGCTGGAGAGGGTCCTCCGTACTCAGCTTCATGAGGTCCGAGAACCAAGGACGCCTTGGCCACCATGGAGCCACCAGGATGATCAGTGCCTTCTCCCGTCTGATTTTTGCCACCATCCTAGACAACAGAGGAAACGGGGGGAAAGCAAACAGAAGGCCCTTTGGCCATTTCTGATTCAGGACATCCAGGGAAGCGATCCCTATCGCCTCTGAAATTGCCATGAAGCACTCCACCTGGGCATTCTCCCTTGTTGCAAATAGGTCCATGACTGGGCTGCCGAACCTCTCTGTTAGGCTGACAAAAATTTCCCTGTTCAGTGCCCACTTGTGGGGGTCCAGAGTCTCCCTGCTGAGCCAATCCGCCTGGAGAGCGTTCTTCCCTTTTATGTGTAGGGCCTTTAGGGAGCTGAAATGGATCTGAGCCCAGCTGAACAGCCTTTCTGCTTCCCTCTGCAGGGTGAGAGATCTGGAGCCCCCATGATGATTCACATACGCCTTGGCTGTGATATTGTCTGTATAGACTAGGACATGAACCTTCTGTGCCATCGACATGGAACGCTCCTCCGGAGACCATAGCCCCTGGATGGAACGCCCCCCCCATGTGGGCCCCCCAACCCCTCAGGCTGGCGTCGGTGGTTATTACTCGCCAAGAGGGTTCCGTTAGTGGCACCCCTAGATTGAAAACGCTGGAATTTAACCACCAGGACATGGAGGATTTGAGGTGGACTGGGATTGACACCCAACCATTTTCCCCTTGGGTGAGCTCTCTTTGGAAAGGCCTGAGCAGCTGCTGCAAGGGGCGAAAGTTACAATGAGCCCACTGGACCCGGCAGCAGCACGACACCATCAGCACCAGCAACCTTGCCAGAGTCTTGAGCCTTAATTTCTGGCTGGCCTGCACCAGATGAGCAAGGGAGTGGATCTTCTCCCCTCTGGGACAAACACGGTGTATGTTGTATCTAATATGACTCCCTGGTGTTCCAACCTGCGAGTCGGTGTTAGCTGGCTCTTGTCCAGATTCGTAACAAAGCCGTGGTCTCTGACATAGGAGATCACCCTGTTCACATCCCTGGACGCTCTCTCCTGCGATGGAGCTCTGATCAGGAAGTCGTTCAGATATGGGAACACGCGAACCCCGTCCTGGTGAAGATTCGCTACTAGAGTTACCAGAATTTTCGTGAATGTTCGGGGCGCTGATGATAGCCCAAAGAGGAGGGCCTGGTACTGCCAATGCCTCCCGTTGAAAACAAAACAGAGCCATTGCCTATGGTCCTGGTCTTCTTCCTTCTCAAATATCCGTTTTCTTTTTCTTTCTTTTTTATTTTGCTAAGGATACAGGATCTTCTTTGGAGCCTGATCACAGAGCTCCTGCTGGTCTGAGACAGAAGAACAAACTGGCAAGTGCAGCAGGGGTAGCGCAGGAGGAACATTCCCAGAAAGGTCTACTGTGTTCTTCTGCCTCCTGCTGGTCAAAGGAGAGCTACCCAGCCGGAGGACTGTCTGCTGCAGGGGGAGAATATTCTTCTGCCTATTCTTCTAAAGGGCTAAATTAATGCTTAGGCTCCTGGAATCACATGAAGAGACCAGAACCTTGGCTTTTCCTTTTAAAACAGTTTGCTTCTTTAGGTGAAAACAGACATAATGCTAACTCCACTTTAACACTGCTTTAACATTTGTTATGCATGACCAATACAGCCCTGCAGCATGCATAGCAAATGTTAAAGTGGTGTTAGCGTTAGGTCTGTTTTCACCCCCTCTCTCTTGTATCAAGTGTTTTCTTTACACACTGCATAAGCATACATGATTCCTTCCAGAGTAGATAACGTGTGTAATCCACTAGCTTTAAGAGGTATGAACTCCCCCATTCATCAGTCAGCTCAGTACACCAAGTTGCGATGGGATCATAGCATCAGCAGTGCCTTGGGGCCACATTTAGGTTGTGTCAAAAGTGAATACCGAGGCTTCTTTCTGGATTTGCAGTTTTATTCTGTGAGAGTGCGCCATCTAGAGTTTTAAAATACATGCATGTTATATGTTTTCAGTTGGTTCTGTTTTGCAGTTCTAAAAGTGAGGGCATCTCCACAGCAGATAATCTAAGCAGATCATCCCAAAACTTCTCTTTGCAGAAATAGTCTCCTTTGCTGCAAATCTACCTTTTTCTAGATGTACTGTATTTGGATACAAATACCATAATTTAGCCGAATTAGGGTGAAAACAGACATGCACATAACTCTGCTTTAAGGCCACTTTAACATTTCTTATGCAAGTTGCAGGGTTGTATTGGTGCCCTATGCAGCCCTGCAACATGCACAAGAAATGTTAAAGTGGAGTTAAGGTGCATGGTCTGTTCTTGCCCATGCTGCATCATGAATGAAGTAGTCGTTTTCACCCATACAGCATCATTAATGAAGTCATCATTATGTCATGGTAAGTTTTCTCCTGCAAGCTACCTAGGAATGTATACATAACTTGGACTATAGAGACAGGTAAATAGAAAATCGACAGAGTGACTAAGCCAATAAAAAGATCTCTTGAATTGTTGGAACATCTGCTTTGAGTGTGTACTTTCTTTCTCTCCCAGTGTAAAAACCAAGTAGATCATCTCTAACTCTATGGGTACGCGCTTCTGTCTTGTGATGTTTGGTTTATGATCACAAAAGTAAAACCACAGAATTGCTAAGTTTGCTATAGATCTTCAAACTGTGTTAAGACTATATGCAGACACCTTGTGACTGTCTGCATGCATGTAGGATGAGAAGAATAATTTACCACATAATAAAGATTTGTTTCCAAAAGTGCATTTCTACTATACCTTAATTATGCATCTGAGATATTGTGATGGTGTGTTAAAATTGCAGTGCAGTGGTTGCATGTTGCAGCAGGTGTTCATCCTTGAAAAAGGTCATGTAAGATATTTTGCTTCCGAGATGGAACATATTTCAGAACAAGTAGTGAATTGTCAATTTATTAGTCATGCTTAAACCTTTGCTACTTTCTGCAAAGATTTCCATTTTCTTGATTTGAAGTTATTCATCGATGGCTTTCAGCCTATTGATTGCTCACAGATAATCTGCTTATAATGATTGCTTCAAGTATTCCTAGTTCACTATTTATGCTATGTAATTGGTCTCATGAGTTGCTGGACTTGGATGGTTTCCCAAATCTCCAGAACGTGCAATACAGTCATGAAAATATCCCTGCCAACATATTAGCATGAGCAAGGGTCACACTTTCTCTTTTTGTTAGCACTTTGAAACACAGTTCAGTTTATGTGGGTGGAAAAGCTAATGAGAAAATGAAGTCTTCCTTGAATTGAATCACTGTCCAGATGTTTTGCCACATTATCCTACTTCTAGGACCAGTATAAGGCACCTTGCATGAGCTTTTGATGATACAACATTCCTCATCCAGCTATACGTGCGTGAAAGGATAGAGTTGATATATGGAGTTTCATTTCAAATATATAACTGCTTTAACTATAGCAAAAAAAAAAAAAAAAGTCAAATATTGTTACCTTGGCCTAGTGGATAGAATTTCATACAAAATGGCTTTAGAATTTAACTGAAAACTAAATTTTACAAATATTATTAAGGTGCACTGAAGTTACAAAGCATGTAAATGTCATTGGTCTTCAGTCTCCTCTGGCTGGCGTTCTGGGTTTTGTCGCTTCTCTATTTGTTTTACCTGATACCTGAGATTGTTTGAACCTTCAGTGAGTTACAGCATTCATCACCGATCATCCAGTGGCTACTTGGTGTACTTGGAGTTGGATGGCAAATGTGGTAGAGGTGTTAGGAATCAAATCAAAGTGATGGAGGACACACTGGATTTTTAATGCATTTTTTCCACGTTTTAGCCTAGAAGTGAAACTAGAAGTGATGTTATTGAGAGTAAAATTAAGACCCAGTTTAGTCTAATGTTATAAGGTGTTGGACTTGCATTTGGACCTGGGCTTTGAACCTTGGTCTCATCTTAGCCATGGACTCACTAGGTGGCCTTGGGCAAGTCACTCTCCGCCTCAATTCCCAATCTATAAAATGGAAATAATATTGACCTGGTTATTGTGAGTGTGAACTGAATAAAGATGGGAAAGCACTATAGAAACGATAAATAATAAAAAGGACTTGGCCGCATAAATGTCACAAACACAAAATCTGTATAAGTTTGGAGACGCAGGCCGTGTAGCTCTTATTTAGAATAGTTTTGCACTCAACTTGCAGTTGAGTCCCTGGATTATCTTGCAGTTGCTATGGGGAGTTTGGTGGTTAGTCAGCGTAGGGTTTCCTCTTTGGCGGTGTTCTATTTGTGATGGCACCCATGTTTGCTAATCGGCGTATTTGCAGTGGAACGTCTATCCCAGCCAACTTTACAAGGGAGGGGTAAACGAAAGCAAATTAAACTTGACTTACTGGCATGAATTCAATAGCTTCTTGTTGCTTGCACCCCATGTATTCCAAGAACACCAAACAACACAGCAGTCAGCTTTGCCATAGCGCTCCATGGAGTAACTGAAGATTTCATAGGAATTTAATCATGTGTGGCTAACAGCCTGACAGATCACAACTAAAATATTATTTGTGTTCTGTGTGTGGGTCTGCACTGGAATTCATAACAGGGAGAGTTCACCTACCCTTGCCTAAGTCAAGGTTAAGCTCCTTAGAATGATCTTTTTCTCTCTTTGGACAAAAAATCAAGGTTAGTTTTACTCAATACACCTTGAAATGCTGCTCACGTTGCACGCTTGACTTCTTGCTGGGAAAATAAAATGAGGCCTCAAACCAATTATTGTTTAAGACCAGGAATTTGGCTCTACATGGAGGTAAAGTACTTTGGATTAGTCATTAGTCTTATCTGAAATAGCTATAGCCAGCTTTGGAGATCTGTATCCTCTTGATAGGCACCAGCTGGATTTGTGCCAGAAACTCTGGTTTCCAGAAATAAAAGTTCATTAATCTCTACATGCTGCTAAAGTGGGAAGAAACAATCAAGTTGGAAAAAGCTGTGGTTCAAGTAGCGAATATGCAAGGAGAAAAATCTTAGTCACCCCAGGGCCCTCTTTGAAACCCATCGTAAGGTTCTGTGTTTAAGGAAAGGACCCATTGGCCAGGAAGCTATTCAGAGAGTACTGTGTGCCTTTCAGAGGGAGAGCGTAGCTCTGGCTTGCCCAATACAATTGGAGCTCTTGGGACAAGCTAGAAGTGCTACTCAATTTATGCTTACGATTCCAGTGGTCAAAGATTCTCAAATAGCTTGCAGAATTGATCTGTACGCAGCCAAAGAGAGTTTCCATGCCCAGGGTCAGCATGCATTCCATCCAGGGCTGGATGCAGGTAAGTGTAGATTGAGGTTGCTTTCACACGTTACACAATGGACTATTGGAGAAAATACTAGGTATTGTAATATTGCAGTTTTTGTAATGTGTCAATGCACTATTCCCCTCTGCTGTAAGCTCTCCAGTCATTGTAAAAGCCACATTTGGTGGCTCTTACAATGACCTGAAATCTTGCGACATAAAAGGGACTAGTACATTCACGCATTATAAAAATTGTGGGATTAGAATACCTGGTATTATCTCCAGTTATTATAATAGCCCATTGTGTAATGTGTGAAAGCAGCCTCTATAACCACATAAGACTCCATGAAGCCTCCAGTACCTGGGGGCCATGAACAATCTTGAATGACAATATGAGTATGAGAAGCACTGGTGTGAAATATGGGACCACAGAACCTCAAACTCAGAGAGCCCCAACTTGTGGAGGGCCAGCAGCACACACATACACCCCCAAAAAAGCCACATGGGTCCCATGAATAAACCAGAAATAAAATACAGGCTGTAGGAGCTGCAATGCAGGGAGCTCTGTTTTCTGAAAGGACAATTATACTTAAATGAGCATTAAAGATTAACACTTTTTGTAATGGGCGAGAGTGTGCATCTGTCAAACACGCCTGTTTTAGCAAGGGGCCAAGACAGCTATTTGGCCAATTTCCCCAGTGGCACAGATTGACCAGAAAGCCCAAGTATCCCAGTATTACAGGGACAGCACAAGTGGTGGGAAGTCAGGCTTTAAAAACAAAACCATGGCTGCTTTGCCAAGGCAGAGTTTAAAAACCAATGTAAATAAACTCTCTTCTCCAAGCGGGGAAGCAGGCTTTCTAGTAGTAGCACTCTGGCCACTTGCACACATTACAGAATGGGCTACTATAATACTCGAGATAATAGCGGGTATTATTGTTCTGCAATTTTTGTAATGTGTGAATACACTATTCCCCTTTTATGCTGCGAGATCTCGGGTCCTTATAAGAGCCACCAAATGTGGCTCTAAGGCCACTCTTAAACGAGGCGCTGAAAAGCGTTTCCTGAGCCCTGCATTGAGAGAAAAGCCATGCAGGGAGTGTTTACACGCTCCCCGCGCTGCCGGAAGTGACGTCCTCCCCCCGTTGGCAGTGACAGCGGCTGGAGATGCGGTGCTTTGAAGAGGCGCATTCTGAAAGCCTGAAAAGTGAGGCTTTCAGAACGCGCCTCTTCAAAGCACGCATCTCCAGCCACTGCCGACAACGGGGAGCACATCCCTTCCGGCAGTACGGGGAGCGTGTAAACGCTCCCTGCACAGTTTCTCTCTCAACAGGGGACTCAGGAGGCGCTTTTCAGCACCTCATTTAAAAGCAGCCTTAGAATGACCCGAGGTCTCACAGCATAAAGGGGAATAGTGCACACATTACAAAAATTGCAGAATTATAATACCTGCTGTTATCTGAAATTTATAATAGCCCATTTTGTAATGTGTGAACGCAGCCTCCGTGCCAGTGCAGCATGATTTGCAAACAAGCAAAAGAAAGCTGAAGAGCTAAGCACAATACAGGGTAGCTAGCCTAATTTTTTTTCCTGTGGATGATTTAGCACCTGCTTTTTTCCATGAATGTCTCATCCTCCTCCTGAATTCAGGAAGACTCCCTGTAATTGGTTACTCCACAAAGAAATTATGAGACAAGCTAAGGCAATTAACTTAATTTCCCCTGACAACCAGGTGCTTGTACTAGGGGTCATCAAGTAAGAGAAGGAGAGAAGAAAAACTAGAAAAGCTCTGCAGCAACGGAAAAACACAGGAACCCCTATCCTCCTTTTGTATCCCATTCATGCACTCCTGCAGCATGTAATATACACTGCTTAGGAAAAGAAAGATGGGTTGGGGTTTAAAATAACCTGTCGCACCCAGTTAGGGCACATCGACGTCAAAAGGGGATGGGATAATTCCTTTTTATTTAAAAGGTAGAGTCTGGCCATATTCACAAAAGGATAACTCCCTATTATCCAATGGAGATTGCTGGAGCATGAACCTGTTTTTGTTACCCCACAGAGGGCCCAATCCCCGCACGGCCCCATGGTGGGCAAGCGCAGCCACCACACTGGGGGGCCAGTGCAGGGAGCAGGGCAGATGGTCCCCCCCGAGCCCCATCCCTGCAGGGAAGCCAGGCGGACGGGCCCCTGTTGTGCCTCTTGCCACAGGGCAGGCTGAGGCACCAGCCACACAAGCAGGCACCCAGCCCTGCCCCACCTCTTCCCCCAGCCCAAGCACTATCCTGACCCCAACTGTGACATGGCCGTGTGAGACTGGGGTGGGTGGCCACCGCTCAAAGCCTCGCATCAGACCTCGTTGTGCAGTGGGGCAGACAAGCTGCTATGTCGTGGGCAGTCTTTGTCTGTTTTGGGTAAGGCTGTTGTTTGCTCTATTCTTAGCCTTTTTGTCCGAGGATGCATCATATAGCAGCCAGCTGCCTGCCCTGCTATGTGTTTGGGGGGTGGGGCGTGACATCTGACAGCCACAAGCCACCCGATGCACTGCATTGTGTGGCAAGGCTCCCCGGAGTGGGGTAAAGCAGTCCAAAGTGCAGTAGGCATCTCATGTGGCTGCACCCCCAGGGTACTACACTTGCTTTCTTCACACATGCTTTTCTGGAGCAATTCACTTAAGATGATATGGGGAGGTCCTGTACAGAAAAGGTTTTGCTAGTAATGGTAAAAGAGTGCTTGAAGACATTCATGGGTCAACTCTCCATGGGTTCTTTCGGCAAACAAAGACAATAAATTAGTCTCTCTTCGCAGGATCTGTGTTCATGCTGATTTCATATACATATGAGCTAATATATTAAATATTAATATATCAAAATATGCTAAGCACTGTCTGGCTGCACTGTTTGCCCTCAGTATATAGCCAGAACCCTCACTGACATCCTGGCAAATTTTACCAAAGGAATGAAGGATTATCCCCCAAGGGTATCATGTTTTTTGGTAATGAGGTTTAGCTTTTGGGAACGGCGTTTGGGAAGTGATATCTGAAGCTATGATGATGTGGTTCCTTAGGAAAAAGATTGCGCAAAAAAAACACCCCAGCACCGAGACAGTTTCAAAAAGGATCAGTCATTGTTTCTGTTTGTTTTGTTAATTGAGCCTGACACAGTGGCGTGTCTGACAAGCTGTTTTGCATTTTTTGTTCCATTAAGCATGTATATAATATATGACACATGAAACTATTGCTTGCAGCTTGAGAAAGTTTCTTGCAATTGAGACTTTGGAAATCATGTCAGTGGAGATGGATTGCCGTATAGTCAGTAGTAAGCAAGCAAAGAGCAGAATCTTCTTTCCCTTTCTAGTGGTTGCAGCTCTTCGGTTTGTCAGAATCGAGGATGAAAACCATGAAAACCCACTGAGGACTGTTGAACTTCATAGCTGTCTGAGTCTTCAGCAATCTGAAGCAAATAGTTTCATTCCTGTGTCTCTTATTTCCCTGGACAGCTTAGTAACCAGGCTCTGTGTGGCATTATTTGCTTAAATAGCTTTATAGTATTTTAGAGGTTCCCAAGTAGAATGAAAATTCTGAATACGTTAGCTGGACTTCTTTATTGGGTTTCAGCTTCAGAGTATTAGCTCCTGTACCAAGATTATTGGATTTATTAAACTGCTTAAAACTCAGAGGACTTTCCCCCAGGTATTAGATCATTGTTCTGGCATACAGCATCTAGCTCTAGCCAATATAATATAAGCTATGTGCTCATGGGTATAATGAGGGTTTCAGGTTAAGGGTAGAGACCCTGAGCACAGGAGACCACTTTCCCCATACTTACAGGGCTCTGGTCACATTCCAGCTCTCAGCTGTACTTTCTCACTGTTACTTGGCTATGGATTCCCATCCTTCCCCTTGTTGCTGAACTCCCTCCTCCCACCCCCAGGGGCAGTGGAATGACATGGAACCAGAGGCACAGGCAGCAAGGAAGGAGGAACAGCCTCATACCCACCCTCTCCCATCTCCTTTCTTGTCATTTATATTCTTTCCTATCCTGGGTGGCTACAATATATGACTCATTGAAATAAGCAGAACATCAAACATACAAAATCATTCAAACCCTAATCATAATAATTAATAATACAATTAATTACTTAATTTTTATTTATATAGTTTTACATGGCCCTTGGAGTGCTTCACAACCTATAAAACGGTATAAAAAGTATAAAACAATTTAAAAGAATTCAAGATGGTTTAAAACAGTAATAAAATACTTTAAAATAGGGGAAGGGAAAAAGGGAGGACGGACTACAATTAAGGGAACCAGACACCTAGAAAATAAATATGTTTTCAGGTGCTTTTTAAAGGGAATGAGGGAAGAACTGAGACGAACATCCAGAGGGAGCGAGTTCCACACCGAGGGGCCCGCTGCCGCAAAACCCAGATCACCCGCCCACTAAGGCACGAAACCCCAAACAGCGGGTGGTTCCTGAGTGCAGATGCCCAGCGGTGTGAGATTTCAGAAGTAGGTCTCGAATATAACCAGGGCCTAAACTGTTCAGGAGTCAGGACCCTAAACCCAGCAGCGCCGTCTTAAACTCAATCCATCACTCCACAGACAGCCAATGCAAGCGTAAGATGATCGCGCTTGCCCAAACCAGTAAGCAGCCCTCTGCTCCCCTGATCATTATGCCTGCTTGACAAATGCCCTGGTGAATAAAAACAGTCTTTCGTTGCCTCTGCCTTATGCCCAGCTATGTTTGGGGATTTAAAGCAGAGGTACTTGCCTCTGCAAGAGATGGGGTTTCAGCAGGAAGGGAAGTGAGGATCTCACCGTAGTTTTAATGATTGGAGCTGATCCAAGGGTACGTAATACATTACACCAAGTTCATACATACATTCAGTATGTGCAACAAGCACAGAAGGTGTGCACACCATGTGCATAGTATTCATACACTGGAGCCATTTTCCCTGCCGCTTTTGCCTTCGGCGCCTCCGGCTGGGAGCGCCTGTAACGGAGCCGGCATTACAATACTGGTGAGTGGAGCGGGGTTCACGAGCCTTCAGGGGGGCCGCCGCGCCAGGCAGCGGCTGCGGCGGCTGACAATTGGTCGCCGTTGCCATGTGATGCAGTGCATCGTGTGACCGGCAGCCATACTCCCTGCATCCTCAGAGGGGGATGCAGTGCATAGTAGCCTCACCCAATGTGGGATAACACTGCCCATTTGTGCGGTAGCATGCCACTGCTCATGGGCCTGGTGCTCATCTGCCCTGCAGCGGGGCTGAGCAGAAGGCACTCTCTCCATTCCTGCACAGCCATGTCATGGCTGGGAGGGGGGGACAGGAGGTGGGCTGGGGGAGGGGGGGACTGCGTGTCCACGCATGTGACCAGCACCTCGGTCCACCCCAGGGCATAGCAGGACCTCCATCTGTGGCCCACCCAGCTTCCCTTTGGGGGTGGGGACAGACCATCTGCCCTGCTCTCTGCACTGGCCCTGCAGTGTGGCCCACCATGGGCCAGGCGGGGGAATTGGACCCACCCCAGCTCACATGACTGCACCCTATGATTCAATTCCTATCGACTTTAGTAGGAGCTGCTAGAGTATATTTAGAGAATGTGGTTGCCATGTTGGTCCCAAATGTATATTGCATACAAATGTATATGTATGCAATATTAGACTTATACTTTTGGATACTTTTGTCATGATATTACAGGCTACTTAAATGAAAAGGTATTGTTTTACTTGTATGCTAACATCCTTGAAAAGGCATATATAAATACTTTATCCTGTATCGCTGGTCTAGTGGTCTGTCTGCTAAGTTGTTAGGTTTAGAAGCTAGATTTTGACCTGATTCAACTTGTCACACCAGCCATATGACTTTTTTATTTATTAATAAAATGTATATGCCGCTCCCTCCTGCTAAAAGCATCTTGGGGCAGCTAACAACATTTTAAAATACATATTAAAATAGACAAAAAAATCAAAATACAATTAAAACAACCTAAAACCCCCAAATTAAAACAATCCATGCCCAAACCCACCCCATCTCCCTTGGTAAAGGTCCGGCGAACAGCCAGGTCTTGCATTGCCTATGGAAAGAGGGGAGGTCGGAGATCAAGCAGACCTCTAGCGGGAGGGAGTTCCACAGCTGCGGCGCAGCCACAGAAAACACCCTCATAAGGGGTGGAAAGGACAAACAGGACACAATAAAATACAAAGAAACCACTAAAACTCTTGCAACGGAGGGACCCTCTAAAAGAACAAGCCTGGTGATAAGCACCCAGACACCATGGGCAATCCAGAGCCATCCATCCAGATAAAGAGGAACTGCCTTGAAGCAGGAACCAGGACATTCTGGAAGACAAGGATTCAGATAAAGCCCACCCTGTCATCTGCAATAGTATCAGGCATCACAATAAGTCCTGACGCTTATCTCAGCAGATGTTGTAGCACAAACATGTTGCATCAGCAGGAGGCAGCATTCTGACCAATGGACACTTGAGTGTATAAAAGAGGACCCTTTCCAACAGAACTTCAGCTCAAGGCTTCATGTCACTAGCTCTGCAGTGAACATCTGTGGCTTGAGTCCCTTTCTGACCATACAAATGCGGACGCACTTCCTCACTTGCCAGCAACTCTACAATGCTGCCCGTCTGGGCCCCCTCCCCATCTTTATCTGACCATCCAGCACAACTCTGACTGTGGCCACCGGGCGTGTAAGATACATAGTGTTTAGCTAATGGGGTTCTTAACCGGTAATACTGCCAAGTCCAATTATTCATGTTGTATCCAATAAAATAGAATTGTAGCTATACTTGAGGTGTCCTGATTCCTATAGCGATCCCGATCCCTTGATTTATAATACTGTCAGTGCAGCATCTGAACTCATGAACTTCTCTACAGATTTTGCACTATTAAGAATCATGTCTGCATTGTAAGGATAAATATGCATAACAGCAAGGGGTGAAGATACATGACTGCTTGATTTGTTTTCTTTCTTATGGGTATAGTGAACCTATATGAGGGGAGATGAATGGCTAATATGTGGGAAGTATCCTATTCTTAGGGTGACCATATTTCCCTATGCTGAAAAAAACCCACAATCTCCCTTAGTGTATCATGTATTTTTCTCTCAAGTGCATAGTTCTAATACCCTCAAGTATTCAATGCAATATTCATATACTTGAATTTAAAGTTTAACATGGCAACCGTGTATTGTGAAATGCAGCAAAATTTACCTTGCAGTTTTAAAATCAATTTATAACACTTTCCATGTACACGTAAAAATGAACTGTAATTAGAAGACCATCTTTAGCAGAATAGATATTTAGCCTCCCCCTCAAAGCTACACGGCTCAGTTCATCTTGACCATGGTCATGCCTGTGGCCTCCCTGGCACGGCACGTCCCAGTGTGACATCAGTGCTGCTGCTGTTGCTGCTAGGGCTGAAACTTGCTACCTGTATTTCCTCATTTTTGGACAAGAGTCACATTTCTCGTTCATTCTTGGAAATGAGAACAAATTGAGAAACAGGCTGAATTATCGGGGAAAAATGAGAAAATATAAAAGTACTTACTGCGGGGCTGCTGGCTTCTGGTCTGGTGGCTACTCACTTCTTTCTGCCTCCCTCTGCATTATGCAGAGAGCTGAGCTTGCTCTCTGCGACCCCAGCCACTCTGCACTCTGCAGAGCTTATGTGGGACCGGACAATAAATTATCTGAGTGCGGAGGGGAGCAGGGAAGCCTCTTCCCAGATGTCTGCAGCACTCCAATCAGTCCCCTTTTCCAGGAAAACCAATATCAGGGCAGCACACAGCACACCTCTCCTACTGTCTCAGTCTCCTCCAGTATTGGGCCCATCCCACCTCCGCTTGGATCTCACTCCAGCTCTTTTCCAATGCCTCGTAAGCCTGGCTAGTCCCCCAGTGCAGCTGTCCCTCCTGCTGGTGTCACACTGGTGCCTGCAAATATTGTAAGAAACAATTTTGGGGTGGAAAAAAATCGGGACACCTGGGCTAGGGCTAGAATAAGAGACCGTCCCTTTAACAATGGGATATATGGTCCCTATGTATTAGGGATGGGCGAACAGATCGCGGTTCGGGTTCGGCTGCATTCGGTTCGTTCGTTCGGTTCAGATTCGTTCGGTTCGTTCGCCGAGTTCGGGTTCGGCTGTTCGGTTCGGTCGTCCGAACAGGCTGTTCGGTTAGGCCGTTCGGCTGTTCGGTTCGGCTGTTCAGTTCAGCCGTTCGGCCATTCGGGAAGTGGTGTTATGGTTTTTTTTTTGTTTTTTATATGGTTTTTTGGTTTTTTATTGGGTTTTATATGGTTATCTTTTGTTCTTTATTTGGTTTTTTGGTTTTTATATGGGGTTTTCTTATTTTTTTAAATCTAATATTATATATATCTGTCTACACTAAATCTAACTGCTATTAACTAATCTAAATGCTATGAACTAAATGGATTATCTAATAAGTACACAGACCTACTCCTACAAACACTAAAACTAA
>QEPC01013438.1:2351369-2362598 GCA_003113815.1 Sphenodon punctatus | reverse complement strand
CTCTCCTCATACGGGAGCCCTTCCATGCCCTTGATCATTTTTGTTGCCCTTCTCTGTACCTTTTCTAGTTCAGCTATGTCTTTTTTGAGATGGGGCGACCAGAACTGCACACAATATTCCAGGCGCGGTCACACCATCAATTTGTATAGAGGCATTATGACCTCCTCAGTTTTATTCTCTATCCCTTTGCGAATAACTCTTAACATTCGGTTTGCATTTTTGACTGCTGCTACACATTGGGCTGAGGATTTCATTATATTGTCAACAACCACCCCCACATCCTTTTTCCTGAGTGGTAACTCCTAGTTTAGTACCTAGCATTGTGTACGCATAGTTTGGATGGATTTTTTTCCCCCTATGTGCATCACTTTGCACTTGTCCACATTAAATCTCATCTGCCATTTAGATGCCCAGTCACCAAGTCTTGTAAGATCTTGTTACAGTTCTTCACAGCCTGCTCATGTTTTAACTAACTTAAATAACTTGGTGTCATCTGCAAATTTGATCACTTCACTCTTAACACCCTTTCCCAAATTATTAATGAATACATTAAACAGCACCGGTCCCAATACAGATCGCTGAGGCATGCCACTTTGTACATCTCTCCATTATGAAAACTGACCATTCAGTCCTACTCTTTGCTTCCTATCCTTTAATGAGTTACCGATCCATAGTAAGACACTACCCCCTATCTCATGACTTCTTAATTTTCTCAAGAGTTTCTCATGAGGGACCTTATCAAATGCTTTCAGGAAATCCAGGTACACTATATCTACCGGGTCTCCCTTATCCACATGCCTATTTACACCCTCAAAGAATTCCAACAGATTAGTGAGGCATGATTTACCTTTGCTAAATCCATGTTGACTCTTCCCCATTAAGCCACGTTTATCAACATGCCCAGCAATTCAGTTCTTAATGATAGTTTCCACGATTTTACCCGGCACAGATGTCAAGCTTACTGGACTATAGTTTCTAGGATCAGCTCGGGATCCCTTTTTAAATATTGGGATTACATTTGCCATCCTCCAGTCCTCGGGTACAGTGGCAGATTTTAGCGATAGGCTACAAATTAATAACAGTAGGTCTGCAATTTCATATTTGAGTTCCTTGAGAACTCTGAGGTGAATACCATCTGGTCCTGGTCATTTGTTAGTATTGAGTTTGTCAATTTGCTCTAGGACCTCCTCCAGAGTCATGTTTATTTGTGACAGCTCTTCCAATCATCACTTACAAAGTAAAGTTTCGGTGTGGGTATCTCCCCAACATCTTCTGCAGTGAAGACTGAAGCAAAGAACTCATTCAGTTTCTCTGCAATGTCCTTTTCGTCCATAAGCACCCCTTTCAGCCCCATGTCATCTAATGGCCCAACTGACTCTCTAGCAGGATTCCTGCTTCTGATGTACTTCAAAAAGGTTTTATTATTAGTTTTAGCATCTTTAGCAAGTTGGTCCTCAAATTCCTTTTTGGCCTCCTGCCTTATTAACTTTTTACATCTACTTTGGCAATGCTTATGCTCTTCCCTATTTACCTCATTGGGACTCTTTCCGTTTTTGAAAGGATGTCGTTTTGGCTCCAGTAGCCTCCTTCACCTCACCGTTTAGGCAGACGTTTGGTTCTCTTCCTACCTTTCTTAATTTGTGGAATACATTTAATCTGAGCTTTCAAGAGGGTGTTTTTAAATAGTCGCCACGCTGCCTGTAGACATTTAATTTTTGCAAAGCAGTTGCTGTCATAGCGCCTGCAAAGTCACATCCAGCTGAGCTTTTCCAGGTGGTGAGGGGGCTGATCAGTCCAGCCTCCCTCCACCTGGAACTGGAACTTTCCAGTGTTCACTGTGACGCTTGTCACCTTTTTTGTGGACAAAATCACTTGAATTCATCATGACTTGACACCGCACTTACCGCAGTAGGAGAACCAGAGGTAATGGAAGTCCTGCCTTGTCCTGTTTTATGGGATCAGTTTCAATGGGTGTCGCCCGTTGATGTGGGGGATGTCCTTGGGACTGTTAGAGCCACCTGTTGTGAACTGGACCCATGCCCATCCTGGCTGGTTAAGGCTAGCCAGAAGACACTGGGGCCGCTGCTGGTGGGGTGGTCAGTGCCTCTCTTAGGAAGGGCAGAGTTCCGGGCTGCCTCAAGGAGACGGTGGTGCAGCTTCTTCTCAAAAAACCATCACTTGACATTGACTCCCTGGCCAGCTATCGACTGGTCTCTAACCTTCCCTTTTTAGGGAAGGTTATTGAACGTGTGGTGGCTCAGCAGCTTCAGGGGCATCTAGACTGTGTCAGTTTTCTGGATCCCTCACAGTCTGGCTTTCATCTGGGTTTTGGCACTGAGACCACTGTGGTCTTGGTTGACGACCTCTGCCTTGAACTGGACCAGGGTCTGTTGACCCTGTTTATCCTGTTAGATCTCTCAGCAGTAATTGATATCGTTGACCACAAGATGTTGGTGACCTGCCTGTGAAACTGAGCTGGGGTGGGCAGGACTGTTCTTGAATGGTTCCGTACCTTCCTGGCCAGGAGAACTCAACGTGCAGTGCTGGATGATTGCTCGTCACCACCCAGGACCTCATGTGTGGTGTCCCGCCAAGTTCTATTCTGTCCATTTCCTGTTCAATGTGTACATGCAGCCTTTGGGTGAGGTCGTCAGAGGGGTTTGGTGTGCGGTGTCACCAATATGCTGATGATGCCCAACTTCTCTTTTTCAACTGACCCAGGCCTAATAGTCTCAGTGCGTACCCAGTTTCTGAAGGTTGGATGAGAGTGAGCCGTCTGAAGCTGAATCCCAATAAGACAGAGGTGATGCTGGTGGGAGGGGCTGAGGGAGTTGTGGTACCCATCATTGATGGGGTCTGTCCTTTGTTGGTCCCTCAGGTTTGTAGTCTGGGGGTGCGCCTCAATTCGCAGCTCTTCCTGGATGTCTAGGTGGAGACTGTGGCGAGGGGTACATTTTGCCAATTACATCTGGTGTGTTAGCTTTAGCTGTACATCTCGGACTCTGACCTAGCCACCATCATTCATGCTTTCATCACCTCAAGACTGGACTACTGCAACACACTCTATGTGGGACTGCCCTTGGTGATGGTTTGGAGTCTGCAGCTGGTGCAGAATGTAGCAGCCCATCTCCTTATGGGGATGGGTTGCCATGAGCACATTACACTGGTGCTCCAATCTCTGCACTAGCTGTCTATAGTCTTCCAGGCTCAATTCAAGGTGTTGGTTTTGTGTTGACCTATAAAGCCCTATATGGCCTGGGCCCCACCTATCTGCGGGATGGCCTCACCCCCTAGGTCCTGGATAGGAGCCTTCAGTTGATTGGGCGTGCCCTTCTTGGGGTCCCCCAAGTTTCTCAGGTGAGGAGGAGGAGGAGGAGGAGGAGGTGGGGGATGTTTTTAGTGGCCACACCGAGGCTATGGAACTTCCTCCTGATGGAGGTCTGCTTGGCCCCAGACCTTCCCTCTTTGCGAAGACAGTGTAAGACCTGGCTGTTCTGCCAGACTTTTGGCAGGAGAGACAGGTGGAGGGTTAAGGAGTGGGGTGGTTTTTTTTAGTTCCGCTAGAACTCCAGGTAGTTTTATGGCTGTTTTATATTATTATTGTATTTTTGATTATTTATTATATATATAATAAATATATTTATTGATCAATAAACTGAGCTGAAGAAAATGGAAACGCATCCCTTTGTTCTGTGTGTATGTAAACTTTGCACTCTGCAATGCATTGTTGAAGGATGACAGAGATAATACGATCGCCCCACAGTCATGTGCTACTAGATACCATAAAGGCAGAACTGCATAGAGAGGATGTCCGCTTTTGCCATAACACTCATCTCGGGATAGTTGGTTATCCCGGGATAGTCATTTAGATGGACCTAATCCCGGGATAAGTTAACAATTGGATATTCTGAACCCTCAAAAAGAGGGCTTGTTGTAATCCCTGGGTTTTTCAGTGAACCTGGGATTATAATCACTGAATGCTGCATTTAGACAGACAAGTCATCCCGGGACTAATGATCTAATCCGAATATAAGTGTCCCTGTAAAAACACCCTGATACCTCAACATCAACATTTTCAAACTGCATTTTATTTTATAGCCTCTCCTTTGTCCATCCTTGATTGCAAACCCACCTGGGACAGGGTCCTGTCATTAACTGATGATTTTTCGTTGCTGGGCACATTGCTGATATATAAAAATTATTAATATTAATAATAATATTGACACACATATTACCTGATGTAGAAATACAATCAGTCTGGTATTTTTCATGGGGCTCAAGCAATATATTTAAAGAAAGTTTAACTTGTTAAAATGATTGACGTGCAGATGAAATCCTACTCATGGCTAAGATTTCCTCCTCTATCTTTTATTGCTTTAAAAAGAGACTGATGTAAAACAAATGACATTAAGTGCAGCTAAAACAATCTTGAACAGATTCCAAAAAGGCTCTTCAGAGATCAGGACAGGGCCTTTCCAATTAACATGGTTAGTTAACTGGCTACTAACTTTTCCTATAACCTTTGTCAAGCCATGTCATTTTTATTTTAAAGCTTTCAAGGGCATGCTTTAAAAACTAAGCCTTTCTCATCAGATGTTACTGAGCCTGGATTGGTCTACACTGGATCTTTTCCAATCTTGCCTGCATGTAATGTTAAAGTCCCAACAGCTCTACAGAGTGAAGAGATAAAAACTGACCATAACGATACTCTTTCCTATTACTCATAGCTCAGTTTAATTATTGGAAACCCTACCTGATAAATAGTGCAATCAGAAAAATTCCAGTGCAACATTAACTAGGTGAGTGGGACCAGCTGGGAGAGGAGGGGCTAGGAGCAGGAGCTACTGCAGGGGAACAACTGTTGGAGCCCTCCCACCTATTCATTGGCTCTTTCCCATCGACCCCCAGGTATATTATCCAGAGGCTGGGGCCCTTGGGCATGAGCCCAAGGGCGACACCTAAGGGTGTCGGCCGTTGTCAGGGCCATTCGCGGGGCTGCGGTGGCGGCGATCCCTCTTGATGGAAGGACTGTCAGCTTGTGCAGATCGTCACCCCGCTGACCCTCAAAGTACAATACAGGGGCAGCTCCGCAAAAGCACTGCCTAGCCTCCAGGATGGGGAAAAAGGGGAAGAAGCTGGGTATGGAAACCCGCTCCCAAACACGAAACAAGCAGCCAACTCTGGAAAATTATCTACAGAGCTTTAAGGCAACTGATGCCTGCTCTCAGAGGGCTGCTGTCTCTCAGGAAAATCCGGAGGCCACTCCTACCTTATGGGGCCAGGGATCTTCAAATTTTGAAAGAGCTCCAAGTGACCTACAGGAGGAACATATAAGGCCTGACTTATTGGACCTGACTGACTCTACTTCCTAGGTAGGCCCCCTGACTCCAGGTATGAGGGGAAATTCACTAGATCATCCATCCAATTTAACTGTTGAATCTGAGGACCTCGTCTTGGACGCTATGGGTGAGCAGTGCTATGCAGTAGGAGATTTGATCTCTAAACTTTATGCCCAACTGGAACAGATAAATATGCAGCTTGATCTGCATAGACAGCAACTGGGGATTATTACTGACTGGTTGAAATCATACAGGGCCGATCTGGTGCAGTATACCAGGGGTAAAGTACCTATGGCTACAGTAGAGACCCAGGTTTCGCAGAAAGACATCTCTCTGCAATCTCCATGTGTAGGATGTATTGGCATAGATTGCTCTGATCCCTGCAAGATAAATGGTGATTTAAAGCTGGATAAATCTGCCCTAGCTTTTTATGTTGTCCCCTCACCTTTTGGCCATTTTCCAGCTTGGTCTTCAAAACATCTTATACATCACCATCTATCAAATATTATGGGGCGTGCTCTACCTATTGGTTGTATTACTCATTGTTTATTCTTACCCTCAATGTTGGATTCTTATCGGGTCTTAGTGCATTTCTCTTCAACAATTATAGTGGCTAGGCTTATGGCCCATCTAAACCGATTTGCAACCTGGGGGATCCGTCTTAGCAGAGTTTATATTAATCCTAGAGTTTGTCCCCTTGTAATAACTACTCCAACTTCCTTTCCTATAGACTCAGATTTATCACTAACAGGCAGTCAGGAGAATCTTAGCCCATTAGATGACCAATTGTTAGGCCAGCAAGCTAGACAATCAGGTATGATTCAGTCAGAACCACAGCAAGATCAGGTCCAGATTTCTGGCCTGAATGGGGCAGCTGGTAAGGTGGTTTCTCCCTGTTTAAACCCACTCCCCTGTCTTTTAAAATCAAATCTAAAACAAAGAGCGGATTGCTATCAAGCATTTGTCCCAAAGGCCTTCCAGGTAGGGAGTAAGGCCCCTGGTGGCCACGATCTCTAGATAGGAAGTAAGGCCTCAGCATCACCCTGTACTCCTAACCCAGAGCAAAGTATAGAATGCCAACAAGGAACTGCTTCGAAGGATTCCCAGATAGGAAGCAGGGCCCCTGGTGGACAAAACCCTCTTACGCTACTCCTACCATGACTGCCTGCTGTAACACTTACTGCTAGCATTACCATGTGCTCATGGAATGTCGCAGGGTGGAGCAGACATTCCCATGACCCTGAATTCCTCACCTATATACAAAAGTTCTCTGTAATCCTGCTACAAGAGACATGGGTTAAAACTCCATTAGATCTAGATGGGTTTTTTTCCACACTCTCTGCCAGCTATCCACTGGAAAACCAAGGGGCGACCATGTGGAGGGCTGGGATGTTTGGTAGCCTCCAATGCCCTGTTTAACATCTTGGAAAAACTATCATTATCCCACTTTCTTCTTGGATTGGTAGTTAAGGCAGGGTCCCATGTTTTAATAATCCTAAATATATATATGCCCCCATGTAACGCCACCTCCTTCCAGGTCACTAGCCTGGATAGATTGGGCCAGCTCTTGGAGGAACTCACCAATAAATACCCAGAGGCTTTAGTTATTGTAACTGGGGACTTCAACGCCAGAATGGGTACAGACGATCAGGCTATGGCCCCTTTCTCAGATGGACGACCAACTACTCCATCAAATCAATTAGCCCCCAGGAGATCTAAAGACCAGGGTATCAATTCACAAGGGATCAGGCTAGCCGATTTCCTTATTGCCTAGGATCTTTACACTTTAAATGGCTCTGGATTCAGTGACCCGGATGGTGAGTACACCTTCATCGGGTCACAGGGATCCAGTGTGGTTGACTATACCCTGGTTAATTTGAGAGCTCTCCCGTTTGTCGATGATTTTGTTGTCGGACCACCGATAACTGGAGATCACTTTCCGCTGATATCCAACTTTAGATTTCCTATTTCAGCCTTAAAATATACTTACTTCCAAGAAGCCCCAGATCCCCAAAGTGAAGTGAAGCAGCTTGAACAAGTCCAGACCCCCAGGTGGAGCGACACGGTGCTTGCATCCTTAAATGATTATGTGGTGCAGCCCCATGTCGTTTCACTGCATGATAGGCTTCTTTTTTCCACCACAAGTGCAGAGGTCTTGGATTTGTATGCCCAGCTGACAGCAGGGTTGAATGATCATTTAAAGGAACTGGTTTCTTCCCCGGCTTCTTCAATTAATAGGATTAACCAGCCATGGTTCAATAGAGTGCCGAGAAACTAGATACAAATTGAAGGAAATATATCGCTCTTATAGAAGACTTGGTGTAAATGCTTTGCCCGCCAATTATGTAATAATTAGGACACAGTACAGGAAATTAATTGTCAGCAAGAAAAATGGTTTTTGGGATAACCAATGGAAAAATCTTCTGCAGGCAGCTAATCAGGGGGATGCTAGACGTTTTTGGCATCTAATTAACACTTTGACTGGGGGGTCCCAGAGACCTAAGTCTACTATACATATTCCATCAACAGTCTGGATGGCCTATTATAAGAACCTTTACAATAGAGAAAATCGATCACAGGTCAATGAAATTGACATCCTAGAGGAGGCTCCCTTGTGGCCTCAGGTTAGAGAGGACGAGACTGAGCCACTGATAGACTCCTGCACCAACAATCGCACACCAGGCCTTGATCTCATACGAGCAGAACAACTTAAGGCTCATAAGGCCTGGTGGCTGCCTATTTTGGCGATTCTCTTCACTGCCATGAACAATACTGGCCAAGCCCCGAGGGCCTGGGACACGGCAGTGGTTATTCCTATTTAAAAAAAAGGAAGTAAATCAGATCCAGTTAATTATTGCCCTATTAGCTTGCTCTCAGTCGTGGCCAAACTGTATGCCAAATATCTACTGGGGAAACTGAGCGAATGGATGACCCAGATTGAAGCATTGGCCCCAGAGCAGGCTGGCTTCCAGCAAGGCCATTCCACCATCGAACACTGTCACATTCTTCACCATTTGGCAGCCAAATACAGGGCCCGTAATGGTGCACTGTATGTGACCTTCTTGGACCTTAAGGCTGCATTTGATTCGGTGGACCGAGATGCCTTGTGAGGAAAGTTGCAGGCTTCTACTATAGACAGGCACCTCTTGGCCCTGATCTATTCGTTATACGAACATACCTCTTTGGTGGTAAAGTTAGACCAGCAGGGACATGTCACTCAACCAATTCCCACCAATAAGGGGGTAAGACAGGGTTGCGTTCTAGCCCCGGCCCAATTTAATTACTTTATCAATGGGGTAATCTCGACTATGGCAGACCCGAGTTTCTTTCCCCCCCAAGTTGGCATCAAGGTCCATCGGATGCTTATGCTATGCAGACGATGTCGCGCTACTTTCTCAGACGCAACTAGGACTCAATCGACAACTACAGGCTTTTGCAGCATTTTGTCATATGAACTCCCTAACTATCAATTATGAAAAATCAAAGTTCCTAGTCTTCTCTCCTAAGACTAAAACTCAGACCTGGCACATTGAGGGTACCCCTATCCAACAGGTCCCTGCCTTCCGATATTTGGGGATCCTATTCCACAGATCCTGTAGCTGGCGACATCATGTCGACAGGGCGCTGAAAGCAGTGCAAGCCCCTGCTAAATCTATTACTGGTCTGTTCTGTAAACAGGGAAGAATGGCTGTACTCCCTGCTTTACAGGTTCATACAAGCAAAATCCGATCACAACTTTCTCTATGGAGCCGAACTGTGGGCTCCTGTTTGCCAGGTTCAGATAGATGGAGTCCAGTCAAAATTCCTGCTAAGGATCTTGGGGTCCCCACGGGGTACTCCATTGGCAGTAGTTCGGCTGGAACTGGGACAGAAACCTTGGTCCCAGATAGCAGGCAAAGCCGCATTAAAATTCTGGATCAAATTAAACTTCACTCAGGGATCACAATTACTGAGGGATCTCAGGGAGGATACCTATGTGTATCTGGATTTCCAGAAAGCATTTGATAAAGTCCCACATAAAAGACTCTTGAGAAAATTAAAAAGTCATGGGATAGGAGGTAGTGTCTTACTGTGGTTTGGTAACTGATTAAAGGATAGGAAGCAAAGAGTAGGACTGAATGGTCAGTTTTCACAATGGAGAGATGTAAAAAGTGGTGTGCCTCAGGGATCTGTATTGGGACTGGTACTGTTTAATGTATTCATTAATGATTTGGAAAAGGGTGTTAAGAGTGAGGTGATCAAATTTGCAGATGACACCAAGTTATTCAAGTTAGTTAAAACATGAGCAGACTGTGAAGAACTGCAACAAGATCTTATGAGACTTGGTGACTGGGCATCTAAATGGCAGATGAAATTTAATGTGGATAAGTGCAAAATGATGCACGTAGGGAAAAATCTTGATGTCAAGGTATTTAATTCATGACTTTAAAAGAATGTGCAACTGGATTTAATGTGTGAAATGTCACGTCTAAATCCCACATGTGGCATATTTACATGCAGCTTGATTTTATGCAGTGTGTTTGCCGTGCACGTCTAAAAGCAGCCTGTGGCTTGTTCCTACCAAATCAAGCAATGAGCAAAAAATAAATGTTTTGGCGGAAGTGAAAATTAATGAATCTCTAGCTTCAGCTAATTGATACTTTCAGTAAGTTGGTCGGGAACAGTCTATGGTAAGGAAACCACTACCAGCCCTACACAAGAGTGTGTGGTGAGATAGTAGCTACCTCACATAGCTTGTCTGAAGAACTGTTACCCCTTACAAGCATTCAACTGCTAGAGGTGTGAACCAGGGACCCAAGTCCGTTTTTGTTTTCATTTTTTTTTTAAAATTTAAATCTTTCATTTTTATTATCATAAATATCAAATGTTTGTTTTTGTTTTCCATTGGTTGCAATGGAAAACACATTTTTGGCTGTAACATGTTTGTTTTTCATTATATTTGGATAGAACATGGAGAGATTGTACATCCAATGGAAGGCATTAAGTGTACCAAATTCCAGAAGGATTTGATAAAGGAATCAAATTTTATAAGCAGTTGAATTATGCTATTTTGTCAAAATCTGCATATTCATTCCATATACATATGCATATACATATACATATACATTTTTGCCTCCCATCTAATATGGATGAAACTTGGCAAGATTATACCCCACCTCATGTTTAATATCTATGCCAAATTTCAGAAGGATTGACTAAAGGGTCCTGGTGGTATACACAATTAACCTATAAACGTATGTCTGACTGTAACACCTTTGTAGTACAACCAGTGTACATGACATTTGGCAGGGCTGTATCTCACACTTTCAGGATCATTTATGCAAAGTATTAGAAAGATGTGATAAAGGGTTCCAATTTTATATGTCTGCACAGCATATATCAGAGAATTAGCCAATGCCAGGGATTCTCTTACGTATCACTGTGGTATAAGATCGGTTTGTGAAGCCAATTGGCCAGCAGAAATGTCAATCAAATATCCTCATTGGTACTCTGACCATCCCAACTTTTCTCCCCCATTTGTGACTGGGAAATTGGAAGCATCTGTTTAGGAAAGAGCCAGTAGAGATTCTCTTATGTTCTCTGTCACAGTGCTGCAGGATGTGATTCTGATGATAATTGGTCATCCTGGATGTGTAAAATATGTCTCATGATTCCAATACCACCTCTATGCTGATGACACTCAACTCTATCTCTCTACTCCCTCTCTCTCTCCCTCTGTTCAAGCTCGTCTCATCAACTGTCTCTCTGACATCTCTACCTGGATGTCTCAACGTCAACTCAAACTCAACATGGCTAAAACTGAACTCCTTATCTTCCCCCCTCATCCTTCCTCTCCTTCCTCACTGTCAATAACTATTGATGGAGTCACCATCCTGCCTGTCCCCCAAGC
>QEPC01013438.1:2312527-2334522 GCA_003113815.1 Sphenodon punctatus | reverse complement strand
ATCCTGCTAGATCTCTCGGCCGCTTTTGATACCGTGGACCATGGGCTGAGGTTGAGACGGCTGCGTGACCTGTGGGGTCTGGACGGGACTGTTCTTGAATGGTTCTGCTCATTCCTCTCAGGGAGGAGCCAGCGGGTAGTGTTGGGAGCTGAGACATCTTGCCTCCGCACTTTATCCTGCAGCGTTCTGCAGGGTTCCATTCTGTCTCCATTGTTATTTAACGTATACATGCAGTCCTTGGGGGAGGTCGTGAGAGGGTTTGGGGTGCAGTGTCACCAATATGCTGATGCTCTCTTTTTTAACTGACCCAGACCCTGCTGTCTCGTTGCTATCCCAGTGTTTGGAGGCTGTGGCGGAATGGATATGACAGAGCAGACTGAGGCTCAACCCGATAAGACGGAGGTGATGTTGGTGGCGAGAGCGAGGGAGGTGTTGGCCTCCTTGGTTGGGGGGGTTCACCCTCCTATAGCTCAGCAGATTCGGAGTTTGGGGGTGATTCTGGACGCGGATCTCCGCCTGGAGCGACAGGTGGAGGTAGTGGTGAAGGCCGCCTTCCACCAGTTATATCTGGTGCAGAGACTGCGTCTGTACGTCTCCGGCCCAGACCTGGCCTCAAGGCTGGACTACTGCTACGCGCTCTACATGGGACTGCCCTTGTTCCTGGTTCGGAGGCTGCAGCTAGTGCAGAATGCGGCGGCCCATCTTCTGTCAGGGACGGGCCGTCAGGAGCATATAACACCTGTGCTCCAGACTCTGCACTGACTGTCAATAGCGTGCCGAGCCAGGTTCAAGGCATCGGTGTTAATCTATAAGGCCCTTCACGGTCTGGGCCCCTCATACCTCAGGGACCGCCTCACCCTCTGTGCCCCAGAGCGGCTCCTTCGGTCTGCCGGGGGTGCCTTCCTGGAGGTCCTGCATGTTAAGCGGGGGGGTCACAATGGAGAGGGCATTCTCGGTGGCTGGGCTGCGCCTGTGGAATTCCCTCCCGGAGGAAGCTTGCCTGGCCCCAAACCTTTTAACATTCCGGCGAATTTGCAAGACCTGGCTGTTCGCCCAGGCCTTTGGGGAGGGGGTTGGGGTGGGTTAGTTTTTTTTTTATCCTCCATCACCCTATTTATTGTATTTTTATATTATCCTGGCCTGTTCTTTGGTGTGTTTTTTATTAGTGTTTTTAATATATTTTTATACTTGTATTTTATAATTGTTAGCTGCCCCGAGCTGTTTGCAGGAGGGGCAGGATATAAATTGCTGAAAATAAATAAATAAATAAATAAATATGCACCTCTGATCTGCCAGCTTCCTAATGACCCATTCCTGCAGGCGAAGAGAAGGAGTTTGTGCGGGATGTGAAGGGGGAAAGTGAGAAGAGATGGAGATGGACATGATCAAAACAGCAGGCGCAGTGGATAAGTTTGGCAGAGAAGGGTTGAAAAGAAATGAGAGGGTCAAGGGGAGAGCAGGGAAGGCTCCCCTTGGGGTTCCTGATAGCCCTATGATTCTATCAAAACTTCGCAACAACCCAAGTCCTCGGGCAGCCAACCTATTGATCTTCCAATCAGCTGTTTAGCTCTACAGACTGCCTTCCAAGAATCCACAAATCCAGGCATTTTGGAAACTCCTTTCTTATTATGTCCCCTGCTACATAGTAGGTGGGGACCCAAATTTGTAAATTTCTGGAATGATGTGTCCAGATTCTCAAGTTTATATACTGTATTTGTAGGTTTAATTGCGAAACATTTCTAGACCACAACGTGTCATGAAACAAAACAAAAAAATGTTGAAAAATATATAGTACCATTCAACAATAACAGTAGCAAAAAATAAAATGAACACAAAAGTAAACTGGCCAGACTATTGTATATTTTCCTTTTCATGTCACCTGCATGTCAGTTGGCTTCTAGATTATCAAGTCCCTTCTTCATGTTTATTACCGTCTCTGATCCCTTCTCAAATTCATGCATATCCTCTGACAAATCACAAACAAATAGCAAGTATCACAGGTTTTTCATGTTCAAGCAAAAGATCATAAGGGTAAGCCAAATAGTCCTGCATTCCATCTCTTACATTGGCTAGTACCTGATTATGCCTATAAATCATGCATTTTCAAGCTACTTTTATTTGACCGGAGCAGGGAAGATTCAAGCCCTTGAAAACTTACAGTGCTACTTTCTCAGCACTTCCCATGAGATCCTGCTAAAACCAAAAGCTACTTAGGATATAATAAACCAATCACTCACTGTCGGTCATTTAAGGCTCAGTGTTCCATGTTTAAGAAGTTTGCATCATATCACATCACCAAAATGGAATAGATAAAGATGAGGTGTAAAGTATATGTAATGTGGCTTGTAGTTAAATGCAGTAATTGGAGTACTCTCCTCAGTAGATCTGGGAAGGTGATAAGGTAAGCGAAAGCTTCTTGGGAAAAGGTAAACTATCTGCAGAGCTGACAGTGATATCCCCTGGCTGGAAGGAGCCCAAAGCTGTTTTAGCCTCCAAGTATGTACAGACATTGGAGTAATTGAGTAATTGTATGCTTTGGGCCCAGTCCCGCTGATACTGATACTCTCTGGATCTCAGTTATTGGCGTAATTAAACTCTGATAGCCACATAATGGATCAAATCCTAGTACTCTCTCTATTCACATGAGCAACCCCGCTGGCTTTAACAGGAGGAATTTTCTCATGAGTAAGGGGAACCGAATTTGTTCCTTGAAGTCTCATTCCTTCACTTGTAACAACAAGCAGTTGTTCAAATATGCAGCAATGTTCAAGTTACATGGAGAAAAGTGGAGAGGGTTGCTTAAAATAGGATGGGGTCACTTGCACGCTTGGGTTGGCTTTTCCTCCCCTCTTCCAGTTTTTAGAAATTTCTCAAAACTGTGTGTGCCAAACGTCTGCCCCTGGCTTCCTTTTAAGGCCAGTGCTTTAACAGTGCCAGACTTCCAACTCCCGTGTGACTCTGTACCACTGAAAATTTGCATCAGCATCGCTCAAGATGACAGTGGCTGCTCTGACCTACCTTTAAAGGGTTGAAGGATTATTTTTAAAATAACATTCTAGCGAGTGGTGAAATGGACACCCTCCCCCAAAATAGAAATCGCCATTGAATTCCACAGTATACGACCTGTCAGTGACAGGACGGATACCATGGAGATCCTGAGCAGGACTTGATTGGTTGCCCGTTTTAGCTTTCCACCTGTAATCTGGCTTACCTGGGCCCCGGTGCAGCAAGTACAGCAAGTGGCCACAGCGGCCAGATGGTGGCAGAAGAGGCAGAATGGAAGAGCCATGGAGGCAGGTGGAGGGCCATAGGAGGGGCCATGGAGTGGGCCACACCTATGCACTTCCAGTAGGGGTGTGCGTTCATTTTCATTGGATCTTATCACTAAAACGAATGAGGCCCCATTAGCAATTAGAACATGAAAATGACAGACGGGGGTAATGACAATGGACAAAAATGAAGAAAAAAAGTCTATTGTCATTAACAAAATAAAAAATTAATTAAAAAAATTAGTGTGCATGCCCAAAAGGCTGCTGGGACCATTCTGTGCATGTGTGCCCTTTTGCAAAATGGCATCGCAGCATCAGTGCCATTTTGGAAAAAGGCAGCAGGTCTGCACATGTGCAGAATGGTCTACCACATGCGCAAGCCGGCTGCTCTTTTCTAAATCGCTGCCGGGAAACGGTGTGCATGCACAGAACGGCTCCGGTGGTCATTTTGAGCATGAACACTGATTTTTTAAATTATTTTTTTATTTTTAATAAAAGGAAATGACAAAGGTATGAAAACAGTGGTGTTTGTGTGTCACGAAACCCCTAAATATGAAAAAACATTTTGGCCCCCCAAACAACAAACGTAATGAAAACAAACCATGTGCCTGCTGCACATCCCTAACTTCCAGCTCCTTTGAGTGGGACCTGTGCATGTTCTGGGAGGCTGGTCAGACCTCTGGGCAGGCCTCCAGGCACTCCAGCCCACTCCCCCAGTCCCTCCTGTGCTCCTCCTGCTGCTGGTGATCATCTGTTCACCTCAGACAATCGCCACTAGGGATGGGCAAACACGGTTCGGATGTTTGGAGTTCGGGTCTGTTCGGAAGTCCGAACTGAACGTCTGAACCGAACTCTCGAGTGACTGAACAGTTCGGTTGTGTTTGGATGAGTTCGAGGGCAGGAAAAACGTCTTTCCAGGGCCAAACATTAGGTTTCGGTTTTGATTTCATTTCAGTTTTGGTTTCGCTATTTTTTAATGTTCGGCCAAGTTCGGTCAAACCGAACTCGACTGAACCGAACCATCGAACCCGAACTCGGCTTTCGAACCGAACGACCGAACATCCAAACCGTGTTCTGTTCGCCCATCCCTAATGACCACCCTGTATTTTCTTCCCCTAGCCTCCTGTCACTGCCCCTGCCCCTGCTGCTGTGCTCCCAGGAACCTGGTAAGCTGTGGGGGAGGGAGGGGGGGAAGAATTTGATGTCTGCTGAGTACTCCCACCTGTATATGGAAACGAGGGTGGCCATACCTCCCCTTTAAAAGAGGACACATGAAAAATACATGGTGCAGGACTACACTGGAACCAATTCAGCCCTGCAACATGTATTTTCCATAAGCATCCTCTTTTAAAGGGGAGGTATAGCCACCCTAATGGGAATCCAATGAATTCCACAGGGGTTCCTGCATACTAGCGAGAATACCCGCAGATAACAATCCACTACCCGTTTCAGCCCTTATGTTCTCTAGTGCCTATTCTTTTATTTGCTCTTATTAGTTCCATAACAAAGCTTGCAAAGCGGTCAATGGACTATTCCTGAGATGTGACTTAGGGCTGGCATTAGGGTGGGGCAGCTGCCTTAGGCCTTGCCCTCTGACAGGACTCCTGAGGAAGCACCTGTCCTAAGACTTCAGGAGCGCCACCATCATCGCAGCAACTCTTGAGGTTTTGGGGGCCTTGCTGCAGGCAAGTATTTCCATGCCTTCTATTACCATAGTACTGGAGTGCCTCACTGTGCCTTGATAAAGCAGGGAAGTGCTATCTTCCCTATTTTACAGGATCTAGGTTCAAAGACGCTAAGGCTGTTTCTACATGAACATTTCTCCGTATTAAACATCTCTAATACCAGGATTAAGTATTTGTGTGGACAGATCTCTGGGATTCATAAATCTGAATTCTGCCCCCACCCCAAATGATAAAACTTCTTTTATTTTCTATGTTTTATTTAGTCTGGATTAATATAATATCAGATTTGTGCTCATGTAGATGCTAATGCCAGACTGAAGTCCCTCCACCCCACCCCGATGATTGCATGTCGAGTTTACCTCCCCTCTCCCCAATGTCTCTATGGTATTCTGCAGTCTCTGGTGGCAAAATGTCACTGACAGGGATTTACAACAGAGAAGGCTGTGACAAAATGCTACCCATGCTGCCTCCTAATCCATTCTGACACTTGCAGCAGAGGGAATCCATCACACCCATCCTCTCCAAGGACCTATGCTAGCAAGTGACATAGGCACAGCAAGGACTCACAGCTGCCCACAAAGCAGCCAGGAGAGGCACCTAGAATCAGGACATAGTGCCCCTCTCTTTAGGGTCTCTCACCAAATCCTCAGATTTGGCAGGGGCTGTGAAGGGGGACAGCTGGAAATGAAGGGGGCAGATGATGTGTCCACTATCTCCAAGGGGACTGGCATCCCCACCAATTCGTTATATTCCCAGAAATCAGAGCAGAAGAAGGTGCTGAAATTCAACTGCACTGGCTCTGTGGCAGATCCAGTTCCCTTTGGAACTATCCTGTTTATCTCAGCTCTCTACACAAATATAGAATCCCCTCTGGAAATTTATGTCCTGGACAATTAATAAGAAGACCGATGCTCTCACAGAGGTATTCTCCTTCCAGTGGGAGTTCCCCAAGGCACTGAAATTCAACTGCGCTGCACCATGGGATTGACGCAGTCCTCCTTGTAACTCTTATACTGATATAAGCGCCTACACTGTCATTCCAGAATAGTGTTTTATTTGGGAAAATTAATGGTCGTGTAGATTGACAATCCCAAGATGTCATGCTAGAATTGTATTCGTGTAGAAGGAGCCATTGGCTGCAATCCCAAGTCCCATGGATCTCACTCATGTGCATGCGCTCGGTTTCTGTGGGGCACAATGTGCCCGCAATAGGGATCCATGTGGTTTGCGTGTGGTTTTACACACAGGATCCGCAGGGCTTGGGATCAGCCCCACCGTCTGCAATCCTCATAGCAGCCTGCCTGCATCAACTCTATTCACTTCCACGGGCAATGTCCCCACTGAGCGCTTTGAGGCTTGGCTTGTGTCTTGCACAAGAACATACAGGAAGGTTGTGGTGGAGCAGGGAATTGAGGGTGCGATAATGCTACCCAATGGGAGCTTTGCCATTGATTTTAGTAAGAGCTGGATTGTTCCAAGGAACAATTGAATATATTCCTCCAGCTCCATAGTCTTGAGAAGACTGTAGGCATCCCAGTCTTGTGGGTTCAGCCTAGTATGACACTGGACACCATTCTACTTCCATAGCAACCAGCGTCTTTGGATAACAACCAACAAGGTTACTCAAGGTTGCACTGGTGGTGCCTCCTTTTTCAGATAGTGAGCAGAAGGCAAATCGACTTGCACATGGCCTTTATTCAAACTCAAGACTCTCGTTGATATTCCAACACACTATCCATTCAACCACATACTTTTACGTTTCAAGATAACTGGTTTAATATCTACAACAGTCTATGTAACTTAAAAGTCACTAGTATGAACACAAAATCCTGCAGTGGCTAACAGTGTGGTCCCCACCTGATTCAGATAATTGCCCCTTTTACATTTTTTCTAAACGCTGGCCAATATCTACAGATCCCAACAGAATCAACTTCAGCTGAGCTCCACTTCTTGGGCACATTGGTGACACATTGCTTTTTGTATGAAACGTGTCAGGCAAAATCAGGTTTGTCCCAAAGACTCTTCTTGCTGCCTCTTCCAGCCTTTCCCCCTGAAGTCTGAGCATCATGAAAAGGACTCAGTTGTGTTTGGAGGTAGAAATGAGAAATTATTACTTCACTCCACCCAAAAATGATCAGTAATAACCAAAGGCTCTAGGCACTTGCCATTTAAAAAGACAAGCAAAGTGAAACTTGTCAGCCTGCTTAGCACACATTTTCCTTCCTGTGAATGCATGCTCAGTTGTGTACCCTACAGTGAATGCTTGTTCTACTTGGCATACTTTATGTAAGTTTATAAGTCTCCCATTAGTTTGTTTTTTCGAGATAGCCCGAGGACTGTTATTTTTGGTTACAAAACCATGGCTGGCCTCAGAAAGCTGTGCGAAACATAGAGGCCAAAACAGGGCCTCTCTATTCAAAGGGCATCTCTTTATTCAAAGATGTAATTGAGATGGAAAGGGAGACATGTTTACAGCAAAAGCGTGTCTGCTTCTACACATTTGGAAAGGAACGTATTAGGGAAGAAACTCCAAAGTCCAGTCAAACCAAAGAAGCTTCTCTTCAAGAAGATTATCATGGGAAATAAAAGTTTCTCATTATCATTTGTAAAGGGTCTTTTTTGGTTTGTTTGTTTTTGAAAGATGCATTTTGTTAATTGCTGTGTCCTCTGTGATAATGAAACACAGGTCATGCAGTATATAGGATGTGTTCTTTAAAAAAACCCACCACAATCTCATAAATTCAGGTTTGTTGATCTTAGAATAATATCTATAATATCTGTTTATGGGGCCATCTTTTGCACTTCCTTGTAAAGACAAACCATTTCCATTGAAGGACCATCAACTAAAGTGAATGTTATGTAAGCAGAAATAAAATTTGGAATATCTCTTATTTTGATTGCATTAAGTCACTAAGACCAGTTTAACCCATTTTATACAGGAATGCTGCTTTGTAGTAAAGAGAAGGACAAGTTTATATCCCTAGTAGTATCTCCAAAGTATAATTAATTGTTAAAAACAATGTAATAAATTATTGGAAATAATCCCTTATCAATATTGGTTTATCATTTTGGCATTCTCCCCTCATTTCCACCGGATACCAGTGGGATTTGTATATCCGCTTCCTTTATGTTTCCAATTAAGAAACCACGTCAGATTTGTGGAGAAACTACACAACCTGTCACTTTGACTGCTGAGGATTGGGTGTGATCCTCCACCTCCTGCTCTGCAGCGATCCAATTTCATTGATTTATATTGAATAGAATTTAATTAAGAGCTACTGCATAAATCTGAAATGTCTTTCATGTTTGGGGACCTAAGAAATAAAGAAAATGAAACCATGTGTATTCTAGATGGAATAGCCCCATATTTATAAGAGGAAAAGAAAGAATACTGACATTTTCATTACTAAATGATTAGAAGAATTACTACGAAAGTCAAAGGTTGCAACCCACAAACTACTTATTCCAGAGCAAGTGGCTTGTGGATCACAGCAAAGTGGCTTGTTAATTTCAGACTTAAAATCTTCTGGATTCCTGAAATTTCTAGAAACCAATTTAGGTGTATGAAGCAGTATGCAGCAAGGCTGTTGCAAATATTCATCCACCTTGAATTTAGTGACCTGGATGCCAGGGTCCCTTAGATTGGCTAAACTATTCCTCTTCAATCTGTTCTACTGTTCTTGCATATTCTTGCACACTTGTTGTGATCCTGTATCCAAGCAGGGGGTTGGACTAGATGACCCTCACGGTCCCTTCCAATGGACATACTATGATTCCTTATTTCCTGTGATTTATTTATTTATTTATTTATTATTATTATTATTATTATTTTATTAGCAAACATTTATATAGCGCCAGCAATGTACCTGGCGCTTTACGAAGTAATTGAGTAGACATGGTCCCTGCCCTAGGGCTTACAATCTGAGAGACAAGGGGCAGAGGTGGGACGAAGGAAGGGGAACACAGGGAGAGACAAGTAGTGTAACATTCACGAGGATGCGAGGTCCCAGGTGCACGCGCTTGGCTTAGTTACATCAAGAATGATGACTGACTGGTCCATGTGGTGAGGATATGAGTACGCAGACCTCAGGTAACAGATTGTACTGGATGGTGGGTATCAACAGGAGTTAGGTGAGGGGAACGAGGAGTCGGGGAGGGCAGAGCGGAAGAGGTGGGTCTTGAGGAGGGATTTGAAGGTACAAAGGGAGAGGGCGAGGTGGATGTGGGCAGGGAGGGAGTTCCAGGCATGTGGGGCAGCTAGGGAGAAGGGACGAAGGCAGTTAGGGAAGCAGGGGAGGTGTGGGAGCGTGAGAGAGGGGACAGAGGAGGAGCGGAGTTCACAAACTGGAGTATGGAGGGAAATTAGCGCAGAGAGGTAGGGGTGAGCATGGTTGTGAAGAGCTTTATAGGTGAAGACTAGGGCTTGTGCAGGATTTGTTCAGGAAGGGGGAGCCAGTGAAGAGAGGAGAGGAGCGGCTGCACGTGGTCGAAGTGACGAGCGAGGTGGATGACCCTGGCAGCAGAGTTTTGGACAGAGATAAGGGAAGAACGGTGAGAGCGGGGAAGGCCAGAAAGGAGGAGGTTACAGTAATCGAGGTGAGAGATGACCAGGGCATGAACAAGGGTTTTGGCAGAAGAGACAGAGAAAAGGGTGAATCTTAGCAATGTTATGGAGGGAGAAGCGATGGAGAATGCTGTCTGTCTGCTTGATGGCCGGCCGCTGCAGCTCTGCCCTCAGTCGAGGGTTAGCCCTGACAACACCATACAATTATTTTATTATTTATTATTTATTGGTTCAAGTGTCTGGTGTGCTTGGGGTCTTATTTGACCACAGTTTCTCTTGTAGTTGGCAAAATTTCATTGTCGCGGGCTTACTATGCTCCCCCCCCCCCCCCCCCCCCCCACTTACTTTTTCTTTTCTACCCATTCTCCTGATTAGATCAGCTGTAGCCAGTTTTCTCTTGTCATTCTCATACTGGTGTCGATCACGCCTTTTTTCCTCTTCCATTGCTCCTGTTAGGGGCCACATGTGCTATGGGGAAAGGGACACTTCCCTGAAGACTTAGAGCCCCTTCTTCCTAAATATTTCTAAAATGATGCCCCTTTCCCACCCCACTGTGATCACAAAGCCCAATGAGACCTGGGTCATTTAGGGCAGCTGCTATTTTGATGCCTTTGTTTGAGGCCTTTAGGGCAGCTGCTACTTTGATGCAACTCCAGCTGTAAAGCAATAGTCAAACTAAGCCCAGGAAACATTGAGTAGCTGCTCAGTGGGTAGGATTCTTATCCCTTGGGGAGTCACTCTCCAGGTGTTGTCTCCAAGTTACCCAGAGGCATGGCCACCCTGGAAAAGGGGCCAGTCAACGGGAGCCTTTTGCCCCTCTCTGATGTAGCCACACCCTCTGCAGAGCATTGCAATGTCATAATGGGTGTCTTCACATGGACGCAGGGGTGCTCACCCCTGGAGCAGGTCCCCCACATCTGCCTGCTTGCAGCCCCACCTGGGTCGGGTTTAAATGACCCATTAGTTGCCGTGGTCCTCCTGCGTGGTGCCACCTCTCCCCCACACCATAGAGTTGCAGGTCGATTGCCTGACACTCCAGGCTGCTACCCACAACTGTATGGTTTTGCCAGGGCTAACCCTCGACTGAGGGCAGAGCTGTAGCGGCCAGCCATCAAGCAGACCTACCTCCAGCTAATGCCCCAGGTCTGGACTGCTCACTCCATGGGTAGGGCTTCTGGATGTGCCGGAGCACTGCTGGCTCTGCCCCGCCTGCACATCTGGCGGACTGCCTTTAAATGGACAGGCTGTCCAGGGATGAGGCAGAGTAGAGATGTGGGTGCTGTCTGTGTGAAACCACCTAATGCTCTGAAAAAGGTGTAGCGACAACAGAAAGTGTTGGGTTGGGGAGAGATTATTTTTGAGGTCCCATTCAATTGACTTTGGGGTGGGGTTAGGCCCATAGTGAGTGGATTTTAATTATCTTCACTGTCATTCATTTTATGGCACAATACAATATAGTTTTGCCCCTTTTAGTGTTGTCCCACTTCTTTCCAGGGCATTTTTTCCTCGGAAAGGAGCAGTAACTCTATCATGAGACCAAGTTTGAGGCAGTCTGTCCATATAGTGAGGATGGGGCTCTTCTATATGCCTAGCCAATGGAAACTCCAAGTCCTGCAGTTTCCTACCAAGGGCACTAGGAGGATTATGTTCAGGAAGGGTAGGGGGTGGAAGAGCAGCTTTGTCCCATCCCTTTCCCATGTCACCACACCCCTTTTCCAAACGTCATGTCATCATGAGCCAGGAGATGGGGGTGCAACTGCACCTCTCTGCATCACCACCCCTGTGATGCCCATGTATCCTAACTAACCGTTTTTTGAAATGATGCCCCTGACTCCTTTCACCACAGAGTAGAACTTTTGCTGTTGATCTCAGTTGGAGAAGAAAGGCCAGTATTTCCTGTTAGTGAAACTCTCATCCCCTTTCTGTCTTGGATTTATGATATTTTCTTAAATCCTTTTGTTTTGTTCCTGCCCTGTGCTTGACTTTTACTTCTGTTTATATCCAGAATGTTTGTCTCATACCGTTTTCCCTGTCACTGGGAAGGGCTTAGGTCCAGTATACTGTAACTAATATTAACCCATTATTTTCTTCTTTTTTCTTCCATGATTGTAATATACTGGACTAAAGCTTATGGAAATTTTATAATAGAATGTGAAAATAAAATCCCAAATCCAGGATACTAGAGTAAATTGGCATAGATCCACTGAAGTCAATGAGCTATGCCATTTGGGGCTCTAAATGGCTAATGATCTTGAATATGTTTTTCAAAGATGCTAGATGTTTTCCTTCTTGTCACCAGAGTGCTGATGTCCACGTCAAAAGACTGACAAATGTGAGTTTTTGTTAGTGCAGAAAGGCATGTTTGTGGTGTGAGATTTCAGAATAGGGATCCAGAGAAATTAAAACTATTGAAAAAGTTTAATCATTCTGAATGCAATAGATCACCACTGCACTTATTTGGCTTTCAGAAGTGGTCTTTCTTCTGAAGTGTTTAGTTAGCTAGTATTTACTCTGCTGTCACTTCCCTTGATTATATTAAACAGAGGATTTCTTGTATGACAGATTAGCAAATTAAATGTAATTACTTTTTGTTCTAATATTCCACATCATAAACTCCTCTGACACATTAAGATACTCAAAGAACACATTCAATAGAAATATCTCTGTTCCCATGATGTGCACAAATGCTTCCAGCAGAAAATCTACAAGGATCTTATTACTGCTGCCCTCTTGCTTCTATGCTCTTTTTCCTGGTGTTAAAATCCACATCAGACATAGGGTACTTGCCAATGTTAGAGGGGTGGGGGGAGGAAACTTTCATCACCAAAACTGAGAGGGAGATCATATGACTCCCCAATTGTGGGTATGGGGATTCTATCATTATTTCCCCTTTCTCCCATTAAAATCAATAATGTGATATGGGCTCAAAATCCAGCCCTGGATCGCATTATTGATTTTAATGGGAGAAGGGGAAAATAACGATAGAATCCCCATGTCCATGATTGGAGCCCATGTAGTAGTTTTGGTAACAAATGTTTTCCCTCCCCCCACCCCCTGTAAGTTCAACAAGAACCCAGATTTTGAGCCCTGTATCGTGTTATTGATTTTAATGGGAGAAGGAAAAAATAGCGATAGAATCCCTATGCCCATGATCATGTGTTCTCCCTCTCGTTAGTTTTGGTAATGGAGGTTTCACACACATACACTCATGTAACATTGGCTAGCACCCATAATCATGGATTGGAAGCATCACCATTGCCCCAGAACCTTTGTATACCAGAAAACTCAATAATTTCCATCTAGGTTGACTCGGAAAAATCATGAACCTCTTATGATGGCATTAGATAGATACACTGAGCGTGCCCCAACGCAATGACAAAGATGTGGAAATCCACTGTGTGTTGAAATTGCTGATGTCCCAGTCCCATAACTGCTTCCGTGGATGTTGACGCTAGTGCCTGTTCCAGTGACTACCCAAGAGTCTCCTCCCTTGAGCTCTTGCTGGATGTAATTTTTCTATGGGCTCTTAGATTACCACAGACTGGAAGTGGGGCAATGCACTGATCTGTAGTCAGGGACCCATTGGCAGCAATGGCAAAAACACAGTGTATACAGCTCCCTGTCCATACTCAACAGTGGCTATGTGCAAGCACAGCTATTGGTCATCTGTGAGCATGATTTCCAGGACATCAGCTTGTACTAAGTGCATGATGAAAAGCGTATTTGCACAAATGGACATAATGGTCAAATGTGTGTTTAGGCCAAAAATCCTAAGTTGTTTCTGTTATGTCTGATAACACCCAGCGAGGTCCTCAGAAAAGCAAATATGTCTAGCATAAAGACAATGACTGTAAAGGTACAGTTCCAATGAGTTGGGCGTCTCATCTGACTACCTGATACTAGACTACCTAAACAGGTATTCTGCAGTTAGCTGAAGCTTGGTAAATGTTTTCATGGTCATCAGTTCAAGAGGTACAAGGATTTCCTAAAGACTAATCTAAACAAACTGTGGCATCTCAACTGCCACATGGGAACGGTATGCTTGGGAGTGGAAGAAACAGCAAAAGCTCTAGTCGGTGTTTGTCAGAGGTGTGAAACCCTCAACCTGTGCGACAAATCTGACCCACATCTGGTTTTCATTGGCCCCCTTTCCAATTCCTGGATTTGACTGACAAATCCGTCTCCTACTCTCATGCACCGAAGGAGCATGTTGAGAGAGAAAGGAGCAGAGATGATGGCTTGCGCTTGAGGATGAAGATAAACAATGGGCCCATGGCACAGATCCGTGATCTGGCCCTTACCCCTTCCTCCTTCCTCTTCCCCTCCCCCGTCCCCCATCCTTAGCCCACTTATGTGCACTTCCACCAGTTCCGATCTGGCCTATAGAGCTTGTACTAACTTTTAAAATGGCCCACAGGAGGCAAAAGATTCCCCACTTCTGTCTTTGCAATGCTACAGACAAGAAAATTGTGGTTTATTCATGATTTGTAATTACACTAATAAGAATAGAGACCATTCCACAATGAATATATTAGGCTCGACTCTGCCATATTCTCCCCTTCTAAGCCATCCTTAACAAATAGTGCCAGCTGTGTGAAAAAGAGGAGAACAAGGACTGTTTTCTGATGCAGTCATTCCTTTAACAAAAGAAAAGAAAAGAAAAGAACAATGTGTCACCTAATTAAAACTTACAGTCAAAGTACTGTGTGTTCCTGTTGTCATGAGGAGAGAGACTGAAAAATACATTGGAAATATATCAACAAATCATGTCTTTGTTTGATGTCAAGGGCAGGCTTCCCAAGGTTTGGAAAGAAACCCCTGCATTTGGAAAGTGGGAAGAGAGTTTCACTAGTTTGTTTGTTTGTTTGTTTGTTTTATTCCTAGAAACATTCTTCTCTAGGGGCTGGGGTGTGTGTGTGGGCGGTTGCAACTCATGCAGTCTTGAATCTATACACTGAGAATGCAGCAAACAATTTGCATACACACTGTGGTAGAAGAACTAAACCAGTGATCCTCAAGTGTGGCCAAGAGGAACTTTGTGTGTGGACACCACAACTTTTCTTACAAAATTTATTTATTTTTAAAAATCAAAATATGAATCTTTGGGTGTTTTTACACACACATTTCTCCTGCATGTTTGCTGTTACATCCTGAACTTCCTGTGTTTCTAAATCACTCACCCAGATCTTAAACATCTGGCTCTTTGAACTTCTGTATAGAACTTCTCCCAGAACCTTTGTGTGTAAAAGTTTCTCCTGGTAAACTGCTTTGCTCCAGGTCACTTGGTTTCCATGGCAGCCTCTCACGTCTACAACTGTGACTACTTTAGGCTGCCTCAAGGCAGTGTTTGTGTGAAGAATGCATCCAGGAACAACCTCAGGGCAGTGTGTGTGTGTGTGTGAGAAGAATGTATCCGGAACTTACTTGTGGACACAGAAGATTGGAAGACCAGCACTTTAAGGTCTGTGTAAAAATGCCCATTGTAACTTTTGCTGCTGCCCCTGCAGGTGGATGGCCCAGATGTGGTTCCCTAGATGATTCCAGACATACAGCCTGGGCCAAGAACTGCCCAGGCGGGCCAACATGGGCCATAGGGGGCCTTAGTGGCCCTATCCCCTGCCAAGGATTGGGGGCTGTCATGATGGGTAGCTGTGGTGGCCGATGATTGGCTGCCATGGCTGCCTGTCATGGTGGTGGTGGGGGTGAGGAATGGGGGTGTGTGTGTTTGCCCAGCCACACACGTTACATTCCCCCACCTGGGGGGGAGGGGAGGAAAGACTCACCTTGGTTGGGCATATGTTGTGTGCTCTGGACCTGACCCCCACCAGGGCTGCCCCCCCGTCCTTCCTGGAGCATGTAGCCTGTTCACCAGTAGCACATTTATTTTCACCCATGGTCTTATGAACCCTGATTCAGGCTCAAAGGCGTAGTTATGATAGGGACAGGAGGTGCAGCTGCACCAGGGCCCTTGAGCCTTGGGGGCCCACACTGCCTGGCCCAACTGTATCCCCAGCTGTTGGGAACGGGAGAGCGGGGGTCCTATTCTATCTTCTGCACCAAGGCCCATTTCAAGCTAGTTATGCCTCTGTTCAGGCCGGAGTGTTCAACAACACACTTCCTCTGATGCCAGCTTGCTGTCATCCTCTCTCTCTTTCAAGGCCTGATTGCGATGACAACAACAGAAGGCCTTGTTCTTTCTGACCTCCAGTAACCCCACCCCATAAATCTCCTTCCATTAAAACACTTCTTCAGTTACTGTTATGTATGTGCCACATCTTGCTGAATACTCTCATGAAGTAGTTGATACATCTGTCAGCCTGATTCTGCAGACGTTCTGATAGGAATTGTAATGTGTAAAGAGCATCCAGAATTATGTCCATATTGGAGATGAAGCAGGTATGTTGAAGCCCTTCAAAATGGAGGGGACCAATGTCCACAGTCCTGATGTTAACCACAATGAAAGGGAGAGGCAATGGTCCCTTGGCTCCCCTGAATCTGGCACCTATGAGAGGAAAGCAATGGACATTAGCCTGCTCAGCAAATGATGATAGAACTGTTGGAGCTTTCTTAGGGAGCAACTTTCCAGCATTAAAATCATTGGGAGCTGAGCCACAATATTAATGGATGGAGGATTATGCCTTTAGCATTATCACAAATTTAATTCAAATGTTGACTTAGGGCACAATCCTCCACCCACTGAGGTTAATGGCAAAACTCGCATTGACTTTAAGTGGTGGATTGTCCTGTTAGTGAAACAAATGGATTCCAAATAGCACAAACAGCATGGTAGCTCCTTGCAACCCCCAAGCCAACAAGAATTTACCCCATTTAGTCATCTGAACATGGACAGCCCCAGCAGTTGCGTCAAGGGGTAAAAACAGAAGTGACAACTGCATGGTGGTTGCCCTCCGCTCCCCTTACCCTGGGTTAGGAAGCCTCAGCAGACATGATCTGGACTGGGTCGGGGCACCGAATAGACGTGTCCATTGCCGAGGCACTAGGGCGGGCAGGAAGCATGCTGAACGTGTGGCCCCACCCCTGCACTTTGCCCAGTGCCCAACCCGCCCACCATGACAGGCAGTCATGGTGGCCAATAAAAGTCAGCCATGGTGGGAACAGACATGATAGCCTCGGTACCCATGACTGGTGGCCAGGGGGGCAAATCCTCAACCAAAAAAGGGAGAAAGCCCTCTACTGGTGGTCCGCTAACATAGCTGTATAGATCACTAAAATGATTCCTCCAAGCTTGCGGGGTAACTGCTAATGTCACAACCCTTGGATCTCTAGAAGTAGATCCCTTGACAAGTTGCCAAAAGAGTTTGGTATCTTTCCTGTCAGCAGCCAGACAGAGTTTCACCCACCTTCCTTCCTGAAACTCCTTTTTCTTACTAAGCAACCCCCTATACTCTGCCTTATAAGACCAATATTCAGGCGGGAGCCTAACCATAGCACTACCCCTATACTGGAGATATATGGATTTTAATCTGGCACTGGCGGCATAGCATTCCTTGTCAAACCACAATTTACACTCCCCCTGGAATGTGGACCCGAAGGATCTTTGCCTTGCAAGCAAGGCAGCCGAGACAACCGGGAGATAATATAATTAAAATACTCCACCGTCTGCAAACTATTGGAGGAGGCGGTAAGTTGATCCCACAGCTGACGTATGGAGGGCTGGTGGACTCCTTTAGGAATGGGAAGGTGCCTGGGCCAGACCGGATTCATATTAAATTTATTAAAAGGCAAAAGGAATTGTGGATTCCACTACTTGCAGCTTTATTTACTGCGATAAATAGTTCTGGCAGAATTCCAGAAGAGTGGAGTAAGGCAGTAATAATACCGCTGTACAAAAAGGGCCTTAAGTCTGATCCGGCAAACTATCGACCCATATGCTTGTTTTCAGTGGTGGGAAAGATTTACTCAAAATATCTTCTGGGTAGGCTGGTGGAGTGGCTGACGGAGTCTAAGGCCCTGGCTGCGGAACAGGCTGGGTTCCAAAGTGGTTGGTCCACTTTGGAGCAGTGTTTCATCTTGTCCCATCTGCAATCTAAATACAGAGCCCGGAATAAGGTTTTTTATGCAGCATTTTTAGACCTTAGGTCCGCCTTTGATACTGTCAGCAGGGATATTCTCTGGGAGAAATTCAGGAGATCCCCTGTTGACAGAAGGCTTGTGGCTCTGATATGCTCTCTCCATGAAAACTCTTTGTTGATTGTGAGAGTTGACACTCGGGGGCACGTCACAGCCCTGATAGACACCCATAGGGGTGTGAGGCAGGGCTGTGTCCTGGCCCCGACGTTGTTCAATTACTACATCAACTATGTCATCCCTCGGATGGCAGATACCTGCTTTTTTCCATCAAAGCTGGGAGCGAGGGATGTGGGTTGTCTGGCATATGCCGACGACATCGTATTGTTGTCCCAGACCAGATTGGGCCTCAAGCGACATCTGATTCCGCAGATGGCTAAAGAAATAAAATCCTGACAAGATGCAGGTGGTGATTGTGGGGAAGGTTGAGGGAATGATGACCCCCATCATTGATGGGGTCCGTCCTCCCTTGGTTTTTCAGACCCAGAGTCTGGGGGTACTCCTGGACCTGCAGCTCCACCTGGATGCCCAGGTGATGGTTGTGACAAAGGGGGCATTTCGCCAATTACATCTGGTGTGTTGCCTTAGGCCGTATGTCCCAGACTCAGATCTGGCCACAGTCATCCATGCTTTTATTATCTCGGGACTGGATTACTGCAATGCACTCTACGGGGGGCTACCCTTGGTGCTAGTTCAGAAGCTGCAGCTAGTGCAGAATGCGGTGGCCCATCTGTTGACTGGGACGAGCCGACGCGAGCACATTACACCAGTGCTCCGTGCTCTGCACTGGCTGCCGATAGTTTTCCCGGCCCAATTCAAGGTGTTGGTGCTGACCTTTAAATCCCTAAACAGCTTGGGCCCCACCTACCTGCAGGACCCTCTCACTGGCTCCTGGATTAGCCCCTGAGGTCAGCTGGGGGTGCCCTCGGGGTTTCCCGGGTGTCCTCCATGAGGAGGGCATTCTCTGTGGTTGTGCTGTGGCTGTGGAATTCCCTCCCGTTGGAGGTCCGCTTGATTAGCGACCTCCCCTCTTTCTGTAGGCAGTGTAAGACCTGGCTGTTCGACCAGGCCTTTCCTGAGGGAGATGGGGTGGGTGGGTTGGTTTAGGGTCGGGGGGGGGATGGGTTTTATATTGTTTTAATTGTAGTTTTATAATAGTTTGTTTTAATATGTTTTAAAATGCTGTGAGCTGCCCCGAGATGCCTGGGGCAGGAGGGGGCAGCATATACATTTTAGAATAAATAAATAAATAAAATAAATAAATAAAAGACATATCCTCTATCCTGTGTTAATGAAGGTGGGGAGAGACCAGTGCTCCATGGGTTTTTGTTTTGTTTGTTTTTTTGCATACAAAAATGGCTATATCTCCCCTCGAGGAACAGAAAATACTGTTCTGTAGTCTTCCTCAAATGTACCAAACACACAACTGCTAAAATAGTCTTTCTATATGAAATGTTCTGGTTACATCAGAGCGATCCCTTCGGTCCACCGGGGGCGCCTTTCTGGAGGTCCTCCGTGTAAGACGGGGGGCCACAATGGAGAGGGTGTTCTCTGTGGCTGGGCTGCGGTTATGGAATTCCCTCCCGGAGGAGGCTCACCTGGCCCCGGGCCTGTTAGCCTTTCGACATGTCTGTAAGACTTGACTGTTCGCCCAGGCCTTCGGAGGGGNTGTTGGCCTTTCAACGTGTCTGTAAAACTTGGCTGTTCGCCCAGGCCTTCGGAGGGTAGGGTGGGGTGTGGGGTAGGGGGGCGGGGATTGGAGGGTAGGGGAGGCTAGGGAGGGGAACATTTTGGGGGATAGTTTAAATTATTTATATTGTTGTTTTTATATATTTTATTGTTGTTTTAACTGTTGTGAGCCGCCCCAAGATGCTGTAGGCATGAGGGTGCAGCCAATAAATATAAATAAATAAATAAATAAATAAAGACAGAAGGAATTTTTTAGAATTTAAGGCCCCATCGGTTGATTCTGCAGTAGAGGCCTAGTGTAGGGGCTCTTCTCACTGGTACTTGTTCTGTTTTAGGTTGTGGGGCTTTGGATTCTAATTGTATTTTAGTGTTTATTTATTAGTTTTATCTGTTCTCATTTGTTTTAGATTTAAAAAAAAAAATTTTACTATGTAAAATTGAGAACTTATTGTTATGATGTTTTCTGTTTGGTCACATGTATTAGCTATGCAACGGTTTAACGCCAAGCAATAAACTGACTTGACTTGACTTGACATGATAGCCCACTGTGGCCTGCTTTGGTCTATGAGTTGCAACCCCGCCCACCCGGGCTGTGACTTTGGGGGTTTCCCGAGGTCAGAGCCCAGTCTAGCCACCAACATGGGAAGGTCTGGGACAAAGCATGACAAAGGCCCTTTTTACACGCGATGCTCCCACACATAGACACCCATCATCCACGTGGGAGAGTATCTCATGTAAACGTGGAGGTGTGTGGGTCCATGCATTCCCCCCCCCAACCCATTGCTCCATGTGTGGGGAATGGGTGTGTACCCATCTGCACCTGCTCCCCCACGCCGCCCCCACAGTGGCACGCACATGGGCTGCCCCCCTTGCCACAGTCCATGTAAAAAGGGAAGGTCTCCTCCATTCTCAGGAGATTAGTTATAAAACAAATATAGTTTAATCTATATATACCTCAAGGTAATACACAGCATTGCAGCAATCAATGGCATCAGCAATGGAAAGTTTCAAATGCTGTGAGGCAATGCCGCAGAAAGCTATTAGGCTGCGTGCAACGTAGCAATGCTTAATGACCTCCTTGCCAAGCATGTCACTCATGCCCAGCCCTGAAGTGGCAACTCCTTTCTGCTATTTCATTCTGCCATTTCAGAATTGCTCGCAACTTTCTGCAGCTTTTCCACCGACATTCCACAAATTCTGCAGGCATTCCGCTAATTTGGAAAGTGTCGGAACAATCTCGAAAACTGTTGAAACAAACATTGTTCCGCTACTTCACAGTGCTGATGGAAACTGCGGAAGATTGAAACTGTTGGAACAAACATTGTCCTACTATTTTTGCAGTTGGTGGAAGTAGCAGAATGAAGGTAGCGGAATGAACGTCTCTATCGCACTGTGCTGCTCATTGTGGAAGAGCTTTTTCTGTCAGAAAAAGCTACCGCAGCGATTTGCCGTTTCAGCCCTAAGAGTCATGCCACCACATGCAAGAGACGCCCACATTTTCTTCAGCTCTTCGTTACCTTAGCCATCTCAGCAGGGGTGTAGCCAGGTTGGAATGGGCCCTGGGGCAGAATATGGAATGGGGAACTCCCGCTCACTTGCCAGCAGCAGGAGACACAGTGCACCATGGACTGTGGGGGCCCTGTGATCAGGGGCCCAGTGCAGCTGCACTGCCTGTCCTTATTACATATACACACCCTTGTCTCTTGCCAATGTGGATAAAAACACTTCCTGAATTCTCTCTGTAGTTGTGTTGGACAATGTTACCAGCTGAAGGGAAAATGTAATGCAAGTGATTCCTTTTCCATGTATGTAAATGATCAAAGTTGATCAGAGGTTGACAATTATGCTTTCATCAACTGGAATCAATGAGGAGCATCTGGTCTTTCCTCTGTATCTGATTAGCTGCCCCTTAATTACATTTGAAATTGTGCCAATCATTTCAGAACATTTTCATGTTAGTCTGAGGCTACGGGCTAGCAGAAGCTCCTTTTAGTGTCTGGGATGAAAGTAATTTTGAATTGTCAATAAAAAGGGTGGTTCTCCTTGGCTTACGTAATGGGTGAAAACAGACAAGCACCTTAACTCTGCATTAACACCGCTTTAACATTTTTATGCAGGTTGCAGGGCTGCATAGGACACCAATACAGCTCTGCAACATGCATAAGAAATGGAAAGTGGTGTTAAAACAGTGTTAAAGTGGAATTACGCACGGCTGTTTTCACCCAACGTGCTGTTCTTGTGACTCATCCTGTAGTTACTCTTTGGAGGACTTTTTGGTCACACTTCCAGAGCACAGCAACTTTTTGATGCCCTATTGGCTTCTTGTGTTTTGAAATCTTCTTTTGGAGTGGTAGCAGCTGTTCAACTGTGCTGGCACAGGACAGTGAGATCTCTCCGTTCGCCCAGCTCTTTTGAAATGTCCCATCAGAAATCAGGTTGCCTTCCTTGCAGGGTCAAGAAAAAACATTTTATGTGCACTCTTGTAATATGCTGTCCTGCAGCCAGATGAGGCCCATAGCTAAAAGAAGGCATTATTATTATTATTATTAGACATTTATAAAGCGCCAGTCGCATGACCTGGTGCTGTACAGAACATAGAATAAGACGCGGTCCCTGCCTGTGGCTTACAATCTAAGAGACAAAAACAAAGGGGGGGAGACAGGGGGAGGGGACAGTGGGAGAGACATGGGAGAAGACAAA
>QEPC01013438.1:2293690-2305961 GCA_003113815.1 Sphenodon punctatus | reverse complement strand
TCGCTGGACCTGCAGAGGGGCTCCACCGGACCCGGCTGCCCTGCATGTGCCCCCCTTTGACTGTGGGGCCCCCTTCCTCCTCCTCCTGGACCCTCTCCGCCGGGCCGCTGTGCATTGGGGGCCCCCAATGTGCCTTGTTCCGGGGGTCCGCCCCCCCTCCGAGACTGCCTCTGTTGCTATGGGGTCGCCTCTGTGGACTGGGGTGGTGTGGGGGTGGGGGTTGCTGCTGCCTGTGCCTTGCCCCTTGGTGGTGCCCCCCCTCGTCCCTCCCGTTGTTCCTGATGGAGTGTTCCGGGCGCCCCTGCCCCCCCTTCCCGACCTTTCCCTGGTGTATGTGTGTGTGTGCCCGGGCATGTGGTCGTGCATTGTGCCCCGCTGCGGGTCCACTGTGTGTGCCCGCTGTCAGCCTGTTCTCGCTCTTCCCCCCTCCCTTCCTGTTTCCCTTGTGTGGGCGTTCCCTTGTGTGCCTTGTGGCTTCGTTTGCCGCGGCCCGCGATGGTGCGGCCCGGTTCCGGCCCGTGGTCCCGTTCCCGGCATGTCTGTTTGGGTCGTTTTCCCACCCCCGGGCGTGGTTGCCCTGCTCACCCCCCCTGGTGGTTCACTGTGGTGAACCGGCCGCCCGTAACGTCTGAAAATACCCTATGATTTCCTTTAAAACAAACATATGCACTTTTCTAGATCAATCACTTAAAATTAAAAACTAGTAAAGCAGATATGAGCTGTTTAGATAAGAGGTGCCTTGATTTTGCTACTTATGCAACAACCTGAGCCCATTGTCGTGTTGAGAAATGTTTGTATTCTGTTGTCATTATCTGCTACTAAAGGTGATTTCTATTTTATTTTTTCTATTATATTTTTTCTAGTTTCTGTCAGCAATTGTGAAGAATTACTGTTTCCTCCTATGCTTCCTTTTACTAAAAGTATATTTTCCTTAGGAAATGCAACAAATATGTCTAAATGCTCAGCTTGTGTAAACCAGTCCAACTTTGTTTGGTGAAATCCTGGAGGCATTGGTATAAATGGAAAAAACTCCAATTTACTTTAATGGTGTCTGGATTTTGCCCACTGACGTGCTACCCAGTTGTACACTGTAAATCTATTTATTTATTTATTTATTCAGTTTTTTCTACCCCGCACCCTCCTGCTCACAGACCAGCTTGGGGCAGGGAATACCAACTTCATATAAGATATCACCATAACTAGGTGTGTCCATAAAATGGTTTGCCCTTTACTCCTCATGTATGGTACTGTTTGTTTTCCACTAGAACTAAAGAATTTATGGAGTTTCTTACTACCATTTTGTCTCAGAGAAAATCCTTACCTCTGTAAGCAATTCTCTTCAGTAAACGCAAATATTGAATTATTAAATAGTCATCTGACTAAGATCTGTTCAAGTGATATTGCAGTATTACACCATTACTAGTCCCATTAAAGTGAAAGGGTTGAATCAGCAAAACAGTTTGAGGATGGCAAGATGTGAATGAGGTCGTTCTTCTAGGAGCAAGCCTATAGTACATACTGATTTATTGCCTAGAGAGGTTTGTCTCCATCTATTATTGTCTGGAGGAATTCTAGTTTTAGACAAGGATATTATATACTTCCCTTGGAAAAAAATAGTACAGACTTAATTTCAAACAATAACTTTATATGCAGATCACAGTGGTCCTCCTAACCCCCACTCCAAGCTCATCTTCATTTCCCCAAATGAAAGGCAGCCTTCCTTTATCAATGGAAGTAAAATTAGGAATGCATTGTCTTAAGAATATTAATAAGCATTTCTTTTGACTATATTGAAGGGAAGCATAGTTTAAACTTCTTCATAAATAGCTTGTAGATTTCCAATGATGTGTTTTTTGGTTTGGCACATTGGCTTCCCACAAATGAGCCAAATGTAAGGGAACATCTGGTTTGTTTTATCATTAATTCTGGGAATGTCTATTTATATTGCATTTTTGGGAATTGTTTTTGTTATTCCTGGAGAGCAGAGTAATGAACAATCTTATGCTTGTTCTATTGGAAGACAAATTTCTTCTTAGGGATTGTTTTGCAGATTTAATTATATTAGTTGCTATCTTCCTTTTACTGCCAGAAAGTGTGTCCTAGTGAAATGAACTGCTGGCAAAGCCATCCAGGGTCTTTGTGGAAAACCAAACTTCCTAATATTGTGGAGTAGGAGTCTTTGCTGTTGAAAATGAAATTCAAAGCCCTTCTCTGAAAATCTGGCATCTGTGTTCCCACAGCCTAAGGAAAAACAGGCTGTATACAAGACACTTGCACACCTTTTTTGGGTTCTCAGATATCAGCCCTGCTATGAAACAGTTGTAAGTAGAAAAATAGCTCTGGTGAATGGCAAGAAAGTGAGAAACCCAACCTCCCAGATTTAGTTTATAAATTAAAGTAAAATTTTCCCAGGCCAATTAAGGAAGGGACATTTTCTGGGGCTTAGCAACCTGGCTGGGGTAAGTGAACATTGGAATTCCTACCCCGTCTGTAGATGAAAAAAGGTTTGTGGTTCAGCTTTAGACAAATATTCTAGCATGTGTAGATGTGGGGACTGGAGGTCAGGAAAGGTGCTTTCTATTCCCAGCTCTACCTTTGAATCTCATAGAAAGGTTTCAACTCCTGTGTATTCTAGTAATTGTCATCTGTGATACAGGAATGGAACTCATATTCATAGCCTGGGGAATCCAACGAAATGAGTTGTTATTATTATTTATTGGCAATCAGTTGCTCTTTCAGAATAATGCCATAGAAGTGCTCATCTTGATTATTCATTTGTTTTGCTTTTATTTTATTTCATAAAGTAGGAAACATAACAGATCCTGCAAAAGTCGACCATCCAGTGAGAGGAACCTGAACCAAATAACACAGAAAAAATGTGTAGAGCCAAATTAATAGAAAAAAATAAGATGGAGTCAGCGAGACGGTGGTATTGGTGGAAAGAATCTAACATTGCAATGCAACGAGGGGAGAATGCAAGTGGGTTCTTAATGGTCACGCTACTGCACGGGTAAAAGAGATCATCCATACATAATCAATCTATCTGTTAAGGTGGATAAATACCACTATCATAGCATTACCATATCACCTGCATCCTAGGACCCTGAAGGAATTATTATCTGAAGAAATATCAGAACCACTAGCAATTATTTATTTATTTAAATTTATTTGCCACCCCCTCCTGCTTTTGCAGCTCGGGGTGGCTTACAACATCTTAAAACTACCAATAAAAACACATAAAATATTGAAATAACCCAGACAGAGCATAAAGACACAATTTCCCATCCCTCACCCAACCCCCCACCCTTACCCTTTACCATCTCTTATCCGTCTTCCTCACCAAAGACCTGGCAGAATAGTCAGGCCTTACAATGTCATCAGAAAAAGGGGAGGTCTGGGGAGAGCAGACCTCTGGTGGGAGGGAGTTCCACAGCTGCGATGAAGCCGCTGAGAACTCCCTCCTCATAGTCATCACCCAGGAAACCCAGGGAACCTCAAGGAGGGTGCTCCCGGCTGACTGCAGGGGCCGGTCCAGAACTCGGAGGGTGAGGCGATCCTGCAGATAAGTGGGGCCCAGGCTGTTTAGGACTTTAAAGGTTAAAACCAACCTTGAATTGGGCCAGAAGTTGAACAGCAGCCAGTGCAGGGAATGGAGTACTGGTGTAATGTGCTCACAATGACTCATCCCCCTGAGGAGACGAGCCACCGCATTCTGCACCAACTGTACTCTCCAGACTGTCACCAGGGGTAGCTCCACGTAGAGCGTGTTATAGTAATCCAAATCTTGAGGTAAAAAAATCATGGATGATAGTGGCAAGGTCGGCATCTAAGACACACGGCTTAAGCTGTCACACCAGGTATAATTGGCAAAATGCGCCCTTTGCCACAGCTGCCACCTGGACATCCAGGCAGAGCTGTGGGTCTAGGAGCACCCTCAGACTGCGGACCTGAGATGCCAGTGGAGGACGGACCCCATGTATGATGGGGGCCTCCACTCCCCCAGCTTTTCCTACTAGCATCACCTCCGTCTTGTCAGGATTCAGCTTCAGGCAGCTTGCCCTCATCCAGTCCTTCACAGCTGACAGACAACGGGTAAGCACCGAGACTGCCAAGTCTGGGTCTGCTGAAAAAGAGAGGTACAGTTGGGTGTCATCAGAATATTGATGACACCATACACCGAACCCTCTTATCTTTGGAAACTCATGGAGATCAGGCAAGGTCCCAGAGGAGTAGGGAAGAGCAATCCTAATGTCTATTTTTAAGAAAGGGACAAAAGAAAAGACCCAGGGAAATATTGGCCAGTCATCCTGGCTTCAGAAAATTTTCTAGCAAATTCTAAAGCGATTGATTTGTGAGCAGCTTGAAGAAAATGAAGTAATAACTCAACATGGATTTGTTAAGAACCGACCAATCTAGTTTTCTTTTTTGACAGAATAACCCATGTGGTTGACAAGGGGAATGCAGTAGATGTAATATATCTCAACTTCAGTAAGGCTTTTAACACAGTCCCATATGACACACTCAAATGAAAGCTGGGCTGGATGGAATTACCATTATGTGTCTTCACAAGTGGATGAAAAGCTGTGCTCAAAATGTAATAATTAATGGATTGGTATCTGAATGGGAGGTGACATCTAGTGGAGTCCCATATGGGTCTCTCCTGGGTTCAGTCCTCTTTAACATTTTCATTAGTGGTTGGAAGAGGGAGTGCAGAGTATACTCATCAAATCTGTAGACAACACAAAACTGTGTGGTGCTGCAAACACTTTGGAGGACAGGATTAGAATTCAAAAAGTCCTAGGTAAACTAGAGACCTGGGCTGGAAGAAACAAAATGAGATTTAGCTCAGAGAAATGCAAAATATTACACGTAGGAAAAACAAGTACAAAATGGGTAACAACTTGCTAGACAGTAACCCTGCAGAGGAGGATCTGGGAGTTATGGTGGATCATAAACTGAACATGAGCCAACAATGTGACACTGGGCAATTTCAGACTTTAGGTGCTCCCGGGTTCCTACAGTGGATTCCTGACTGCTGCGAGCTGCCTAACCCCCACTCGTGGTTCAAACACACCCCAAGCAGACATGACAGAAGCGGGACCACGGCAAGGAAATGGACAGCTGGATCATGACCCGGGACAGCGCAACAGACGTGGTGCCGATCCAGGACCATGGCCAGAAGCCACCGGGGTGGGGCGGGAAGCTGACATGGCCAACTGAGGGCAACCGAAGCCAAAAGCACCACAAGGCAATGCCCACACAAGGGAAACGGGAAGGGAGGGGGAGGAGGGAGAAGAGCTGCAGAGTCAAACACACACAACAGGGACAGGGAAACCATGGACGCAGCACAACACACAACACACACACATGCCCGGGCACACACACACACACCCCGAGTGTGGAAGGAAGGAAGGAAGGGGAAAACACACCAGGGTGCACAGGGGAACAACAACACAGGACAGGGAGCGGACAACCACCCAGGAAGGGACACGCACACTGGGCACCGCACATAGCCAGGCACAGCAACATGGAGGGGAGGAAAGGCAGACAGCACCTCAGGATGGCCAACACACAGCACCACTGACACAGAGAGGGGGGGAGCCACGGGCCAAGGAAGTGGAGGGGACCAGGTCAGGAACAGACCGGGACACAGGGAAATGCATCCAGAGCCCCACTGACAGCACAGGCAGACGGGGCACCCAAAAGCAACACAGGCAGCCCAAGGCACCAGGGTCCTCATGGGGACAGAGCAGAGTCACAGGGGGAGAGCAACCAAGCCAAGGAAGGCACTGGAGAGGGCCGGGGCAGGTCTCAATGGCAAGGATCCCCTGTGCTGATGCACAGGCATGGCTGGCAATGGGTGTGAGCTGTAACCAGCATGCAGCACATGCAGCCCCCCACCCCTGGGGTAGGCCAGGAGGCACAGTCAAGAGGACCCCAGTCCCACACACTCATGGAGGCACCCAGGGGGTGGAGGGGGGGCAGGTCACAGACACAGGTGAGCTGGCGGCCGTGCAAGGGATGACAACACCATGGGGACAGCCGGTAGAGGGAGCAGGCACCAGGAACCAGCCAAAGGGGCTGCTGGGCATGGAGAGGAACACCACAGGCAGCGACAGTCAGGGGGTGCCCATGGAGGAAGCACAGCGACACAGGAGAGCAGAATGGAGGCTACCGATGCAGCCAGAACAGCAGCGAGGCCGGAATGGGAAGGAGCGAATGGTCACAGGCCGGAGTGGGCAGGGAGGTGCAGGGAGCATACGGTCGGACTGTTATCCAGGACACCGAAGACACATGGGGCCTCACAGCCAGCTGCATGGGGTCACGAAGGGGGCTGGGAGGGGTTGGCCCACTGCAGTGAGGCCACTGTAGCATCTCCCGGTGGTAGCCCATCCCAGCCATGTGGTGGGCAACGAGATAGTAGGCCTCAAATGAATCCAGTCCGGCGAGCCTGACCTGAACATCAGCATGGGACCACACATCAGCCAGTGCCGCAAGCTCTGGGGCAGTGGGATCGGACAGGGTATAGTCAGCAGCAGGGGGCCAAGCCAGGTGCCCAACCTCCAACAGGCGGTAAGAAGGAAATGGTCAGGGCAGGGCCGCCCTCCTCCAGACAGCTCGTGAACCCAGACAGGCCACAGACCAAGGGGGCCGACATGGTCTCCATCATGGACCAATGTACATGCGAACACCGCACCTCTGGAATGTGCCCATCAGGAAAGGGACAGAGGCCCAGCGCCTCTGCATGGAGCCAGCACTTACTAGCGCTGGCCTCATAGCCAAAGTGGTGAAGGCCAGAGCTCAGGCATGCATAGGCACCAGGGAGGGTATCTCGACTGCCCAGGAGCAGTTACACAGCCAGGGAATTCCACAGGTCAGCTAGGGTCATGGTCTTATGGTAGGTCCAGTTATGGGAGGCACCAGCTGATCCAGGGAGCGGGAGCCCTGGGGCAGCACAGCCGGCCATGGTCCAGCATGCAGAGGGTCTGAACAGCATGGACAGAGGGGCCCCACAATCCCATGTGGGCAGGGGAGGGAAACTGAAGTGCTCCAAGGACACGCGATAAGGCCACAGGCCGCAACAAGGGACGGCTAGTGTGCGATGTGTGGGGAGCGGACCCAACACAGCTGCAGGAACCAAGTGCAGGGAATGTCCAGCTAGCAGTGAGGTGATGACAACCTGCAACCAGTTGCAGACCTCACTGACGTGCGCACGCGCCCATGGGGCATGGGACCCCATAACGGGAGCACACAGGTGGCATGGGGATGGGTGGTGCCCACAGCTGCACACCAGCCAGCAAGCAATCAGAATGGGCACAATGAGCAGTGGGACAGGCTCCACCGGTATGGGTGAGCGTCCCCCGGGCATCTGGCGGCGGGGCGGGTGGTGGAGGGTGCCCAATAAGGATGCGCTGGGGCCTGCCCCACCATTGCAGGGGCTTGGCATGGGTCAGAGGGTGGGCCCAGTACATGGGCCCATGAGCCACGCACCAGACTGCCCCACGGGTGGGACCCACCATGGACACGGGCTGGAGGGGTGCATGTTGACTGCTCCTGGAGCTCATTGCGGAGTGGTACTGGCAGCACACCGACCTCAGGCGGGTCACCATGGAGCTGCTCCAACTGAGCTGTTGAATCCAGGAGTACCTCGCCAGGGTTGCCCGGCACGTCCATCATGGGTACTGATGCAGTCAGGCCAGGTGCATGGGCCTTAGGTCATCTGGGGCATACCAACGGGCCCTGCTCATCACTTGTGACTGGCCAGCTGCACTCAGAGAGGGAGCCAGTTGACACTACTGGCGCCGGGCGGCCATGGGGATCACTGTAACACTTGCCATGCCCACGCAAAGGTGCCTCTGGGCCAAGAACAGGGCACAGGAATGGTGGGCCGGAGCCCCGGCACAGTGGGACGATGCAGAGTGGAGGGCACACTTCCAAATGGACAGGCGGTCCCTCCTGCACCTCGCAGAGCTGGTGGCGCCCTGCCTGGAGTGGCAGCGCACCCCCATGTGATCCCCCATACCCATTGTCCATCATGCGGCCATAGCTGTCTGGGTACTAGCTACACCAGATTCCTGCCGTTCCATGGCTCAGCACTATGGCGTGGGACTGACCACCATCACAGGCATCATCCGGGACGTCTGTGAGGCCATGAAGTTGGTCCTCCTGGACCACGTGATCCAGCTCGTGGACCAGGAGGCCATCATGGCTGGGTTCAAGGCTGGTGGATTCCCCAACTGTCTGGGCACTGTTGATGGCACCCACATTGCCCCATTCCAGCCCCGCAATGATGAGGCAGCCAAATACATCAGCAGACATGGGTACCATTCCTTGCAGCTCCAGGCAGTGGTGGACAACCAGGGTCGGTTCACTGACATATTCACCGGGCACTCCGGGCACAGCCATGATGCCCGGATCCTCGCCATCTCACTCCTCTATGCACGGATGTACAGGGGGGACTTTGCCAACATGCGGATGTGCAGGATCGAGGGGGTGTTGATGCTCCCTGCATCCTGGGGGACCCAGCCTATCCACTCCTCCGCTGGCTCATGAAGGCATACCCGGTCCCTAGGACCCCTGCGGAGGTGCTGTACAACTCCCAGCTGTGCACCTCGAGGACAGTCATCAAGAGAGCCTTCGGCGCCCTCAAGCAGAGATGGCGGTGCCTGGCTGGTCGGCTTGACTTTGCGGTGGAGACCTCAGCCCTCATGATCAGTTCCTGCTGCATGCTTCACAATATCTGTGAGACTGATGGGGCCACCCTGGCATTCCCCATGCCCCACCGGCCACCGGGACTGGTGCTGCTGTATGTTAATGCAGCAAACCTGAGGGAGTTCCGTTATGCCAAACGGGTACGCGCTGCCTTGGTGAGGCATATCTCCACTAAGCCCATGGTCTGAGCGCACTGGGTTGGCCCTTGGGGCCCCCCAGGTCAGCCCCTGGCCACCCCTGGTCCCCGTGAACCCCCTGTCTGCACAAGCACGACACTTCACTATCCATCCCCACATCTCCGTTCACCCTCACCCGTGTGGGGGCCTCGCTAGGGCTGCACCCACCGGTCACCGTGCTCCTGCCGAGGCAATTCCCTGCCCCCTCCCCATCACAAATACAGGGTCCATACAGCTGTCCTCTGTGCTCGCCTGTGTCTTTATTTACATTATGGTGACCCCGTGCCCTATCTCCTCCTCCCCCTTTTCCCCCTCCTCTGCTGCTTCCTGGGCCATCTCCTTATCCGCCTTGTGGGCAGCACGGAGCTCTGTGAGCTTCCCTCACCCCTGCTGTCCGTCTCCCCAACACTGTCCTGGCTACCCTCCGGCTCCGAAACGCCCTGTGTGGTGGGGATGGGGGGCAGCGCTGGGTCCGGCTGTGCCTGATGGGGCCCCCTGGGAGGATGCTGCCTCTGAGTCCTGGTGGCACTGGGAGGCGGAAGCACGGGCCCATTGGCCATGGCACCAGATGGGATGGTGGTATTGGAGTGTGGGTGTGTGTGCCACGGGTGCCTGTTGAGGTGCTGGTGCCGGTACGGTGCAGGGTGGAGCAGCTGCTAATATGTAGGCACTCATGGTCCCTGCATGAAGGAGCAGTGAGGTGCCAATGTCCAGGGACTGGTCCAGCTTCCGTGAGTGCTCTGTACCAAGGCTCTCTATTGTTTGCTTCAGCTGCTCCAATGCATCCAGCTGCCGCGTGTGCTCTCTGTGCTGCTACTTGCACTCCTGCCACCTTTTTGCTGCCAGCTGCTGATCCTTCACCTCAGCATGCTGCAGGGCCCTGTCCGTGGCTGCCTCCATCCGGTCGATCGCCGTGATCATCCGCTCCCCCTGCTCCGTGCTGGTCTGGGCGATCTGCTCTGTCAGGTCCTCCCTGCGGTGCCATACCCATGCCCTGTGCTCTCGCACCCTCTGTGCCGGGGGCATGGCCTCTGTTGGTGGGGGCGCTGCCGATTGCTCTGTTGAGGAATGGATGGGTAACGCTTACTCAGGCTCGGTCACTGTCCACCTGTACTGGAGAGGTGCCGGGGGTACCCCTTAGCCCTCCTTGGCACGTGTACAGCCACACACCCCTCCCACACCCCCTCTGTGCCCTTCCCATCCCTCCCATCCCCCCCTGCCCACAAGGCATCCTGTACCCCGGGGAGGGGCATGCCTCTGCCACCCGTCCGTGCCCTCGGTGCACTCCCAGAGGGCATCCTCCCCTGCCACGGATGCTCACCTTGCGTCGCTGGTGGCTGCTGCTGCTGCTGCTGCTGCTCCCCACTCTCCTCCCCACCTGGCAGTCCCTCGTGCCAGGGTGGGTGTGCACCTGTTGTGGACGAAGTGCGAGGGCTTGCCTTACTGTTGCACAGATCCTGTCCCCTTCCCACCATGGCCCCCTCTCCCTGGCACTGGGGGCCAGTGCCCCCCACTCCTGTGTGCCTCTCCCCCCAGTTCCTTGCCCTGATGGGCCCCCGTGCACCCCGACCCCCTTCCCATGGCCCCTGGGTCATGGGGGCTGCGAGGCCAGGCCCGTACCCTGTGGTGGCCCCCCCACCCATGGCCCCTATGGTCTGTTTGTCATCCCAACCACTTCCCTACCCATTTTGTCAATCTCGGAGTCCTCCGAGGCTGGCTCCTCCATGGGGCTGAGCTTCCCCTGTGTCCACTGGCTGAGGGTGACCAGTGTGCTGTCCTCGGATCCACCTGAGTCAGACTGCGGGTGTGGGCTCCCAGTGTTTGTTTGCGAGGGGGGCCTGCTGATCCCCGAGGTCCCGGGGTGTTCCTCTGGAGGTGTTGGGTCCCTGGTGTCCATGCATGCAGATGCGGCTGTCAGGGGCAAGGGTATGTCTACCCATTCCCTTCCCTGGACCACAGCACTCCCCACGAGCCTTGGGGTGACTTTTGAGCCCTTCATTTGGAGGATGTGGTCCAGGGTGTCATAGTAGGGCTCAGTCCTCACTCCATGGCCGGAGCGCTGGTTATTGTCCTTGATGGACTTGTACCCCCTCTTCAGCTCTTTGGCCTTGGAGCGGCATTGGGCCATGGTCCTGTGTGCCCCGCCACCTCCATGTCCCTCACAATCTCCGTGAACACATGCTCATTCCGCTTGTTCACAGTGAGCTCCACCTGGTGCTCCAGGGACCCCCAGATCCTTATGAAGTCATATGTCTCCTTGTGTCCCCACTGCCCCCCTCGCTGGTACCAGTGTCTCTCTCATGTGCCCTCCTGCTGTGGTTCCATCCCCTCTGTCTTCTCCGCTTCCCCTCTGCTGGTCTCCTCCGGCGGCTCCAGATCCCAGGCCCGTTTCTGGGTCTGTGGGTCATACAGGGGGTTTAGTTGCTTCGTTCCATCCGACCTGCATCCCACATCCCTGCCCCCTGCCAAGCACTCCCCCTTCATGCCCCTCTGCCACTGTGCGGGCCCCCCTCACTCACCTTACCTGTTTTTGGGGTGCCTCCGTCCCCTGGCCGGTTGTCCCCTCTGGGATGGCCTTCATTGGCTGCTGCTGCTGCTGCTGCTGCTGCTGCTCCTCCTCCTCCTCCATGTCTCACTCCCTCATGCTTGCACTCCTCTCCCTTCCTCCCTGCTCCATCCCACCATGTTCCCCTGCTGCTGTGTGCCCTTTAAATATCCCTCCTCTGGTCTGTTTCTTGATCATTGCCTGGCAGTTACACTGCGTGCTTTCGCCATGGCCGAGGATCATTTTGTGTGATCCCTCCTGGTGGTTGCCATTCAGTTGTTATGTTCGGTGGTTTCCCAGTGGGAATTGCTTTGACCACAGTTCTGGAGCTGGTCCTGTCCTGACCTCCAGAATCGTGGTTGGATTTGACCCCTATGGGTGATTGACTATGGTGAACATCTGGATGCCATTGATCAGATGTTCAGGGCTCTTTGGCCACGCTGGGGGTTTGTCTGTGATTCAGTGTGGTTGACTGTGGGTGTTTTCAGACGTTACGGTCTGGCGGTTCACCACAGTGGATCCCCAGGGGGGGTGAAGACATCAACCACCCCCCGGGGCCAAAAAAAGCCCCAAACAGATGTGACGGGGCCTGGACCATGGAGGGGAATGAAGCCACCAGATCACGCACCGGGGCAGTGCAACAGATGTTACGCCGATCCCCAGCCGTGGCAAGCACACCCAGAATCCCCCGGGCAGGGGTGGGACACAGACATGGCCACCGGAGGGCAAAAGAAGCCAAAAGCCACCAAAGGGAATGCCCACACCAGGGAAACAGGAAGGGAGGGGGGAGAGGGAGACGGAGAACAAGTGCACAGGTCCCACACACAGCAAGCACACA
>QEPC01013438.1:2263464-2273582 GCA_003113815.1 Sphenodon punctatus | reverse complement strand
GCAGCCTGGGAGGGGGAGGGGGGAGGAATTAATTGTATTTCATTGATTTCAATGGGGACACAGTGCCCCATTGAAATCAATGAAATAAAACCGGTACCGGATACCGGATTTAATTTGAGAACCGGAAACCGGTAAATCCGGTATCCGGTAATTACCCCGGGGTCCCACCCCTACCAAATACACATTTTTGGTATGTCTTTGCATTTCCTGTAGCTTGGTGACGTGTCATAACCCTAATTTGAGTTTTACAGTTCTCAATTGTAACATTACATACATGTGGAACCTTTTGCTTTACATATTTACCAGACTTGTAGTAGTCTACATGTAGTCCTGTGTTACACGTGTGTGACCCTATGTTTCTCCGTGACAGGGGAAATTAAGAAGGGGGATGCCAGTGGACCCCTCAAAAGGGTTTCCCTCTATGTCCACCCCTGTTTTGCTCCCCTGGCTGTCAGTTGACTGGGCATTGTATGCAGTAGTAGGGACTTTTTGAGTGCTTTCATAGTGCTTTTATAGTAGTGTGTAAGCCAATTTGGCAGTGTAATAAATGGTAGTATTTAGTCAGAATAACTGCCTGTTGTGGCTTATTGTGAGGAAAATTGAGTCATTTCTGTGGTGACCCCTGACCCCTGGTGGAGCTAATTCCTGGGAGAGGAGTCTCGGGGTACCAGACAGTGTGTTGGAGGGAGCCAATCTTGTGTCATCATCAGTCCGTCACATCTAGGTCTAGAGTTTAATGACAGAGTTTTGGTCTGCTCAAAAATGCCCACCCACTCATCATTACAGTATTTAAATACTTTCCACCGCCTCATATGGCTTTGGGAGTCTCACTAAAATCTGGGTGTTTGTGTAGCAAGAACTTCTAAAGACACAGAAACCTTTTCCATTCCAAGGGCGTAACCAAACCCTGTCATTGCAAAGGATAAAGCTCAGTCTCTTTTCTGGACCTACATCTGGTTATCTCCCTTGGGGGACAACTGAAACAAATGGTGCTTTTTGAATTAAGGAATCCAATATGAGTAGTCATTTCCTTTTGCAAATACTCAAACTTGGATTTGCACCTTTTCGGGAACCTTGATTTTGGTTGAAATACAACTTAAGTTCATGTCTGATTCCTTCAACTTTGATTACTATGACTTTGCCTAGTTCAATTACCTGGATTTTGATTCATTCCAATGTGCCTAGTTAATTACTTTGACTCCCCTCCCCTATTTATTGTTTTAGTGAGTTCCTGGGCCCTGTTTTAATATTTGAATTGTATTGATATGCTTTAATTGTTTTTAGATATATTTTATATATATTGCTTTTATTATTGTAAGCTGCCCCGAACTGTTTCTAGGAGGTGCGGGGTAAAAAACTAATAAATGAAATTAAATGAAATGAAATGACTTTGATTAGACTTTTTGGCTTAGATTGGAACTGAACACAGTAAAAAAAACAAACGTTACACATTTGCTCCTACATTTTAAAAAAAACCAAAAAAACACCCAAACAGCACATGTGAACATTGCTTGTGAACTTCAGAAATGCCCACTGAAAACTTTCAAACGTTAAAATCCCAAACAGCACATGTGAACATTGCGTGTGAACTTCAGAAATGCTCACAGAAAATTTTCAAACTTTCAAATTTTCAATCATCACACTGGCTTCTCCTTAAGGCTAGAGTTGAGCGGGATAGTGGATTTATTGTTCACAGGTATTACTTGCATTCTGGGTATCCCTTTGAGTACCTGAAGAATATTCATGAACAAAATGGATATTTGCATATCCATCAGAGCAGGTCTAGTGCTTTAGTTATCTGGGGGTGGTATTTTCATATAATGGATCTTGGGTTCCCCATATTCAATCTCTGAAGAAAAGTGTAGTAGGATCAGTGGGAGCAATTTGTAAATTGTTTTCAACAAAAGGAGGCCAAAGGTCTGTGCCTGCGCTAAAGGTTTTTGAGGCAAAAGTAATTGCCAGGATGCGGTATGGGGTTTTGCTGTGGGATCATTCCCCTGCAGTGTTGAGAATTTTGGAGCCAATCCTTCATCTTTTTTATGGAGGCTAATGCAGGTGCCAAAATTGACTCCAGCTGTTCTCCTTAGATTAGAGTTAGGGCTGCACTCTTTGAAATCCTATCTTATGGAGACAGTATTGGTAAAACTGCTAAAAATTAGTTCCACCCCAGATGAGAATTTTGTTAAAATTTGTTTAAAAGACAAATTAAGCAGTGGCTCCCCTGGGTCCCCATGGTGGAAAAAGGTCAAAAGTAGCTTCAATGAGATTGGACTGTCCTATTATTTCCTGAAAGACTTCCCTTTTAAGGAAGCAAAAATAATGGTGAAGATAAGGATAAGTGATTTGGATGGGCAAAATTCCAGGGCTACTGTACCTTTAATTAAAACATCTTCCTGGTACCAGCATCTGACCCCCGAAGGAGACGGAACTGATTACATCAAACATGATCTCCCCTTCCAACACAAGCGTGCGTTCTTTGCTCTTCGTTTGCAGATTATGCCTTCAGCGGTATTGGAGGGGAGGTATCTGGGTACTCCTTTTTTGGATAGAACATGCCCCTGTTGCGCCTCTGGTATCGAGGATCTTACCCATTACCTTTTTGTATTCCCCTTGTACTCCCACATGCGTAGTATGTTGTGTAATATAGTGAAAATTCCCGTTAATCTAACCGATAGGCAAAAAATCGGGCTCCTTTTGGCTGATAGAAATCCATGGCTTACTAGAACAATGACTTTCTTTGCTTTTTTGATGGAAAAGACCGGGAAAAGGAGATTGGTAGCAGCAGAATAACTGAGAGTGGGTTCTGTATGATTACTTGTATGACTAATTATGTTTCCCCTTTTTTGATATGTGGTCTATGTAATGAAATTAATAAAAATTGACCTGAGGTTTTATCAAAAGACAGTATTGAGTTCAGTTTTAGTAGTTTGTGATGTATATTTTGTATATTGTATGAAGTCATTTGTCATGGCTGATGCCAGTACAATAAAGTTTTAATAATAATAATAATGCAGATCCATCCCCACCCCACCCTACCCCTTTCCTCTTTCCTCCTTCTCTGATTCTCACTCCTTCCAGCTCCTTGCCCTTACTGAAACTTGAATCTCCCCCTTCGACTCTATCACCCCTGCTACCCCTCCTTTGGGGGGCCTCTCCTTTTCTCACCAGCCCCACCCTGAAGGTCTGGGTGGTGCATGGGCCTCATTCTCACTAATTCCTGTCTATTCCAACCGCTTTCTCATTCCCCCTCTCTCCCCTTCCCTTTCTTTGAGACTCACTCTGTGCGCCTCTACTCTGCTCTAAATCTCCGTGTCGCTGTCATCTTACCCCCTCCCCCCCCCGGCTCTCTCTCTTCCTTTCTCTCTGAATTTGAGTCCTGGCTCAATTTCTTCCTCTCCGACGATACCCCCACTCTCATCCTCGGTGACTCATTCAGGTTGATGCCCCTTCCCATCCCTCCATCTCTCACTTCCTCTCACTAGCCTCCACCTTCAACCTCCACCTTTGGACCAACTCCCCCACCCATGCGAATAGCCATTCTCTTGACCTCATATTCTCTAGGAACTGCAATGTCTCTGATCTCTCCTTCGATCCTCATCCCATCTCTGACCACTTCCTTGCCTCTTTCAATGTCTCCCACTGTCCCCCTTCCTCTTCCCATTCTCCACGCCCCTTCCGTGACCTGCAGACCATTAACCCCCTGGACTTTGCCTCCTCTCTCTCCCCCCTTCACCCCTCAGTCTTCTCCTCCTCCTCCCCTGACTCTGCCATTTCTGCTTTCAGTGCTTCTCTCTCCACCACCCTTGATTCCCTTGCCCCCCTCTCCTCCCGCCCTGCGCGCCCCCACAACCCCTGTCCTTGGCTCACCCCCAGTATCCACCACCTCTGCTCCTGCACCCGTGCTTCTGAATGCCTTTGGTGCAAATCCCACTCTCATGCTGACTTCCTTCACTTAAAATTCTTTCTCTCCTCCCTTACTTCTGCTGTCTCCTTCGCTAGACAGAATTAATACGCCTCTCACATTGAGTCCTGTTCTTGTATCCCTCGCAACCTGTTCTCCACCTTTGACTCCCTCCTCAAGCCCCCGTCCTCCTCCTCCCTCTTCCCTTTCTGCTCAGGATCTTGCTTCCTTCTTCACCTCCAAGATAGACAAGATCCTCCTTGACATCGCTTCCCACTCCTTTTCTCTTCCTACTCCCTCCCCTCTGCCTCCTCCCTCTCCTTCTCTCCTGTCCTCCTTCCCTCCCACCTCCCTTGAGGAAATCTCCTCCCTGCTCTCCTCCTCCAATGCTTCCACTTGCCCCCTTGACCCCATCCCCTCCTGTCTCCTGACCTCCATTGTTCCCACTGTCGCCCCTTCCCTCCTGTACATCATCCCCTCTCCCTCTCTACTGCCTGCTTCCCCTCCACCTTCAAGCATGCCACTGTCTCTCCTATCCTCAAAAGGTCCACTCTTGACCCCTCTGACCCTTCTAGCTACTGTCCTGTCTCACTCAAATTTTTATCTAATATTATATATATATACACTAACTCTAACTACTATTAACTATTCTAAAATCTATGGAATGGACTATTATGTCTACAAAGACCTAGTCCTACAAACACACTCTAAAATATTAAAACTGAATAACTACTACACACTAACACTATCTCTATCTATCTCTATAACTAAGCTAACTCCTACAGCTATCTATTTATAGTAACTATCTAATCTCTCTCTCTCTCTCTCTATATATATACACAGGGATGGGGGGGGACACAGACAGCTCACAACAAACAACACAGGGAGGGGTACAAAACTGAAATGAAACATATATATATATATAAATTTACAAGTGCATTCTGTGGGTGGGAAAAATGGAGAAGGGAAACAGGAGAGGCCGGTCTGCTGCCCGTAAGGTGGGCAATGGGTCACGTGGCAGAGGTGGAAGGCGCCATGCCAGCAGAGTGACAGCAGGCATCAGCAGCAGCCCAAGCCCATCACCACACCACAAACTGCACAGGTCTGATTTTGGCAGTCAGGCTTCGGAGGCTCCCAGCAGTGGCACTAGGGGTGTGGTTCGGCGGTGCCTCCTGCCACCATCCTCCACTGCCACGCAGGGCACTGGAAAGCCTGCACTCCAGTAGGCTGAGGCTGTCTCTGCTGCAGCTGCAGTAGCAGGTGCAGGTGCTTCGGGGTCGGATGTTCCTCCAGGGCCACCAATGTCCCCGACCCCCATTATTGAGGTGATCCTCAGCAGTTCAGGGCTGGTGGATCCCATCCCGGCTACTAGAGTCAGGACCTGATCCCCGGGCAATAGCAGAAGGCAGAGGAGGAGCAGCAGCAGCAGCTATAGGGGGCACAGGGAGAGTGGCAGCAGCATGGTGGGCAGTTGATCAGCCTCAGGGTCCCAGTACTCCCCTTCACGGGACATCACTCTGATTGGGGACAGTGAAGCATATACTAGTCCTGCGGAGGAGATGTCTGGTGCTGAGGCGATGGCTGTCCCTCCGAGAGCTCTGTCGCCACCATGTTCTGCCCCTCCCAGCAGTGCTATCAGTGGTGTGTCACCTGCTGTGGGCCAGAAGTCAGGAGGGGACAAAAATCTTCCATCTGGGTGCATTTTAAGTTGGTGCAGGCAGATGATCCCAGGGAGGTGCAGTGCACTTTGTGCCAGAAGGTGGTGAAGCATGGGCAGGTGCTCACCAACCTTGACACATCTTCCATGGCGAGGCACCTTAAGGGATGCCACAGTGCTGTGCTGCTAGGCGGGCAGGTAGGGGCAGTAGACGTCAGTGGGTTCCCGACTGCATCAGCCAGTCATCCACCTCCATCAGTGGGCAAGTGTCCTGCTCTAACAGCTGCCTCTAGCAGCAGGAGAAGTGCCGCTGCTAGGGGGGGAGCAGCAGCAGCAGCAGCGTCAGTGCACCATAGAGGAGCTGGGGTGGGGGCAGCTGCCAAGTCCATCGGCAGCTGCAGGACATGTAGGGCGGCGTGGCTTTCAAATGAAAGCCACGCACGTGTTGGGGGAAATGTTAGCGCTGAATGGGCAGCCCTTCTCGGTGGTAGGGGACATGGGGTTTAGGCACCTAATTGGGTTCCTGGCCCCCAAGTTTAAGCTGCCCTTACACACCAACCTGAGTTGGCAGGTGGTGCCAGCCCTGTACCAGGCTTTAAAGGAGCGGGTGAGGGAGCAGCTGGCAGGGGCTGGGGGTGCCACCATCCACTTCACAACAGACCTGTTGTCTAGTAGGAATATGCAGCATGTCTACCTGGCAGTACCAGTGCACTGGTGGCAGGGCCTGGAGGCAGCATTTGGCAGTGGCAGGAGGGGTCCCAAAGCAGGGTATAGGTGGGCCCTGCTTCAGGCAGAAGTCATGGATGGCCCCCACACACTGCTCGGAACATCGAGGCAGCTCTGACTGCCATGGTGAGGGAGTGGGTCACAGCAGGCGTGCCCTTCACCAAGGAGTGCATGGTGACAGACAACGTGGCCAACATATTAACGGCAGTCCATGAGGAGGGTTTCACCAGCATCCCTTGCACCGCACACACCCTCCACCTGGTGGTCAGGGATGCTCTGGGCTTGGGGGAGAAGGGGATGGCACCCTTAGCTCCCTGATCGATCAGGGGAGGAAGCTGGCTGGTTTCTTTAATCAGAGCGTGAAGGGCAGCGACCTCCTCCGGGTGAAGCAGACAGAGCAAGACTCCCCAGTGCACCACCTGGTGCAGGTTGTGTCCGCATGGTGGAATTCGACCTTCCTGATGCTCAAGTGGCTTCTCAAGCAGAAAGCCACCTTGCATCAGGTTCAATTGGTGACAGACAGCAGGGCACCTCCAGGGTACAGTGGGGTGGAATGGGAGATACTGGCTCACACAGTCTTCGTGCTCAGACCGTTCCTGGCCATGACCGAGACCATCAGCTCCTCCACGGTCACCATCAGCCAGGTGACCCCTCTGGTCCAGAGTCTCCTCAGGAGGCTGGAGGAGATTCTTCCGGGGCGGGATTGTGGCCCTCAGGGCAGGAAGCTGATGGCTGAGGCGGTTGACCTGGTGCGGCAGCTGAAGGCAGGACTGAAGACGTGGTTCGATGAGCTCCTGCAGTAGGAGGAATACGTTTTGGCAACCATGCTGGACCCCAGGGTCAAGGACAGTGTGTCACGCCAGACAGCACTCTATGGGCACTGGAAGGGTGACCTGGTGGAGAGGGTTCGTGAGGCAGAACGGGCTCTTGGGAGTGTGTGGCGGCAGCAGCAGGACACCCCTGGGGATGGTGGGAGTGGGAGCAGCCACCCCTTTCAGCTGGCAGGGTCTATCCTTTCCCCCAGCCCTAGCAATAGCAGCACCAGCAGCAGGCTGAGCAGCAGCAGCACCCCTATTGCCAGCAGCAGCAGCTCGTATGTGCAGGGCACTCTGCCGAGCATGGGATCGTACACAGCAGGGCAGGCAACATAATTGAGGGCAGTGGTGGAGGTGGTGCCCAGGCGGAGTTACGTGAGGGAGTACGACAGCACCTCAGCAGCAGTGGAGAGCTACCTGGAGGTAGGGATGGGTAAACAGAACGTGGTTCGGATGTTTGGACGTTCGGTTTGAAAACCAAGTTCCGGTTCAATGGTTCAGTTCAGCTGAGTTCAGTTTGGCCAAACATTCAAAAATAGCGCTATTGATACCGAAACCAAAACCAAACCGAAACTGAATTTTTGGCCCTGAAAAGACATTTTCCCTGCCCCATAACTTATCCGAACTCATCCTAACACGGCCAAACTGTTTGGTCATTCGAGAGTTCAGTTCGGACGTTGGGTTCGGACGTCCAAACAGACCGAGTTCGGTCCAAACTCCGAACATCCGAACCGCGTTCGCCCATCCCTACCTGGAGGAGGAACCATGCATCAAACCCAGCAGCGATCCCTTGGCCTACTGGTCCGGAAAGACCAACGTAAGGCCAGCCCTGTCCAAAGTGGCCAAGGGTCTGTTGTCATGCCCCTCAACGAGTGTCCCCAGCGAGCAGGTGTTCTCCATGGCAGGGGACATTTGCTCGCTGCACCACCTGAGGCTGGGGGCCAAGTTGGTGGAGTAGTTGTTGTTCCTTAAGGTGAACCTTCCACTACTGGAATTCCCCGAGCTGCTCCTGGACATGGATTGATGATGTAGTGGCACATGCCATCCCATACCAGGGGCAGTCTTAGGATGGGGTTCCTCCTCAATCTGGGATGCTTCTGCTGAGGTGGTCTCTCTCTCTCAATGCCCAGCGCCCGCCCTGCCTATCTCTCTCTCTGACTAGACCGCTTTGGTCAGCCTATCTGACTGACCTCATGATGGAGGGTGGCATTGGGAAGCTGCAAGCCTGCCAGACGGCCTCTGGCTAGACCATCTTGGCCCGCCTGTCTGACTGGCTCTCTCTCTCTCTCGCTTCAGTCTTCACCAGCCTATCTGAGTGCCCTGTCAAGGTCCCAGCCTGCCTTCCCTACTGCTTCTCATGCCACGCTGCCTGTCTGCCCACCCGACCAGGTGGCCAAGATCAAACTCTGCCTCAGCCAGCCTTCTGATGCTCATGCAACGCTGCCTGTCTGCTCGCCTGTCCAGGTGGCCAAGATCAAACCCTGCCTCATCTGCCTTCCGATGCTCATGTCATGCTGCCTGTCTGCCTGCTTGCCTGCCCAGGTGGCCAAGATCAAAGCCTGCCTCAGTCTGCCTTCCCATGCTCAGGCCATGCTGCCTGCCTGCCCACCCACCCAGGTGGCCAAGATCAAACCCTGCCTTAGTCTGCCTTCCGATGCTCATGCCACACTGCCTGTCTGCCTGCCTGCCTGCCCGCCCGCCTGCCCAGGTGGCCAAGATTAAACCCTGCCTCAGTCTGCATTCTTCTCATGCCACGCTGCCTGTCTGCCCACCCGCCCAGGTGGTCAAGATCAAACCCTGCCTCAGTCTGCCTTCCCATGCTCAAGCCATGCTGCCTGCCTGCCCGCCTGCTCAGGTGGCCAAGATAAAACCCTGCCTCAGTCTGCCTTCCCATGCTCATGTCACGCTGCCTGCCTGCCAGTCTGCCTGCCCACCCAGGTGGGCAAGATCAAACCCTGCCTCAGTCTGCCTTCCCATGCTCATGCCAAAGTGCCTGTCTGCCCGCCCTGTGGGCAAAGCTGAAGCCCTGCCCCAGCCTGACTACCTCTCATGCCAAGGTGCCTGTCTGCCTGCCTTGGCAACCCTGGGTGATGTGCCTCAATGACCTGCTAATTCCACTGCTGCTGTCTGCTGGCCCATGGGTGCTCTGCCCCGGCAAATCCAAATGTGCCCACGCAATCCTGCTGCTGCCATCTGCTGCTGTATTGGAGCTCTTCCCTTGAAAATACTACCATCCTGGCTCCATGGGTGCTGCGCACAGGAAATTCCTCCTGCTGATGTCTCTGCTGTTCCATGGGTTCTGTGCCTGGTCAATCCAATGTCCGCTGCTGCTGTCAATGCTGCCTCTGCTGTCTGTGCCATGGATTCTGTGCCCTGGCAATCCAATATCTGCTTCTGCTGCACCATGGGTTCTGTGCTCAGGCAATTCAATGTCTGCTGCTACTGCCAATGATTCCTCTGCTTTCTGGGCTATGGGTTCTTTGCCCCAGCAATCCAATGTCTGCTGCTGCTGCCAATGCTTCCTCTGCTGTTTGTGCCATGGGTTCTGTGCCCCAGCAATCCAATGTCCACTTCTGCTGCCTCTGCTGTGCCATGGGTTCTGTGCCCGGGCAATCCAATGTCTGCTGCTACTGCCAATGCTGCCTCTGCTGTCTGTGCTATGGGTTCTGTACCCCAGAAGTCCAATGTCCGCTGCTGCTGTCAATACTGCCTCTGCTGTCTGTGCCATGGGTTCTGTGCCCTGGCAATCCAATGTCTGCTTCTGCTGCACCATGGGTTCTGTGCTCAGGCAATTCAATGTCTGCTGCTACTGCCAATGATGCCTCTGCTTTCTGGGCTATGGGTTCTGTGCCCCAGCAATCCAATGTCTGCTGCTGCTGCCAATGCTTCCTCTGCTGTTTGTGCCATGGGTTCTGTGCCCCAGCAATCCAGTGTCCACTTCTGCTGCCTCTGCTGTGCCATGGGTTCTGTGCCCGGGCAATCCAATGTCTGCTGCTACTGCCAATGCTGCCTCTGCTGT
>QEPC01013438.1:2250749-2261814 GCA_003113815.1 Sphenodon punctatus | reverse complement strand
CCCACCATCAGGGAGGGCTCCAGACAGGGAGGGCTGTCATTCCACTTCATCCAGAAGCTGCCACTCCAGTCCCAAGACCCACTGTAAGGGTTCTGAGGTGATCATTCCACTCACGGGGAGCCATAATTCCACTTCATCTAGAAGCTTCCACTCGAGTCCCAAGACCCACCATCAGGGTTCTGGGGTCATTATTCTGCTCACAGGGAGCCGTCATTCCACTTTTTCCAGAAGCAGCCACTTTAGTCCCAAGACCCACCATCAGGATTCTGGGGCCATCATTCTGCTCATGGGGAGGCATCATTCCACTTTATCTAGAAGCTGCCACTCAAGTCCCAAGACCCACCATCAGGGTTCTGGGGCCGTCATTCTGCTCATGAGGAGCTGTCATTCCACCGCATCAAGAAACAGCCAGCCACTCCAGTCCTAGGAACCACCGTCAGGGTTCTGGGGCCTACATTCCAGGAAGAGAGGGCTGTCATTCCACTTCATCCAGAAGCTGCCATTCCAGCCCCAGAACAGCGTTGTGGGGCCATCATTCTGCTCACAGGGAGCCGTCATTCCACCGCATCAAGAAACAGCCAGCCACTCCAGAGCCAGGACCAACTGTCAGGATTCTGGGCCCTACATTACAAGCATGGAGGGCTGTCCATCCACATCATCTAGAAGCTGCCACTCGAGTCCCAGGACCCACCATCAGGGTTCTGGGGCTGTCATTCAGCTCACAGGGAGCTGTCATTCTACTGCATCAAGAAGCAGCCACTCCAGCCCCAGGACCTACCATCAGGGTTCTGGGGCCTACATTCCAGAACCCTGTCATTCCACTTCATCCTGAAGCTGCCACTCTAGTCCCAAGACCCACCATCAGGGTTCTGGGGCTGTCATTCTGCTGATGAGGAGCTGTCATTCCACCACATCAAGAAACAGCCAGCCACTCCAGCCCCAGGACCCACCGTCAGGGTTCTGGGGCGGTCATTCCACTCATGGGGAGCTGTCATTTCACTACATCTAGAGCTACCACTCTAGTCCCAGCAGGACCCTCCATCAGGGTTCTGGGGCTGTAATCCTGCTGTCATTCCACCGCATCAAGAAACAGCCAGACACTCCAGCCCCAGGACCCACCGTCAGGGTTCTGGGGGCTACATTCCAGGCAGGGAGGGCTGTCATTCCACTTTATCCAGAAGTTTCCACTCCAGCCCCAGGACTCACCTTCAGGGTTCTTGGGGTGTTATTCCACTCACGGGGAGTCGTCATTCCACTGCATCTAGAAGCTGCCACTCTAGTCCCAAGATCCACTGTCAGGGTTCTGGGGCTGTCATTCCACTCAAGGGGAGCTCTCATTCCACCGCATCAAGAAACAGCTAGCCGCTCCACCCCCAGGACCCACTGTCCGGGTTCTGGGGCCTACGTTACAGTCAAGGGGAGCCATAATTCCATGGCATGCCATGGGTTCTGTGCCCCGGCAACCCAATGTCTGATTCTTCTGCTTCTGCTGTGCCATGGGTTCTGTGCCCCAGCAATCCAATGTCTGCTGCTGCTGCCACTGCTGCCTCTGCTGTGCCATGGGTTCTGTGCCCCAGCAATCCAATGTCTGCTGATGCTGCCACTGCTGCCTCTGCTGTACTGCTGTGCAATGTCTTCTGCTGCTCTGCCGATGCCTGGTAGCCTGCAATGCCTGGCCATGTAGGGGTGCCAGGCCAGCCACCAAGCCTTCCCGGCCTCTGCTGCTGCTTCTGGATGTCAGATGGCCAGCCATGGCACCACAGGCACCCCTGGGGGCCAAGGGCCGAGCCTGCCTGCCCGGGCAAGCCGGGGTGCCAAGACCCAAGCCTTCCTGGTCTCTTCTGCTGCTGCTGCTGCTGCTGTGTCTCTGATGGCCTGCCATGCCCCCACGGGCCCCCCTGGAGCACCCCAAGCCTCTGTCATGGCCGAATTTTCTGAACATTCAGGGGTCTGAACTCTGCGGGACCGAACACATGAACCTGAATTAAGTTTTCAGACCAAACGACCAAACGGCCGGACATCTGAACCCCGTTCTGTTCACACATCCCTAGTAGAGAGATAGAGTTTAGTGTCATCAGCGTAGAGGTGATATTAGAAGTCATGGGAGGCAATGAGATTGCCTAGGGACAGGGTGTAGATAGAGAAGAGGAGAGGGCCAAGGACAGAACCTTGGGGAATACCAACAGAGAGGGGAAGAGGTCAAGCTAATAAACCATTGATTTTTTGATTGATTGATTGAGAGGGGAAGGGAGGAGGAGGTGGAGTTGGCAAGAGACACATTGAAGGAGTGGTCAGAGAGGTAGGAGGAGAACCACTCGAAGACAGAGCCACAGAAGCCAAGGGAATGAAGTGAGTCCAGCAAGAGTGAGTGGTCAGCAATATCGAAGGCAGCAGAGCAGTCAAGGAGGACAAGAATGGAGTAGACAATTAGATTTAGCCACAAGAAGATTGTTGGTGATCTTAGCGAGATCAGTTTCAGTAGAGTGAAGGGGGCGGAAGCCAGATTGGAGGAGGTCATGGGAGGAGTTGGCGGAGAGGAAATCGAGGCAGTGGGAGTAGACAACATGTTCAAGAAGCTTGGAAGCAAAAGGAAGGAGTGAGACAGGTCAGTAGCTAAATGGATCAAAGGGATCAAGAGTGGACTTTTTGAGGATAAGAGAGACAGTGGCATGCTTGAAGGTGGAGGGGAAGGAGCCAGTAGAGAGGGAGAGGGTGATGATGTGCAGGAGGGAAGGGGCAACAGTGGGAACAATGGAGTTCAGGGGGCAGGAGGGGATGGGGTCAAATGGAAGCATTGGAGAAGGAGAGCAGGGAAGAGATTTCCTCAAAGGAGGACAGGAGCGAAGGTCAGGGAGGAGGGAGAGGGGAGGGAGTAGGAAGAGGAGAGGAGTGGTAAGTGATGTCAAGGCGGATCTTTTCTATCTTGGAGGTGAAGAAGGAAGCGAGATCCTGAGCAGAATGGGAAGAGGGAGGAGGAGGACAAGGGGACTTGAGGAGGGAGTCAAAGGTGGAGAACAGGTGGCGAGGGTCCTGAGAACAGGACTCAATGCAGAAGGCATAGTAATGCTGTCTAGTGAGGGAGATAGCAAATGTAATTGAGGAGAGAGTTTGAAGTGAAGGAAGTCAGCATGAGAGTGGGATTTGCACCTGAGGCATTCAGCAGCATGGGAGCAGGAGCGGAGGTGGCAGATACTGGCGGTGAGCCAAGGATGGGGGTTGTGGGAGTGGATGGAGTGGAAGAAGAGGGGGTGAAGGGAGTCAAGGGTGGAGGAGAGAGAGGCATTGAAAGCCAAGATGACAGAGTCAGGGGAGGAGAATGAGAAGACTGAGGGGAGAAGGGGGGAGAGAGAGAGGAGGCAAAGCCCAGGGGGTTAATGGCCTGCAGGTCATGGAAGGGGCATAGAGCCAGGGAAGAGGAAGGGGGACAGTGGGAGATGTTGAAAGAGGCACGGAAGTGGTCAGAGATGGGATGAGGATTGAAGGAAAGATCAGAGACAGAGCAGTTCCTAGAGAATACGAGGTCAAGAGAATGGCCGTTAGCGTGGGGGGGAGGGGGGGAGTTGGTCCAAAGGTGGAGGTTGAAGGAGGAGGCTAGTGAGAGGAAGCTTGAGATGGAGGGCTGGGAAGGGACATCAATGTGAATGTTAAAGTCACCAAGGATGAGAGTGAGGAAGAGGAAGAAAGTGAGCCAGGACTCGAATTCAGAGAGAAAGGAAGAGAGAGAGCTGGGGGCGGTGGTGGTGGTAAGATGACAGCAATGCGGAGATAGAGGAGGGGAGTAGAGGCACAGAGAGTGAGTCTCAAAGGAAGGGAAGGAGAGAGAGGGCGGAGGAGAAAGTGGTTGGAATTGACAGGAGTTAGTGAGGACACGCCACCACCCCGACCTTCACGGCGGGGCTGGTGAGAAAAGGAGAGACCCCCCAAAAGAGCGGTAGCAGGGGTGATAGAGTCGGAGGGGGAGATTCAAGTTTCAGTAAGGGCAAGGAGCTGGAGTGAGTGAGAGAGGAAGAGATCATGGATGTAGGGGACTTTATTAGGTAAATATTAACAATATTAAATTGGCTGAAGATGTGGTACAAATGCCATTATGTGTTCTAAAGCAATATTACTTGACATCAAACTTAAACACCTGCAAACACAGAAACATGGGTAGGTTAGGGTATCATTATTCTTCATATCAATGAATCTAACAAGTGCTGTATTTTGTAAGTTAATGATTAGGAAATGAGATAGGCCAGAGTGTTCTATTCTAATTAATCTTCCTCCAATTTCTGGCTGGCAGAGATACTAGCATATAGTACCATCAGAGGGGGTAAACATGCTTCTCCTTTGTTACCAAAGGATTTAACTTTGGTCTGGAGTTTTTATTTGGCAGATCTAGAAATGGAACAAAGGTTTTTATTGTAACTTGCAAGGAAGAACAAGATGCAAGGAATTTCTCTTTGAATTTGTAGATGACAAGTAAGTTGATTACACATTTTATCATCTGATTAATACCCTTCTTTTAAAATTCAATCAGAATCTGGTGAAAATGCACTGTTTGACAGGTCAAAATCTATTAATCAGGGTCTGCGTTCAGATTTATACAGTCAACATAAGAACACAAGAAGTGTCATACTGGGTCAGACCAATGCTCCATCTAGCCCAGCATCCTATCTCTGGCAGTGGCCAATCACGGTGGCTTGGGAGACGCACCCAACAGGTCACAATGGGGGATCCATTCCCTGTTGTTTCCCCCCAGCTCCCGTCATGTTCCCTGATCCTGTCTGGCTAATAGTTGCTAAAGGACCTATCTTCCAGAAACTTGTCCAAACCTCTTTTAAACTCAGCTATAGCACTGGCCCTTACCACAGTCTCTGGCAGTAGATTATACAACCCAATTATACGCTGAGTGAAAAAATATTTTCTTTTATTTGTTTTAAGCTTTACACCCATGAGTTTCATGGAGTGTCCCTTAGTTCTAGTACCAGTTGAGAGGGTAAATAACTGCTCCTTGTTTATTAGTTTCACACCACTCATCGTTGTATAAACCTCTATCATATCTCATCTCAGTCGTCTCGTCTCCAAACTGAAGTGCCCCAACCTACCAAGCCTCTCCTCATACGAGAGCCCTTCCATGCCCTTGATCGTTTTGTTGCCATTCTCTGTACCTTTTCCAGTTCAGCTATGTCTTTTTTGAGATGAGACGACCAGAACTGCACACAATATTCCAGGTGTGGTCGCACCATTGATTTTATAGAGGCATTATGAGATCCTCAGTTTTATTCTCTATCCCCTTCCTAATAATTCCTAACATTCTCTCTCCTTTTTTGACTGCTGCTGCACACTGCGCTGTGGATTTCATTGTATTGTCCACAACCACCCCCAGATCCTTTTCCTGAGTGGTAACTCCTAGCTTAGTATCCAGCATTGTGTACGCATGGTTTGGATTCTTTTTCCCTATGTGCATCACTTTGCACTTGTCCACATTCAATCAAATAAAATAAAATTTTTATTTGTAGCCTGACCAACAGGTCATAGCCATTAAGGTTCAAACTCATTAAGCATGTAAATGTATACACAAAAAAATCATACATAATCAAAATATAATAGCAAAAGCAATATAGCAGCCTAATTCATCCCTTAGATAAATTGCTAGACAGAAATAAAATGCAACGCATCTTGCTACCCAAAATGAGCACCAAGATAAGCACCCTCTTTTAAGCTATAATGATTTGGACTTTAGAAAATAATCCCTCTAATTGAAGGCCTGAACCAGAAATTTAGTCTCGGCATATGTAAAATCTGAATGTAAATCGGCCAAAAAAATATGAAACAGCTCTGAAATTGTTCTCCCTAGATATCTAGTCAGGAAAGGCATTAGATATTGCAATCTTAGAACCTGATAAAGCTGACATTTGAATAAAACATGCCCTACTGTTTCTGCCTCAATTTGGTCAAAAAGACATAATCACTGGGCAAATGATATAGCCCTGCAATGCCCTTCCAAAACTATCGTTAGCAGGGCATTTAGTCTAGCCAGCAAAAAAAGTTTTGCCTGTATAGGGGGGAAAGAGTATTGACAATAGGCAGCTATTTTCCCCTGTACTGGGACCAAGGCAGAAAAAGGGCCTAAAGACGGGGTTGCGGCGATAATAGATAAATCCGATTGATGGGCAATATCATTCAATCTGGACGACATTTTGGATTTTTCAGCCTCGTATCCCCTCTGAAGACAGTACAGTAAGGAGAACCCCAGTTTTTGGATTTTCTGGTCCATAGTCACTGACCAGTCAGGTTTAAAGGAATCTTGGGCAAGCTGTCTAAGAAGTCGAGTCTGGCTAAGAGTGTTAAGTCTCAGCCAAAGGTGGAGGGCATATCTTAGCACTATATTGTTCTAGCTCGATTGTGCTAATTCAACTCATATTGCCACTGCGGGGATACCGATTGGAGTTTGGAGGATGCTCCTCAGAAACTCCATTTGTATGTTGTCCAAGTTGAAAGGGCGAATGACAGCCCAAATTGCCGCACCATAGAGGATTTGCACCCTGATCTTAGCATTAAATACCTTTAAGGTCATTATAACCTTGTTGTTCCCCTTCTTATAGAAATAACGTAGGATAGCTCCTTTAGTGCACAAGGTTTGGCTAGAGGCCAGTTTAAACTGGTTAGTCCAATTACTCGAGTTTTGAACAACTACCCCCAAATATTTGTGCTGTTGGACCTGCTGGATAACTTGAAGTCCTAAAGACCATTTGTAAATTTTCTTCTCCTTGCCGAAGACCATAACTTTAGATTTACAATAGTTAATTTGAAGTTTGTTATCAAAGCAGTATCCTGATAGAGCCATCAGTTGTCTCTTTAGACCTTGTAGTGTTTGCGAAAGAAGTACCGCATCGTCAGCATATAATAGAACTCCAACAAAATGGCCAGCTAACTTAGGAGGACAGAATACCGGTAGTGAGACAGTTGGAACCAGGTTGTTTATGAAAAAATTGAACAAGAACAGAGCTAATATAAAGCCTTGACGACGTCGAACACCAATGTCAGTAGGAATCCTCTCTGTAAGCTGTCTGAAGTTATTATATTTGATCTCCAAGGAGGTGTTGGAATGAAGGACTTGAAGCAAATATAATAACCTTCGATCGATCATGATCTGTCCTAGTTTATCCCATAACAGTGTTCTGCTTACTGAGTTGAAGGCTGCCTTTAAATTGATAAAGGCAGCAAAGAATCATTTGTTTTTACAGGTGTATTTCTCTATTAAATGATACAGAATTACAATATGATCTGTGGTAGACCGGTTCTTTTGGAATCCAGCTTGTTGAGGGAATATTATATTAGCCTCATGCAATCAGTTAGTTAGATGTCTTTCAAGAAGCTTAGCATACAGTTTGCCTATAACACTAAGAAGGCTAATTGGACGATGGTTTTAAGGTAAGTCTCTAGAGCCCTTTTTGTAGATAGGAACCATGATTGCCTCAGAGTAGTCCATAGGGATACAATCAGTTTCGTTCATCCACGTGAAGAAAGTCACCAAAAAAGGAACCCACGAGCCTTTATGGGCTTTCAGAAATTCTGCCGGTATCAGGTCTTTACCAGGAGCTTTTCCATTTTTGAGATGGTCAATGAGCTCCGCCACCACATATTCCTCCACTGATAGCCAACTAGGAGTCTCCTGTATGGAGAAGGAGCAATCAGCAGATTTCTGACAATAAAATATGACCTTAAAGTAAATCTCCCATTGGTCCTTGGGATTTGAGGTTGACCACCCATTTCTTTCTTTTCGAATGGCACCGTTGATGATGTGCCAAAAGGTGGTTGAATTGCCTTTTAGATGCCCAGGCACCCAGTGTCGTAAGATCCTGTTGCAGTTCTTCACAGTCTGCTTGTGTTTTAATTACCTTGAATAACTTGGTGTTGTCTGCAAATTTGATCACCTCACTCTAAACACCCTTTTCCAAATCATCAATGAATACATTAAACAGCACCGGTCCCAATATAGATCCCAGAGGCACACCACTTTTTACATCTCTCCATTGTGAAAACTGACCATTTAGTCCTATCCGTTGCTTTCTATCTTTTAACCCATTTCTGATCCATAGTAAGACACTACCTCCTATCGCATGACTTTTAATTTTCTCAAGAGTCTCTCATTAGGGACCTTATCAAATTCTTTCTGTAAATCCAGGTACACTATATCTACTGGTTCTCCCTTTTCCACATGCTTATTTACATCCTCAAAGAATTCCAAAAGTTTAGTGAGGCATGACTTACCTTTACTAAATCTTTTTTGATTCTTCCCTATTAAGCCATGTTTTTCAACATGCCCTGTAATTCTGTCCTTAATGATGGTTTCCACCATTTTGCCCGGCACAGACATCAAGCTTACTGGTCTGTAGTTTCCAGGATCACCTCTGGATCCCTTTAAAAATATTATGGGGTTTACATTTGCCACCCTCCAGTCTTCTGGTACAGTGGCAGATTTAGTGACAGGTTAAACGTTACTAACAGTAGGTTTGCGATTTTATATTTGAGTTCCTTCAGAACTCTAGGTGAGTCACAGAACTCAGTGATATCTATGTATGCCAATAGAGATATGCCAGTTTCAGGAAGTTGTCAGTCTGGCCTTTGATTTTCTTTAAAATTTTGTATAGTGATATTTATATGAACTATATATAACAGTTACCACACTGTTTCGCACGACACCTCTGCAGAAATTCTTGAACAAAGTAGAAAAATGATAATGTGTTGTAAAATAAGATAAGAACACAGAAGAATGCCAAACCTAGGTACACACACCCTTTATGGTAACAATAGAAATCTGATAAAATGGAATCAGTGTAAATCCAACTGCGTGGGCTTATGTCTGTTTAGGATAATAAAGAGATCTTGGGGTATGCCCATCCAGAGGGATGAAATTCAATTAAAAAGAAGTAGTGTGAGAAAATCCTTTGCATTATTGTTCAAAAAGAAGTGAATCCTTTCTACGAAAAAGGATTTGTTTCCGAGTCACTAATTTATTTTAATTGTTAGAGTTAATTTAATGCTTGCGAAAGTTGTATCATTTATGAAGATCTATTACTGACGACACCTTTAGATTCTGAACATATCATCTTAACCACAGAGTAAAAGGTACAGCACAACTCCTTCCATCTCCTGAACATATGTCTGAAATTTCTTGTGTTGCTGAGACCATCTTTAAGAATAGCAGAGTAGCTCATTCTCCATGGCCATTTCTTCCTGGCCTCATCTGTTGAAATTAGTTACTACCCATAATAATTTCTATAGCACTACTCAGTATGCAGAACAAATCTTCAGAGACAGGTTCCTGTGCAGTGGGCTTAACATCTAAGATGGACAAGGGTGAGGGGAACACAGGCACACACATATACCCTTTTTACAGATGGGAACTGAGGCTGAGACCACCCAGTGAGTTCATGGCTAGGGGGGGATTTGAATCCTGGCTTCCCAGGTCCTGGCCCAGCACCATATCCACTACAGCACACTGGCTCTCTAGGTCTGAAGTGGGGCTGCCCTTGAGTCTCTGTGGGTAATACCTGCAATTTCAAGTATCTGTGAGGATTGAGAAGGTTTCCTGGAAGGGAAGGGTAGAGACCTCCGGAGGCAATGGCACTTGCCTGTAAAAATGTCCCTCAGGATTGTAGATTGAGTTTGGGAGGTACACCGCCATAGCCTAGATCATCACAGGGTGGTGAAGCGCAATGTCTGTCCCACTACAGGGAACGCACTACACACGGTTGCACACCAGACCACCTCCCACATTGGAACCAGAGCCAAAGGTATGGGAGCTAGGAGGTGTGTGTGTGTGGGGGGGCTGTGAGGGGAAACCCTAGGACAGGGAAGGAGGATAGGGCATGGACGCGGGGGGTGGGTGAGTTCCAGGTCACCGAGATGAGGAAACAAGGGTTAGTGATGACACAATTATACACAAGTACTCACAAGACTCTCTCTCTCTCTCTCTCTCTCTCTCTCTCATGGTTTCTCTGGAAGGATCCACACACAGTCGCGACACCTAGAGGGTCAAGGGCCTGTTTCATAGGTACAGGGCACTGATCATCGGCAATGGTGGGGAGTCTGTGAGCTCCTTTTATCCCCTGCAAAGTGCAGGGAATTCTGGCGCAGGCGCCCTGAGTGCCGTGGCTGGGAGGCAGGGGGCGTGTCCTTGGGGGCAGAGTACGACGTGCCTGGGCAGGGAAGAGTACTTTCTGTTGCGTTTCTGGGCCCCGCTGCTGCTTGTGTTTCCGGCAGCGGTGCACAGTCTCCCCGTGCTGGCCCCAGTGGCGCCGCTGCAGTGGGTTGTGCTGGCGGGGCTGTCTTGGAGGCCCTGCCAGTGTGCCGCTGTGCCACTTCACCTGGGTCCCCCAGGTATGGACATGCTGTCGGGCCCCTAAACCCACCCTCCCCCAAACCCTAAGACCCTGGAGGAAGGGTCTGACAGTATCGCACCAGGTACCGAACAGGTTACCTGAGTACTGACTGGGTACCTGGTTATGTGGGAAATAGTTTTCACTGTTACCAATGTACCCATTAACCAATCAGCAAATCTGTATGGGGGAAATAGTGAAAATCAGGAAGGTAACTCAACAATTGGTACAGGAAGCCAGTTGAGTGGGGCCGTTTGCTGGGCTGGGACACCTGGGGACCCCTCCGCTGGACAAACTCCCATCGATTGTGCAGCCCATCTTCACTGTTGCTGTTGCCGCCCCACTAATATTATTGCTGTTACAGGGGGTGGCTTTTGTTTTATTTTGTTTTACTTTGTGGTTTTAAGGGGTTTGGGGGGATGCAGTGGGTGTGGTTTGAGGGTGGGGGGTATGAGGAGTGGGTTAGGGTGGATAGGGCCTACCCCCCTGGTGAGAGGAGGAGAGGTGGCCCTTGGGGAGGGTTGGGGGACCCCCTGTGAGAGGGGGAGTCCCGGGGAGATGGGTCCTGCCCCCCGGTGAGACCAGGGGGGGCATGGGTTAAGGGGATTCCCGGTGAGAGGGGGAGTTCCAGGGACTGGGGTGGAAGGTTGGGGTGGGTGGGTTAGGGAGCTTAGGGGTGACTCCTGTGGTGAGAGCAC
>QEPC01013438.1:2212769-2224892 GCA_003113815.1 Sphenodon punctatus | reverse complement strand
GGCTGCCCCTCTTTCCCAGCTGGCATTTGATGATAAAACTCCCAACTTGTGGGCAATGAAGGTGGTGGATAAAATTAGGCATCTTGGATTTTCACCAGAGGCCCTGATTCCACTGGGCTATAAAGTGGCAAAAAAAATGCTATTTGATAGACTCTTTGACTATACATGGCAGGATACCTTGGCTTCCCTTCGTAATAATAGAACATTAGGAGGACACCTTGTAATTATGAATCAAACGCGATCGCTGATGCCCTATTTGGTAAATAGTAAGATTCCTAAAAAGAGGAGGTTGTTCACTCTGGCAAGATTAAATTATTTTCCCTCAAAGTTGGTGGAGGGTCGCTATAGAGGGGCCCCGTTAGCTGAACGCAACTGCTGTTGCTTATTACAGCAAACTGAAACAATTGAGCATATTTTGCTATTTTGTCCCCTCTATAGTAAGGAACATGCTAGGTGGATAACACCATTGTTAGCTGCCCACCAAGGCAGGCAAAAAGAATTTTATTTTGGGTTCCTGCTGGGTGATCATTCTACAGATGTTACATCTGGGGTTATAGAATTTTTGTGGAGAGTATTTGTTATTAAGCAGGTTGGGGAAGATGAATAGATGATCTCGACCCACTATATTCTGTCGTGGTAAGGTTAATTGAACAGATTTCTAAGTTTTGGATGGTATTACACAGTCCAGGGGCCAAGAGCCTCCCGAGCTCAAGCCCCATAGGAGAGTTAGGGTTAGCTCAGTATTAAATTTTAATTAAGGAATTATATGGAATTCCTATGAAGAATATGAGCTATCCAATAAAATGGTTATAGGGCCATGAGGATGAATAGAGCTATGATGGCCTATTATATCTAGCTAGGTTATGACGGGGTGGATTTTCGGTTTGTAACCAGATTAGTCTGCAGGGGTCTTGAGATTTCTGATTTCCAGCTCCATAGAAGAGCTTGGATTCATGCTTATTATGCCCCACGTTGGGAAAATTTTATGTTGATTATGGCTTTATGAGTCTATTTTATTATATTTTATAAGGACTAGGGGGATATTTATATATTTAGTACTTTGTTAAGAAATTGGGGACTAAGTGAGTTTGGAAGTTATACTATTGATAAATTTTTATTTTTATTTTGATGTATTATATATGGTTTTTTTTATTGGTAATGTTTTATTGTTGGTTTCTTTTGTTGTGACTTTGTCGAAACAATAAACATATTTCAACATAAAAACATATAAAAATCCCATCAAACCCCCAACCACTATCCAGGCTGTCAAACGTTTGGCCCAAAAGGAAAGTCTTGAATTGCCTGTGCAAAACGCTCAGGTCCAGGCTGTGACAAGCTTCCAGGGGATGGAAGTACCACAACAGAGGAGCAGCTACTGAGAATACGCCTCTGTTCCCCCTTTCCATGTACCTGCAGTAGGGTAGTCCTTGCAGGAGTTTTCCAGTAACTTGGTTAGATGGGCATTGTTAGAGGCTACATGTTTGGTCGCTAGCCCGTAGTTTGATGTTATGCCTGTACATGCAACCATGCATGCCACTATGCATCTATTGCTTGCTACAGATGTTCTGGCTTAAAATCATGCAGGCAAAACTGGAGCAGCACAGACTGTACACAGCCATTGTCATGCCAAGAGAGGCACCTGTGCACTTAATAGGTTTTGCCAGTGACTGAGCTCTCGCTCTCTGTTTGGGGAGAATTGTTGTGGGGAAGTAAAACAACAATTATGGTTCTTATGCTGTTACTAAGATGAAGCAAAATATCATTTCAATGCATCTTCCAATTTGTCATGCCTCTTTACTGCATAATGAGGATTTTTTTTGTTTGAATTCCTGTTACTCCATATTCCTTAAGGGATTAAAGTATACAGAAGCAGATTTTCTTGGAAATATTTGTCCAGTTCTACTAAAGCATTCTGTGTTGATTTTATGATCAGGCACTTTTTTTGGTAGCCCTTTTATCCATTTAGGGTAACCGATTCCTTTGGAAAAGGAATGCCAAGGTCAGTAAAACGCTTTACCATCTTTGAGTTAGAGATTGAGGTGCGGGGAGGGGAGGGGGGTTCAGACATAAAATGGTTTTCCTCACTTTAATAGTATGGTAGTAAATCTGAGGAGCGGCAGAGTTAATGTCTCCTTGGCTATATCTGAGCAACAGGTTCACTCAGGGAGCTTGCTGTCTCAAAAGTGCTCGCTAAATAGCTCCACACAAGTCATTTGGCAGAACAAAGGAGAGGATAGTCAGGTTGTAAAATGAAGGACAATGGCTGCTTTTCTTGTGATTATTACTCTCTTCCAGTTTTGCCTGCTGTAATCCTCTTAGGCTAATAGAGACTTAAATGAACTGAGTCTCTGGAAGAGTTGATTTTTGCTTATCATTCTGCTCAGCTGCACTTTAATAACCACTGGACTCACAAACTGAAAGTTTAGAACTAGCTACTCCCTCTGTTTGAGATCCACAACAGCAAAGGCCCAATCACCCGCCAACTTAAGGTAGAATGGCAGGAACTCCAAACAGTGGGTGGTTCTGAGCAAGGTAAACATTAGTGTGAGACTCCCGGAACATGCCTCAAATATAATCAGGGCCTATACTAGTCAGCGCCCTAAAAATCATATTTTTATATTCTATTCTATTCTAGTTTTTACTTTTCCTCCAGAACTGTGATGTCACAGCATGTAGGCTGGATGCTGGACAAAGGATTTTCCTTACCTTGATATAATTTCCCCACACCCCATGGAGACAGGCCACTTATTACCTGCAGACAGAAACATGTTGAATGCATTTAGATGGACAGCAGCTCTTCTGATGCCTGCGCCAGTCTGCTTCACCTTCGGACTGGCTAATCCATCTAAAAGGAGGGCCGCCAGATGGGCAGGCAGAGCTGGCTGTCCTGGAGTACATCCTGCAGAGCAGGCCGGCCAAACCTAGCTGCTGTCTCTCTGGTGGGTGGACCCACACTGCAGTTCCACTCTCGGCCATCTGTTGCCCGGGACAACACCATGGAGTTGCAGGTGCCAGCCTAGATCGCTGGATGGTTGCCCACAACTCTATGCTGTGTGTGTGTCGGGGTTGTGTGGGTGGACTGCGGGCCAGGGAAATCGCTGGGTTAGTCTAAAGAGGACCCAGTCGGGACTGAAAGTGGGTGGACACAGGGTGCACCCCCTGAGTAGCTCCAGGGGCAGGCAGCCTCCACCTCCCACTCACTGAGGCAGAGTGGAAGAACAATTATCTGGTTTGTGTTGAGGACCTTTTGGTCTCCTGTTAAGGTTTGGTCTCCTTTTAAGCTGTGCAAGGATTTTTGATGGCACTGGGAGTAGCAAACATATCATCATGCCAATTAACTCGTGCCAGTGCTGTAGTGTAATAAAAGTAGGTGGTCTGCAGTAGATGTTCTATTCTATTCAAATTCATAGAATTTAATTGATTTTAAACTTACCTAACAACAGCCTTAAGCACCTATAAAGAGAGCTTATATGTTGACCTATAAAACCCTAAACAGTCTGGGTCCTACCTACCCGAGGGACTGCCTCATCCCCCATGCTCCAGGGTGGCCTCTGTGGTCATCTGGGGATGCCTTCCTGGAAGTCCCGTGCTTTTGTTGGGTAGCCACTGTGAGGAGGGCATTCTTGGCAGCTGCTCCATATTTGCTGGAGAACTCCCTTCCAGCGGAGGTCTGCCTCTGCTTGGACTTGCTCACCTTCCTGTGGCCGTGTAAGACCTGGCTGTTCCACTAGGCGTTTGGTGGAGGGGATGGGGAGGGTGGGGGCACGGGGTTGATGAGGGGGGGTTTATTGTTTTATGATTCAGTGGAATGGATTTTTATTGATTTATATATTGTTTTATATTGTCTGTGTTGAATATGTAAGCTGCTCCCAGCTGCCTGAGGCAGGAGGGGCGGGGTATTAAATATGTAAAATAAATAAATAAGTGCCCCCCCTTCCAAAACAAGTAATATTACCTGTTACACGTAGCAATTAATAGGCCCTTAACAGTCTTTAGTGCTGGCTCTCAGGAAATAAATGCCAAACTTAACATTCCTGTAAAACCATTAGTCCCAAATGCACATAATTGATGGCAGTGCTAATGTTCATAAAATGAACTGAGCCTGATTTAAAAGCCTGATACTAAAATGGTTCAGTCAAAGGCTTTGATCTATAAAGCTCTCGAAACAGGGCATACACCTTGAAGATTATCATTATAGATATGCTCCTTTTAACTTTTACTGGGTCCAGGCACTAGAATTTAAAAACAATACCGAAAAAAAGAAACTTTATCAAGTACATCTCAATATTAAGGCTGTTGATCAGTTAAATCTCCCTCTCTTCTCAAAAAGGAGTGCTGGGCACTTTGGCTGTCAGTATTCAAATCTCAATATTATTGATTTAAATTCAGGAATAAAGACACAAGTTGTTTTCTTTTTGCTTGCTAGAAAAGAACTGGTTAACATTTTCTGTACTATGAATAAGTACGGTGTAGTATCGTACTTATTCATATACAGGAAGGCAGATATAGATTGTAAGGACAGTCAGACAGTGGAACAGACTAGAGAAGTTGTGGATTTTCCATTGTGGGAGGTTTTTAAGAAAAGGCTGAATGAATCCATGTCAGATCCTACACTGCACCAGGAGATGGATTTAATCACCCTCAGGCAGTTTGCTGACGTTACAGGATGGGAGGTGGGGGAAACTGCCGTTAGCAAAACTAACAAGAGGGAGATCGTGTGAGTCCCTGCTTGTGGGTATGGGGCCCTGCATCGCGTTATTGATTTTATTTATTTATTTATTTTATTTTATTTATTTATTTTCTAGATTTCTATACCGCCCCATCCTGCCATGCAGCTCGGGGCGGTTAACAACAATAAAAACAGTATAAAAACATTTAAAACAAATATAAAATATATCAATAAAACAGGGCGTGGTACAATCATAAATAAATATATAAGGTGGGGGATTAAAAATCCCCCCCCCCTCCCTCCCAAAGGCCTGGGCAAACAGCCAGGTCTTACAGTTACGCCGAAATATCAAAAGGCTTGGGGCCAGGCGAGCTTCCTCCGGAAGGGAGTTCCACAGCCGCGGCCCTACCACCGAGAACGCCCGCTTCATCGTGGCCCCCCGCTTAACACGGGGGACCTCCAAGCGGGCACCCCCGGCAGACCGCAGGAGTCGTTCCGGGGCGCGAAGGGCGAGGCGGTCCCTAAGGTAAGAGGGGCCAAGGCCGTATATTTAATGGGAGAAGGGGGAAATAATGATAGAATGCCTGTGCACTGCCCATGATTGGGGACTCATGTGATCTCCCTTGTGTTAGTTTTGCTAATGGAAGTCAGCCCCTCTCCCCCGTAACATTGGCAAGCATCCTCACTATCCTTTCCAGTTCTATGATAAGTTGAACTGATTGTTCCCACCTAAATTACTATATAGATATATAATTTATAGATTATGGGGCTGATCCAAGGTCCGTGCGCTTGGTACATGCATGCATGTGGTGAGTACTTAGTGTGCACATTGCACAGGCCACATGTCACACATGGTGCACTCGATGAGTGTGAAATGCACGTGCCAAATGTGCACGTGGTGTGCACCAAGAGAATGTGTGTGGACCTTGGATCAGCTCCTTGAGCATTAAATTGGATTTGATCTGCATCAAATCCAATAAGAATGCAGTCAAATTATTTACAAAACCTCAGACCAAAGACTATAAGCATAATTAATCTTAGTAATCTAATACCAATACTAAGAAACTTGTCACTGATTTTTGAGTAACATAGACAAAGCTGCACATTTTAAAATTGAAAAACATACAGATGAGAAATAGTTTTAGCTACTTTTAAAGTATGCAGTGATAACCAGAGTTCAAACAATCCTTATGCAGATTATTGGTAGGGATACACCCAAAGAATAAGATGATATCCTCAATAGTAGTATGATAGTATCTGAGAGGAACGGTCCTGTTGCCTGTGTGACATCAGTATTAGTTGTCATTGGATAAAAACAAACATGACAGTAACCCGCTTTGACCTGTGGGCCACTGTCACTTTTGTTATTGGGCTGCCAGATGTTCACCTGGACTGACCCTACATGTTGGGGGCTAGCCCGGGCGCTCACTTTGACAAATGGCCGAAGTCACAGGCCGGACTAGCGCCAACCCAGTGACAGCAAGGCAAGCCAGGACATTTTTTGCACATCTGTTCCTGCTGGCCTGGATCAGGTCTGCCATGGCTGGCCGCTATAGCTGCCAGTCATTGTGTGGGGTGGGGCTACCACATGTTTGTGCATCTCCCTCTGAGTCCTGGCTACATGAACATTTGTTCTGTAGCCACACCTGGTCAGGACCGTGTCCACAGCAGTTTCCTGACCCAAACCGGGCTGGGTTTCCGTAGCAGCACATGCACACTTGTTTTTACCCATTACATAATCTATGAAATTTCCCCTAACCCAATTATGTTTTAGTAGCTTATTTTACATTTTGGGCAGGGCCCTGTGTTCGCTGTGTTTCCCCCATTGCTGCCAAACAGGGAAGTGAAGTGAACATAGGTCCCTGATTTAGGGTAACATTTTCAAATGTTAAAGTACTTGGGATCCTAGGTCCCCATTACAAAATTGGCTGAGACACTTTAGAACCCAATAAAATGCAGGGTCCTGAATCCATTTACTCATAAGTAGGGCCATTTGTCAATACGACTACATGAATAAATGGTTTCTGCATTCATTTTGACCACAGTGCATAAGAAACACAGGAGACAAAGTAGTTAAGATGCCAACTTTGACCAAGTTCTGCTAGTGAGAGCATTCACGCTTTCGAGCTACACAAAGTTCTTCTTCAAGTATCATCTTAATTACCTTGTATCCCATCCCTCTCATATTTGAGACCACTATGGCAACCACACCTTTTCTAGACCATAGTGCACAAGTCACAGAAACATCATAAAGTTAAAAAAAGTACCAAAACGTCATGGAGAATGGAGAATAAAACATTTCCTGGAGGGGGCAGGCAGTTGTGGGGAGAGCCCAGGTGGAGGGAGAGGCACAAAGAAGAGGGGAAATTGTGGGTGGGAACTGGAGACAGATGCTGCGGGCGAGTGTGGCATGAGGAGGCAATGAGGGCAGGTGGGAATTGAAGGAAGAGGCACAAGAAGAGTAGAGCAAGGCGGGCAGTACAACTGTTCTTCCGAGTCCCACTACTCTAGCCAGCCTGAGATGTAATCATCATTATTATCTTGATGGAAGCAGCCCCAGCATCCCTCCTGCCCCAGCTTGTTCTACCAAGTCTCAATTATGCTGTCCACAGCTTCAGCAATGCCCCCAATCTTTAGAAGAAGACATAAGACCAAGTGCATGGAGCCCAAGTTAAAAGCATAATATGTGAGACTGTACAATGTCTTTTACTGCTTACATGGTGCATGAGTTAAGGTGGAAGTCTTAGCTTACGATTTCCATGCTTTTTGGAACATGAGTGAATTAGTAAGGGCCTTGCCCTTAACTCGCCTTTTAAGCAGAAGGGTTTTTGATCTAAAATGTATCTTGTTTCTGTTACAGCAGCAACTGAAACCTGGACATCCTTGTGCCATTGTATTAACATAGAGAGAAAAAAGATCCATAGTACCCAAGAAGCTCACGGTATAAAATAGACCAGACAAAGTGTGCTAGGGCAAAGAGAGATGAAGTGACTTGCCCAGGGTCATACACCATCAGCAGCAGAAATGGAATGTGATCCCACCTTCAAACTACTCTGCCGCCCAGAGGACTATTACATAACTTGCCTCTCACTGATGAGATAAGGCTAAATCTGTTAGTGTTTGATGAGTACTATGAGATCATTGCATGAAAAAGGAGAGAGCACTATAATAAGTACTATCATAAAATAATATTTTTAATATATATTTTTTTACTACAGTAAATAAACTACGGGTGCAGTCCTAAACTCTCATGTGTATGGTCCTACAGGTTGTATGCGGCTGGCATGCAGGCTGTGTGCTGTTTGTGTGCATGCCACATTTCCTATGCAGGGGTTACGTGCAGGTTACGCACATATTGTGCGTGCATCCTTTTGTGCAGTTTGCAAGGTTTAGCATTGGGCTGAAAGCTTCTTCTTTTAAAAAAAAGTCTATGCCAAGCATAGTAGCAGAGATGAGAGCTTAACCATACCATGTGCATTTTTGGAAAGAGGATAAAGGCGGTGCTATAAATGTCTCTTCTGCAAATCAGGCTGCTATTTTTTTCTCCTTTCTGGTTTGGTTCGTGAGTGAAATCAAAAGGAGTACAACTCCCAAGATTTATTTTTGCCCAAATCTGAACAGTAAAAATTCACTTTTTTGTGCTGGAACTATACTATATACAACTTGTCCATTAGTCACCTAATACATTTTTGATCACTTCATACTTCATTTTCTTCCTTTGACCTTTGAGGATTCCCAAGGATTTCTAAAACCCATTAGTATCTATGAACACTCACAGTAAATCCATAAATGATTGCTTAACGGTCATCGCTAATCAGAATTAAGAAATCTTGGCACAGCTAAAGATCTGCCACAGGTTTGGATTTTTTTCCTGAGGTGCACGCATATTTTCTTTATTTGCAATACTGATTTTAAGAATCGGATGATAAATGTCTACTACTAAACAAAATGTCAATAAAATACTTTGCTCACCATCCCCTCCCTGGCCAAACCAGAAATGCATTTAACTTGGTAGAATGAAATAAAGAGAGAGACACAGAAATACTCTTCTGTTGAACATCACAGGATGCTTAAATAACTTTAACAGTGATGGACATTGGATCTCAAAGCAACATAGAATTGGTGATAGATGAACTTCAAAAACTTTGGTTATATAATCACCTCTGTATGCTTATCTGTAGCTTATCTAATCCAAACTGCATAGATCATAGGGAAATGTCACAAAAACCCACAGGTTTCCTGGTACCTCCTGCTTTTAGAGAGGTTAGAAATTAGGTGAGAAGAGCCATTCTTTCACTTGTGCTTTGAACCTGGAAGGTAGACACAGATGAAAATGAACAGCAATGAAACAAACTTAACTAATCGATATATTACAAAAAATGCCAGTGCTCCTTACCTATTTGAACTAATAGGTAGCACCTCCGATTACTAAAAATCCTATTTTTAATCTAATTTTCTTTTCACCATTTATTTATTGAGTTAAATTTATAGCCGGCCCTATCCTGAAGGCCCAGAGAGGGTAACATAAAAACAAATATTCAATAAAAACAATAATATCATTTAAAAAATAAAATAAAATAAATTCAAGATAAAAATCCACACAAGTGTATTCCTGCTCACCAAATGCCTGACCCAAGAAAAAAGCTTTGCATTTCTTTCTAAAAATGCTCAGACCCATGCTTTGATGACACTCTAGGGAGAGTTCCAAGGCTGTAGAGTGGTCACCAAAAACGCCTTTTTAACATGTCTTCATCGTACAGACTTAGTACACGGATGGAACTACCAAGAGGTCATTTTCAGCTGACCAAATAGAATTCTCTTTTTTACTTCTTGCATTTTACTCAGTATGTAAAATAACTCTTTGGTTCCCAGTAAGGTTCACTTTCCAATTCTCATATAATTGGACGCTCACTTGGATAATGCTGCAAACAGTGCACCAGAACATTTCTGAGCTTTGCATGAGCAAGGACAGGAACTCACTACTAGCTTAGGGTCTAAAATAAGAGCCATGTATGGGTGTACAAGCAGAAAGAGACATGCCCCTCTACTGAGTTTGGGACACAGAGGGCAGTCCTCTCCTGAATTATGACTCCCTCACAGTCCCTACACCAACAGCATTTATAGGATTATTATTATTAATTATTATTATTATTATTAGCAAACATTTATATAGCGCAGGCAATGTACCTGGTGCTTTACAAAATAATTGAATAGACACCGTCCCTGCCCTAGAGCTTACAATCTGAGAGACGGCAGGGGGAGTGGGGGGGCGGGGGGGGAGACAAAGGAAGGGGAACAGAGGGAGAGACAAGGAGTGTAACATTCACGAGGTCCCAGGTGCACGCGCTTAGGATATGAGTACACAGACCTTAGGTAACAGATTGTACTGGATGGAGGGTATCAGCAGGAGTTAGGTGAGGGGAGCGAGGAGTCAGGGAGGGCAGGATTGCCAGATGTTATTTTAAGGGAACATCTTTTATCTCAGAATCCCACCACTCCATACAATGTTATTTTCGTTCCTTATTTCAGAACCCCACAGTGCCACATTACCCCTTCTTTCTGAAATTTTTAATCTGTCAGTGTTTGGTAGTAACCACCAGCAGCACATCTTCCCACTCTACTTAGTAGGGGTGGGACATCAGGCCAAATACCGGGTACTGGTTTTACTGGTGCTGGATTTACAAAAACCAGTTTACCGGATTAATACTGGTTTACCGGTACCGGATCTTTTCCATTGATTTCAATGGGGAACTGTCCCCATTGAAATCAATGGAAAAAACCAAAAACCTCCCCCCTCCCTGAGTCCAGGCTGCGCGGGTGGAAGGGGGGACACCCCACACCCACCCTGCCCAGCCTGGATTTAAACACCAAAAATAATTTCCCCTAAGTCCCCTAGTGCGGGCTCCGGGCCGCCACCGGTGACCCAGAGCGTGCACCAGCACTGCAGCAGCCAGCAGGTAAGTGTACCGGTACTTTACTGATCCCTTAGGTGGGGGGTGGTTTAACACCCCCCCCACCCCAGGGATAATTGCCATTGTTGCCTACCTTGAGCTCCAGGCACCGGCGGCGGTGGTCTGGCGGCTTCAGCGCTGGCTGTGGCTGCCGGCTTCAGCACACTACTAGGCCTTCCGGAGAAAAGTTCCCCACACTAGGGGACTTAGGAGAAATTATTTTTGGTGTTTACATGCAGGCTGGGCATGGTGGGTGGGGGGGTGTCCCCCCTTCCACCTGCACAGCCTGGACTTGGGGAGGGAAAGTGTTTGTGGTTTTTTGTGGGTTTTTTTTACATTGTGGCCATTCATTTGAATGGCCGCAATGTAAAAAACTGGTACGGGGGGAATCCGGTAATTTACCCAGATTACCGGGTTTAATCTGATACTGCCGGTACACCCAATACCGGCAGTATCGGATACCGGTAGATTCGGTAGTCCCACCCCTACTACTTAGCTCTGAGCAGGGGTTTTCAAAATGGCTTTCTCCCTTCCATGGACTAGAGTAGACTCCCTGACTAGCAGTTGTGTCATGATGTAATACACTCTGTCAAACAACCAGTCACAGAGTCTGTTCCATAAAAGCAGGGAGTGAGTTGCAGCAGAGTGGTCCTGAAGCATCACAGATCCTGACTGAAGGCTGAAGAGAGTCCTAGTCCCAGAACCTACAACAGAGTGGAGTCCAGCAGCAGTTCATCCCCAGCAAAAGCATGGAGGTGCAGTAGGAGAGTGTCAGGAATGTGGCTGGACATGGCCCAGGTTTCAGGAAGGCACTCACTAAGGCAGGGAGTAAAGAGGCAGCCCGAGGGAACAAGTATGTGCACAGGGGCAGGTAGTGGTAATTTCAGGGCCCAAGGGCTTGCGTGAATGCACCAGAGGCTGGTCTGGTACTCAGAAGCTGGGGCAGGATAGGGATGGGCGAACGCGGTTCGGTAGTTCGGTGTTCGGCCCGAACTTGGCCTGTTCGGACAACCGAACACGAACATGAACCCGAATGCAAACATACCGAACGGCACCAAACGGCGAAATGGCGAACACACCGAACAGATCCGAACACCGAACGACGAAATGGCCGAACAGTTCGTTAAGTTTGGATTGTGTTCGGTTGTGTTCGGGTGGCTAAAACGTGGTCTGTCAGGTCACTGGAAGGCCAAATGTAGGGAGAAGTCATTTGACTCAGCTAGGAGCAGACTTCCAGGCACCAGGGTGGAGGGTGGAGAGAGTGGCTTCGAGTAGCAGCCAGCCTGCCGAATCACCATCTCTTTTCGCCTCAGACCACTGGCTTGGCAGTCTGCAATTGGTCATGGGCTAGGCTGCATGGAGCGCGGGCGCAGCAAGAAACAAAACTTTCTGCCTCCCCCATTCCCAATACCTTCTGAGCTAGTCACTGTTCCCAACAGCAGGCGTTTCAGAAGGCTCCTCTTCACCCAGCATTTTCCACTCCAGCTTCGCAATCCATTGCTG
>QEPC01013438.1:2194343-2209699 GCA_003113815.1 Sphenodon punctatus | reverse complement strand
ATCCGAGGAGTAAGCCACCAGTGCAGGACTAGCAGCACCAGCTGCAGCAGTAGCCCTAGCCGCCGCCGTAGCCCCCACCAGGGCAGCTGCCTTGGCCACCTCCTCCTCCTCGAGTGGCAGTGGCTGTGGCAGCACTGGCAAGTTGGCCCCCAGCCAGGGGATCCTCACTACAGCCTTCTTTATTTTTTATTTTTTTTAAAAAACCCACAAGGATCTCTCTCTCACCCAACACACAAACCGAACCAAAACACACAGCCAGCCAATCCAACAAAGTCACACACAGTCAAACACAGCCAAAAACACACCAACTGAGTCAAACACACACTCACTCGCCACACAGCTCCGCACGCACACGAATTTCCGTTTTTTGGTGCTTCCGCTTTCGATTTCGGGCTATCGCGCGATTTCAATGACCGAACGGCCGAACACGAACTCGCCGAATGGCCGAACACGAACGGGCGAACACGAACGGGCGAACACGAACTCGGCGAACGGCCGGACGGCCGAACACGAATGGCCGAACATGAACGGCCGAACACGAACGGCTGAACACGAACCGTGGTCTGTTCGCCCATCCCTAGGGTAGGATGCAGGGAGCTGAGGCTGGAGTGGGGAGCCAGGAGCTGAAGTAGAATGAGGAAGCAGAGACTGGAGAAGGAAACAAGGAGCTGGAGTTGGATGTGGAGGCTGAAGTCAGAGAAGAGAACCAGGAGATGGAGCAGGATGTGGAAACAGCAGTTCAAGGGAAAGCTATGGCAAGCCAGATCAGGTGAGTCGCACCATTAGCAAGCAAAAGATGGAATGGAATGGCTGCCTTCCCTTAATATAGGGAAGTGGAAGTACTGAGAGTTTCCTTCCTGCTTCTCCCCAGGAAGGTTCCTTATTGGCCAAGACTGTAGCACATGGCATGGTGTCAGCTCTATGTATGACCCAGCACCATTCTGGCTGGTGGATGGTGCCTCTGCATCTGGTGCCAACTATAGTCTGGCACTGTTCTGACTGGTGGATAGCGCTTCTGCATTTGGCGTCAACTGTAGCCCAGAACCCTTCTGGCCGGTGGATGGCATCTCTGTGCCCTGTTGGAGACAACAAGGAACAGGTCGGCCATGGTGGCGAATGCTGCGGGTGGCAGAGAGGAGGTTTGAGGAACTGGAGCTTTGAATCACCATCTCCAGGGTCCTAAGGCAATGGCCATTTTCACAGTGCCCTGCTGGACCTTGGCTTTGGCCCAGAATCTGCCTTGTAGGCCTCCTGTCTCCTAATTGGCTGCCTGAATGAATAAATGTTGGCCCAGTTGGAATCGGAAATTGGCTACAATAGGGTCTCGTTCAGTGATTCTCAGCCTGTTGTCCTGGACCTGTTTCTGTCCCTAATCCTGCCTTCTATTCCCATTCCTGCCTCTGATCTGGATCCAGTTCCATTCCTGAGTGTGCCCCAGACCTGATCCTACAAGCCTGCCCATGCCCTGGATGGACTCCTCACAGGAGGTGAGATGAGTGAAGGGGAAAGGCAGTCTCAGTCAAAGCATGGGGGCAGAGCTAAGGTTGTCAAAGAGTATGGATTTGGTAGATAAGAGGGATGGAACTGTTCTCTCCAATAGTGGCATCGTTCAGAATGAGGAAAGAAGCCCATCGAAAGCACCTGAATGCTTAGGATGCAGACCTACAAGTATTTGGACTAAAAGTGAATGAAACCCATAGCAGAATTAGGCCTTAGCATGGAGCAGCATCACATGCTTTCTTGTGTCATTAGCCAAGTGATTCTGGTTCAAGAAACCAGAGTAGACACAAAAAGAATAATTGAGGAAATTGCAATAATAAACCTATTCTGAAATGGTATTTAACTCTGACAGCTGATGAAATGAGTCCAGAAACATACATAAAACAGGAAAAGAAAAAGAAAAGAGAGAGAGAGACAAAAGCATGTTCTTGTTCATGAGCACTGAGCAACTTGGCCTGATTAGCCTCCCTTTGGCTTAGTTTCAACTGAACATTTTTTGGTAAATCATAAATTCTTTCCCCAAATATACAACCCATCAGCTTAAAAACAATCCTTCATTCATTCAGGAAGAGGAAATGTGGACGTCTCATTCTGGGGTAGTAGCGAGGCATAGTCCTGTTACATGAGTAGCAGTTTTGCTTGAGTAGGTGCTGGGAGGATTTTGTCTCATGGGTTTGGCTGGCTCTTTCCTGGAGGTCAAAATGAGATGAGGAAAAGACATCAAATGCCATAGTCTGTTAGGCAGGTGCAAATCCTGTCTCTCCCCTCCCATCCCACATTGAGAGTAAAGCAACAAATAGAGCATAGAGCTCAGTAATGTTAAGGAACAGCAAAGAGGAGTCTTTTTAAAAACTAAAATAATAGAATACTAACTAAACTAGAAACTAAAAACACTAAAAGATAAAATAACCACTGTGAAAACACAGGAGGTTTTAATGAAAAGGTAAAAGAATCTGAAGCAAATGTTCAGACGTAGAAATGATTTTGCAATCACTTCTGAAGAGAGAATAGCTTTTGTTCTAGTAATAAAAAATTCTTTGCCAGTATGCCAATGGGGTTAGTCTGGACTTTCACTGTTGAGCTGTGCCTTAGATATATTATTATTATTATTATTATTATTATATTATAAACATTTATATAGCATCAGTCATGTGACCTGGTGCTGCACAGAACATAGAAATAGATGCGGTCCCTGCCTGTGGTTTACAATCTAAAAGACAAGGAAGGGGAGACAGAGAGAGGGGACAGTGGGAGAGACAGGGGAGAAGACAAACAAACATTCAAGTGGATGCGAAGACTCAGGTGCGTGTGCTTGGCTTGGTTACAATCAGGTTGCAGCGAGCAGTCTGCAGAGGCGGGCAGACAGTAGGTATATGGGAACGTCTAGCAGGCATTGGGAAAGGCAGCGAGGAAAAGGTGGGTCTTGAGGAGGGATTTGAAGGAGCGGAGGGAGGGGGCAAGGTGGATGTGGGCAGGGAGGGAGTTCCAGGCATGGAGGGCAGCGAGGGAGAAGGGTCGAAGGCGATTAGGTGAGCAGGAGAAACAAGGGAGAGTGATGGAGGGGACAGAGGAAGAGCGGAGAGGGCGTGCAGGAGTGTGTAGGAAGATTAGGTCCGAGAGGTAAGGGGGAGCTTGGTTGTGGAGCGATTTGAATGTGAAAACCAGGAGTTTAAACAGGATATGTTCAGGAAGGGGGAGCCAGTGAAGAGAGAAGAGGAGAGACTGCACAGTGCACATGGTCGAAGCGACGAGCAGAGTGAATGACCTTGGCAGCGGAGTTTTGGATTGCGATAAGGGGGGACAGGTGAGAGCGAGGGAGGCCAGCAAGAAGGAGGTTGAAGTAGAACTTGTGTGCCATCTTTGCATATTTTATTATTTGCCTGCTATATTGAACCCACTTGTATCTCTGCAGCAGGGTGAGCTGGCCCTGCCAGGGCTAATGGGCTCAGTTCACCTGCTTCACCCAGCTGACTGGAATGACAAAAGGCGGAAGGTGCTCAGCTGGGGCTGAGACAAGTCAGCTGATCGTCAGTAAGGAACAAAAATCCCAGAGTTTAAGAAGTAAGACTGCAGGATTGTGAAGGTGGTGCTGTGTTGGGAAAGGATGGGTGAATGGCTGACTGAGTGCAAGATCTAATTAATAAACACTATGTGGGAAATAAACAGCACTACAGAAGCTGTAGAAATGTACTTTGTTGGGAGAAATAAACGAGCCAAAGGAGGGTGAATTAAAGGATCCTCAGTAAGTCTCCTGTGGGTTATGGGGACACTGAGACACAGAAGGTGTTAGAAGCACTGGTGGTGGAGAAATCTCTCTCACCTTTTTTAAAAGCAACTTGCCATCCTACATACTTACTTTTCACACGTACCTACCCAGTTTGCTCCTCCCAGCATGCATTCACTCTGCAGCTGGCAATATTCCTGAATGCCATATTCTCCTGCTGACGTGCACCCTTAGGGAATGTCTGCAGCTTGCTTTTCTGCTGCGTAGAGTGGAGGCCAGGTTTGGGGTCTAACTAGAGTCGCACGGCAGTGGTTCCCTGTCAGAGCCTATTATAGAATCATAGAGTTGGAAGGGACCTCAGAGGTCATCTAGCTGAACTCCCTGCTCAATGCAGGAAATCCACAGCTACAGCATCCTTGACAGATGGCCGTCCTCCAGCCTCTGGGTAAAAACCTTCCATCCATATCAAAGCGCATGCACAGATTTCCTCTGGCTGTACCCATTTTCTGAGCTGCCAAGGCAAAAGCTTGCTGTTTTACCCTTCACTCGTAAAAACTCTTCTAACCTTAATTTAAGTTTCATTCTGAGGCAACAACATTAATAAGTGATGATTGATGGTTAATGATTACATAGCTCCTCTACAATTACTTTTGGTCACATGAATTGAGCTAAAGGGGGTGGGGTAGCTACCTCTACAAAGAAGCAGAGTTACTTTGGGAAGAGAGATTTTACTCTAGAGGAGATGTTCATCTGCATAGTTCAGAGACAAGCAGCCCCTTTAAAAAAAACTTCTCTGTTGATCCTCCCACTTCCCAGCATGCATGTCTCTTCCTGGTTTGTTTGCTTGCAGTATGTGTATGTGATGTTCTCTTTTTTGTATTGTTCCTCTGGTCGTTCCCTGCCCTGCTGCAATTAAATTATCCAGGAGTAAGAAAGGAAAGCAGGAAAGAGATTGAGTTTTTGGGTCACAACAGAGGGGGGACTGTTATGCTGTGCTAATGCCTCCAGGTTAGCAATTCCAGAGCAGTCTTGTTTGTGAGAACATACTTGCCTCTTGCACCTCTTCAATCCTCAAATTTCACCCGCAAGTCAGAGGAGCCTGAGCCTACTCATTTATGTTTTCTTCCCCTCAAGGCCTCCCATCTTAGCCCTTGAATTATGAAGTTACGGAAGCTTTTGCTCTTTGCGTTGTGCAGCAATGGCAATCAGACATCCCCTAAGGCCATCCTGGAAGTATCTCAAAATGCTGTGGTTTTATCACTACTACTAGCTAGCTCCAAGGAATCAAAGCCAGGCTAGGAGAAGGCATTTAATTGAGCTTGACTGCTCCAAATATCTACACAGGTGTTTGAGCCTCTCTGTAGAGTTGTGTGAATTTCTCAATTTTCATGTCATTCTCTTTTCTCATCTCTTAAGGAAATTTCACAACATCTGCCCCAGTGGGAAATTTTTTAGAAAAGTGAAAGGAGCAAAATCTGACACACACCCCCCCCCCGTCCTTCCCCTTCATCTGGAGGGAAGAATACACAAGGCTTGGGTTGTAACATAGCAAAACTCCAAGTCCTTTTGACCCCCCGCCCTGGTCTGTCTCCATTTACCAGATGATTTACTTCAATAAAATGTAACAAGCTTTCAAGAAGCATCCACAGCTGTTGGGGCTGCCATGAGTCACACTTCATGCTCCAATTCTTCAAGCTCCTCTCTTGCCTTGGATAGCTTTATCTAAGTCTGGGCCATTTTCCTCCCCTAGAGAATGTCCCAGTTCTAACGCTGACTGAAGGAAAAGGATACCCTACCAGGGAGCAAAGGACATTCAAAGCAGGCCTCATAAGGCAAACACTTAAGGAACCGTAACCCATATATATATATATGGGTGTATATATATATATATACCCATGGGGAGCTGGGAGCTGTTCACTCCCAGCTCCCGACAGTAAGAAGTTCATCCCATAAGCTATTTGGTTAACAGCCATTAATGGACCTTCTCTCTGAACTATCCAGGCCTTTTTAAAACCCAACCCTGACAATGTCCTCTGGCAACAAATTCCATAGGTTAATTATATGTTGATATATATATATGGGTTACTGTTCCTTAAGTGTTTGCCTTATGAGGCCTGCTTTGAATGTCCTTTGCTCCCTGGTAGGGTATCCTTTTCCTTCAGTCAGCGTTAGAACTGGGACATTCTCTAGGGGAGGAAAATGGCCCAGACTTAGATAAAGCTATCCAATATATATATGGGTTACTGTTCCTTAAGTGTACTGTTCTTTAAATAGTAATATATAATATTACTATTTAAAGGAAAATCACACAGGAACTAGTAAAAGTACCAGAAGCTTTCTTTATGCTGTTTCCTCACATAACCTCTGGCTTGCAATAAATATGTTCCCTGTCCAATGCCTGTTTCAGAAGGTCATTTCACACTGAAATTTAAGATTAGATGTTTCATATAGTAAAACTGCTTCCAGCTTCAGTGCTGCAGAGGGCAATAATTGCAGCTGTATTGTGCTTTGCAGGCGTGATTAGAAGAGTTTATGCTAGGATCCTTACTAGGAGCCTATTTCTTTGGGTGTAGAACATAACAACATAGATAGTGCCATATTGAGTCAGACCAATGGTCCATCAAGCCCAGCATCCTGTCCTCTGACAGTGGCCAATCTCGATCGCACTGGAGAAGAACCAATAGTCACAATGAGCAATCCATTCCCCATTGTTCACTCCCAGCTCCCGACAGTAAGAAGTTCATCCCGTAAGCTATTTGGTTAACAGCCATTAATGGACCTTCTCTCTAAGAACTTATCCAGGCCTTTTTAAAACCCAACCCTGACAATGTCCTCTGGCAACAAATTCCATAGGTTAATTATGTGTTGAGTGAAAAAGTACTTCCTTTTATTTGTTTTAAAGCTGCCAGCGGCTAGTTTCCTGGAGTGTCCCCTAGTTCTAGTACTATTTGAGAGGGTAAATAACCGTTCCCTATCTACTCGTTCAATACCATTCAAGATTTTATAAACCTCTATCATGTCCCTCTCAGTCTTCTCTAAGATGAAGAGACCCAGCTTGTCAAGCCTCTCTTTGTACAGAAGCCGTTCCATACCCTTTATCGTTCTCGTTGCCCTTCTCTGTACCTTTTCTAGTTCAGCTATGTCTTTTTGAGATGGGGTGACCAGAACTGTACACAGTATTCCAGGTGCGGTTGCGCCATCAATTTGTATAAAGACATTATGACATCCTCAGTTTTATTTTCTATCTCTTTGCGAATAACTCCTAACATTCTTTTCGCCATTTTGACTGCTGCTGCACATTGGACTGAGGATTTCAGCGTATTGTCCACAGTCACTCCCAGATCCTTTTCCTGAGTGGTAACTCCTAGCTTAGTACCCAGCATTGTGTATTCATAATCTGGGTTAATTTTCCCTACGTGCATCACTTTGCACTTGTCCACATTAAATCTCATTTGCCATTTAGATGCCCAGGCACCAAGTCTCGTAAGATCCTGATAACTTGCTGTCATCTGCAAATTTGATCACCTCACTCTTAACACCCATTTCCAGATCATTAATGAATACATTAAACAGCACCGGTCCCAATACAGATCCCTGAAGCACACCACTTTTTACATCTCTCCATTGTGAAAACTGACCGTTCAGTCCTACTCTTTGCTTCCTATCCTTTAGAGAAAGGGTGTATTTAAATGAGATGCACCTATGCATGGCCACCCACTGTCCATGTGTCCAACTGCTCATGTGAAGGTGGTGCATGGGGAAGTGTGCTCCTGTGACCCACACACTGGCCACTTATGGTCATGCATGGAGCACTCCCAAAAAATCAGGAGTACCCCATGCAGGACAAGGCAAAAGGGTGTGAGGGAACAGGCTCCCATGCATCCCCCGTTCATATGAACTAGGGCTCCCACCCATGCCAGCAGATGGGTCTGCAGACCAGATGCCTCCCTGGATCCATCGACAGCCCTGCTGGGAACTCCCTGGGGAGCTCTTAAAGGACACGTGCATGAAATGCAACACTGCGTTGGCTCAACGCTAAACAAAAACCCTCGTGATGTATGAGAGAAGAGCCAATGCCATTATTTATTTATTTATTATTATTATTATTATTTACTTATTATTTTATTATTAGCATTTATATAGTGCCAGCGATGTACCTGGCACTTTACAGAAAATGAGTTTACAATCTAAAATGTCTTACCCCACCCTTCCTGCCAAAGGCAGCTCAGAGCAGCGTACAATATTAAAATGTAAAGAATACACATAAAACATAAATACGAAAAACATAAACCACCCCATACCATTCCCCAACCCTTGTCTACCCCAACCCCCCTATCTCCTGACTCACCCTTCCCCTGACAACCCTCCTACCCTAGCCCCCACTGCCAAATGCCCTTGTAAATAATACTGTTTTACACTGCCTCCTAAAGGCACTCAAGTCTGGGCATAAACTAACCTCCTGCAGGAGGGAGTTCCACAGCTGTGGGGCGGCAGCCAAGAATGCTCTCCTCATTGGGGAGGCCATTTTAAAAACTGGTACCTTCAGATGGGCGTCCCCAGCCAAATGCAGAGGTCGTGATGGGACATGGTAGGTCAGGTGATCTGCCAGAGGGCTTTAAAGGTCAAAAACAGCATCTTGACTTGTGCCTGGAAGACAACAGGCAACCAGTGCCGATTTTGGAGCACAGGTGTTATGTGCTCCCTGCGACCTGTCCCCATAAGGATCTGGGACGCCACATTCTGCACGAGCTGCAGCTTCTGAACAGTCTTCATGGACAGCCCCACAGAGAGCACATTGTAGTAGTCTAGCCTCTAGATAATGAAGACATGGATGATAGCTGCCAGACCCAAATCAGAAAGAAAAGGCCTTCTCACCAGATGGAGTTGGTGAAAAGCACCCCTGGCCACTGCCACCTCCTGAGATTCTAGGTGCAGCAGCAGGTCCAGGAGCACTCCAAGGCTGCAAAACTGAGTAACCAGGGGGCCCCGGACTCCATCAATAACCGGGCTCTCAATCCCCCCCAAGTCACAAGGCCAGTCAACCATCATCACTTCAGTCTTGTCAGGATTCAACCTCAGTTGACTCACCCTCATCCAGTCCCCCACAGCAGCCAAGCAACGGGTAATCACTGAGACTGCAGGACCTGAGTCAGATGAAAAAGAGAGGTAGAGCTGGATGTCGTTAGCATACTGATGCCACCTCACTTCAAACCTCCAAATGAGATCACCCAGTGGCTTCATATGCAGGTTGAACAACGGGGGACAAGATGGAACCCTGCAGAATCCCACAGGGGAGATCATGGGGTGACAATGAGCAATTGCCCATCACCACCCACTGAGCCCTCCCTGACAGGAAGGAGTGAAACCACTCAAGAGTGGTCCCTCACACCTCCGCCAGATGCTGCAGTCGAGTCAATAGTGCTCCATAATCAACAGTGTCAAAAGCCGCTGATAGATCTAAAAGGATCAACAGAGTGGCATTCCCTCTGTCAATCTCCAAGTGTAGATAACTGACTAAGGTCACAAGTACAATATCTGTGCCATGCCCAGGATGAAAGCCAGACTGAAAGGGGTCCAGAAATCCGATAGCATCCAGATGGGCCTGGAGCTGATGCTCCACCACCCGCTCAACAACCTCTTGCCCCATCAAGGGGCATACATGAAACCAGTAACCCCCTTCCTGCCCAAGAGACAGTGCAACCACTGCAGCTGCTGGCAGTCCCAGACTACAACAGAGGTGCATATTACTGGGTAGGATATGCGAGAAGCTGCTGTCAGAGCTGCTGTCCTCCTGCCATGGATCCATAGCAGGAGGATGCCCTGGCAGGAGACATGCCATTTTTTTGCCTCAGTTTCCATTCTGGTAAGTGGGTATCACTATACTATCCTACTTCACAGAAGCTACATTAAGGGAATGTGGGGGTGCTCAAACACGGTGATAATTGGCTGAGTATTGTTGGAAAAAAGTGGAAGTGAAAGAAGGTATTGAAGGATTGGGGAAAGGAAGAAGAAAAAGAAGGGGGAAAGAGGGTTTGAATGGGACAAAGATGAGGGGGGACAGAGATAAAATGACCAATAGAACTTATTACATCCCTAAATGTTCATGAATAAAATAATAAGGAAAGAATTCAGGAATCTCAGCTTTCTTCTTCTGCTATGATCGATAGACACATTGCTGCAGCATAAACAATTATATTAATGCTTTGAGAAAATGCTGTGTTAGGAATGGATTCTGCCATGAAAGAAAAGGAGATGAAATAGTCCACATGATAGCTTTTACAGGACCAACTTCTAGACTACTCTATCTCCATCTATCAGTTTTCAGACCAACATGGCAGCCACATTCTCTCTAGACATGGCAGAGAAAAGCATGGCAATAAGTTTTTTTTTCCTACAACACAAGGCTTCTCCTGTTTGTGAAGTGGAAAGGTATTTTAAAATGTATTTGCTTTTTATTTAACCATGTAAAGATCCAGTACAATTGCTCAAGTGTTGTACAAGTTCATACAACTTACTGAAGTTTTTTAAAAAAACACAAAACTTAAGAAATATAATAATAAAAATAATCCTGGTGTGGCAATTAGAGGCCAGTAATTGCTGCATCAGCACAGATCCCTAAAGGTAGATAAATGCAAGATCAAATGTAAAATATTTTGAGATTATCTTGATTTACCATTTGTTGAAACTATTTAAAAAGTTTTTCTCATTTTCAAAAATTTGGAATTCAAAATTTCCAAATTTTCAAAATTCCTAATTTTTGAAACGCCTCTAGTTTCATCCTTCTCTCTAAATGGATTAAGGGAAAAAATGAAAATGCTAACAACTTTTCTGGGTTTTCATAATTTCAAATTCATAATTTCATCAACATTTTAAAAATGTCAACCTACTACTTGACACAAGTAAAAAAATAGTTATACAAGAGCACGTATGGCCTAGTCTACTGATAGTTGAAATGGAGTTTTTGTTGAGTTTTGGAAACTTACAACAGATTGTGAATACTATAGCTAATCAAAGCAGGACATAGAATAAATAACTGTGCTTTTTTGTTTTATATACAGATAAATTAAGAAAGAGGGAAACAGTGCGTTCTTACCATCACAATATAGACCAGCAGATTACATGGCAGTTGTAATGCACAATATTCTAGTGGACAAGCTTTTTATTGCAAAATTACTCTAATCTGAATGTCATAAACTAAGGTCCTTTTCACACAGACACTCTAACACTGATAAAATGGGTGTTACATTTTATACACGTTGCAGGGTACCCGTAGAGTATACCTGCAGCCCTCCAACATGTATAATATGTAGCACCCATTTTATTAGTGGGTGATTTCAGAAGTGACGCGTTCCAATTCACCACAGTGAATCCCACCCCGGTGTCAACGGATTCACCGCGGGCTGTGGTGACAGGATCATGACCACCGCCCGGGGGCAATCAGAGAGAACATGGGTCGGGGGAACACAACAGACATGCAGTGGAGATGTGGACCGCGGTTCGAACCCCAGAATGCACCACGTCTTGGATCAATTCCTTCCATCGCGGCTGCGGGTTTCCGTTCAGAAATTACTTTTCATTCACCCCTGCCTTGGTGACCATTCACCACACTTCTGGACCTCCTCCCGCCCCGACCTCACGAAGCGTGGTTAGCTTCACCCCGGGCCGCGTTTGACTGTGGTGAACATCTGGATGCACGGCGCTTTCACCCCCCCCCCCGTGTTTGACGGAGGTTGAACTGTGGTGGACATTCACCACGTCACTTCTGAAATCACCCAGTGTTAGAGTGTCTGTGTGAAAAGGGCCTAAGTAGCACACAGCAATGAGTTTAAAGGAAAAAGCACAGGGCAATCATGTCAACCTGTTGCATGAATTAAATGATGGCTCAGAAAGGAAGGAGTATTTGATTTCTTTATAAGCAGCTCTAATAAGCTCCATGATATGAAACAGACCCAGCATTTGATTCATTGCCCTCCTCATTAAAATAAAAATCGAAGTTATATGAATATAGAGCAAGAGTGTACATCATCACAACCACAGTTTATTTCTTCCCTCATTGTCACCCCTTCATCATTTACCACAAACCAGGAGGAAATACCAGAGCTATCTGAAAATATAAGTTAATCAGCATCTTCAGGTTTCTAATTACTAAGAAGACGGTCCGCAGCTATCAGCTTCCTGCACTCCCTGCTTTACGCACAATAATCAGTGCTGAATTGAGCAATCACAGCAAAAGCTGCTTCTGTTGGAAAGAGAAAGCCCCTGTCCATAGCAGGCATTTGCGGAGGCTGGACTGGTACCCAGTGTCTTTCCCCCCCCCAGATGTTGCAGGTGAGGGACTGCTTGAACTGGGCTGCCCCTGCATCCCTGGCACACAGCCAATCAGGGTGGGGATGGGACGCGGGGATATAGGTGCCTCCTTTGTCCCTGGGCAGCCTTTCTTTCAAAGGCTGCCTGGGTGAAAGAAGAACCAGGAGAGGGGTTTGGGGCAGAGGGTCATGGAGGCCTGGACATGTTGCAGGGCTGCATAGGGTGCCAATGCAAGGGCTGGCTCCTGCAGGAACTTACTCCCGGCCTAATGGCCTGATCCTGCAAGGAAGCACTGTGACTGTGTCACACTCACCAATATCCAAACTGTTTTATTTCTGCTTTTCTCATCAGGTGACCAGAACTGATCATGGCAATCCAGACAAGGTGATAAAAGTATAATATTTTCATTATTCCAATCTAGTCATAATCTATCCTTTACTTTTTCCTGGACCACTGTTGCCCAGTGAACAAAAGCTTTCAGCAAGTTTTCTGCTGAGTGGCTCTAGGTCAATAAGAGGTAAATAATGTTCATGAGGAGGCAGGTTATTTCTCTCAACAGGCATTATCTTGCATGTCAAAATATAGAACTTCCATTGCCATTGTGCTGCTAATTCATCTAGCTTTGTTTGGTCCCCTTGAACTGCCTCACAGTCTTTTCTAGCCTCCTCAGCAATTTCACCTATAACATGTGATCATATGTGACAGTTTCACAGCATCTATCAGCCTAGTCCAAGGGTGGCCAAAGTTCCCAACCCAAAGAGCTACGTAAGAAACTCTTCATATGACCGAGAACCACAAGACATGCACACACAGAGATGCATTCATGCACACACAGACCTCTTCTGATTTGTGTTTGGTTGGATGAGCCAGTTTTCTGTGGACTGGGCTGCTGAGGTTCTGAGGAGCAGCTGTGATTCATAAGAACATGAGCTGTTGATGTAGTTTCTGAGGCTCGGGTGTGATGTAGTAAGACACAGGACCATTTAGGCATCATGGGGCCCAGAACCAACCCAGCCAAGAGCTGCCCTTGAGCTGTCAAAGAGCCACGTGGCAGTTCCAGAGCCACAGTTTGGCCATCTTTGCGCTAGAACGTTTGTTAAATAATAACAAATGGTGTTGTTAAGTGGGGTGAGACAGTGGAACCTGTTTAAAAAATCTGTTTTACCAAGCAAAACAGATACAACTCAGCAACAGTGCATCTAATTGCCTCCTTCATCACGTGACTTGCTGAGCTAATTTTTTCCACTCTGCTTCAGCCATGTAATTCTTGTAATAAAAGAGCTAAGGACTGAGGACTGATGCCAGACCTGAGCGAGAAACCATCCCTCCTGAGAGAAGCTATCAGTGGAGCGATGTTGGCTTTGGGTTCCAGCTTATTGAAAAATCAATGTCCATTTGTGTGACCGACACATATGGCTGTCATCCAGATTAATGGTTGCCTTGGGATGCCTGATATGAGTTAACAAAGTCAGATCGGGTTACCCTTTCCCTGACTTATAACTGGCAAAGTGACTTTGTCATTCAATACAAGTTTTGCATTTATTATGGTTTTTTTAATCACCTGTCCTTAAAAAGTATTATTTAAATCCAATGTAAATAGACATACACTATCAAGAACATTTGCAATTTTTAAAAATAATCCTTTGCACTTGGAGTTGAACTTTTCTTGCTATGGAGATCATTCAGCTCACTTTGGGGATATTTGTTCATATTTTGGGGAAATCTGGAAAGAACTGCTTTGGGGCTTACTCTTTGGGAATCTCCTCCCTTGTTAGTTTTGACCAGTTCTGCTTGCTTAATTCAAGGACCTTCAAGGTAGCATGTCAGTGGGTAGCTGTAACTCAGTCACTGCCAATATTTTATTTATTTTATTTATTTTATAAATTTTTACCCCACCCCTCCTGCCACGCAGCTCGGGGTGGTTTCCATCATTAAAATACAATAATAAAATACAATAAAATCAATTTAAAACAATCATAAATATTTTAAATATTAACAGGGCTAGAAAACAACCAATATCAATGATGTCTTGGTTGTTGGAATCTAATATGAAGACATTGGTCTCTAGATTGTCAGTGGCTAGTTAGAAGGCAGAGTATCATTTGTCCCCATTGCTTAACATGAATATCACCGCTTACAATAGTATGGGGAAATTAGCCATGCCTTCCAGATAGTTACTACTGTGGGATTGCACGTTTCTGTCATACTGCCTATTCAATAGGTGCATGAGACTTTCAGAAAACAGAGGGTGCAGCCACATGAGCTGGGAAGGCCTGATCACCTACACGCCCCCTGCCGGGCAAGCATAGCTGCCACACTGCGGGACCAGCACAGAGACAAGATGGGCCACTGATGGAGGTCATGATGGAGGTCCTGCCATTAGGGATGTGCGAACAGGTTGCGGTTTGGGTCCGCCCGTTCAGTTTGGTTCGGTTCGGGCATTCGGGTCGTTCACTGAGTTCGGGTTCGGCTGTTGAGTTCGGTCGTGTTTGGTTCGGTTCGGTCGTTCAGAAAAAGTATCGCAAGAGCACATGATCATGCTGGAAACTGGAAATTCAAGTGCGTGTGGAGCTGTGTGGCGAGAGAGTGTGTGTTTGGCTGGGTGGCTGTTGTGCCGATGCCACAGCTGGGGGCCAATGTGGTGCTCTCGGAGGAGGAAGAGGAGATCGCTGTCCCTGGACCTTCGGTGGTGGTGGCCGGCTCCTCGGATGAGGAGCAAGCGGTGGGCACAGGAGGTGCTGCCAGGTTTGTAAACTTTTTTTTCCTTTGAGGACAAAAAAGGCTCTATCCGTTAGAGTAAGCTCACTGGCATGCGGGTGGGTGCGTGGGCATCAGTCAGGCACAAACAGTGGGCATCAGCGGGTAGCAGCGGATGTCTGCCATAGAGAGAGAGGGTACTGTAGTGTGGGGGGCTCTTCCAGCAGTCAGGCACGAGCACAAGCAGCACCCCCACCCAAACATGTGCCAGGTTAGCAAGGGTCTCCACTCTCCAGTTGCCATCCCATTCCCTACGAACCCCCAAATAAGGGCAGGATTTGCATGTGCCAGCCAGGGCCTTTCTAGTTGCAATTCCTAACATCCCCTAGCACCCCAAGGAGGGCAGGCTTTGCACGGTCCAGCCACCAGGGTCCTTCCAGTTGCTATCCATAGCACCCCAAGGAGGGCAGGATTTGCATGTGCCAGCCAAGGCCTCTCTAGTTGCAATCCCTAGCATTCCCTAGCACCCCAAGGAGGGCAGGATTTGCACGTGCCAGACAGGGCCTCTCTAGTTGCAATCCCTAGCATTCCCTAGCACCCCAAGGAGGGCAGGATTTGCACGTGCCAG